>WEIT01038309.1:20074-44976 GCA_013389985.1 Dryoscopus gambensis | reverse complement strand
AAAACAAAACAAAACAAAAAAAAAAAAAAAACCAAAAAAACCGCATTAGAAGTGCGTAAGTGACTTCCAGCTTCCACAACTTGCCTTGTGTGGGTTTGTATGTAGTAGAGTCAAGGAGTTTGGTTTTAAAGTAGCAGATTTGTTTCTCAGATGTGGTGTCTGCAAGATCCTCTGTATAAAGGTCACTTCATATATAGAATATATGATTATATAAAAACAACAGTAATGTGGTACTGGGGCCCAGCTTAATTTCCTGCTTTGCCACAAACTTCCTTCCTTTTATTAAGGGATATCAAGCAAATGTATTGAAAGATATCTGGATGCCTGCCTGCACTCAAATTCATTAAGGATCTACTCAACTAATTTTGCATTTCAGCTTTTTTTTCTACGTGCCTAGGATTCATGTTTTGTCTTTGAAAATTAATGATTCTTTTTCTGGATTACTTCTAAAAGCAACAGTCTGTTTTCGAATGAGTATTCAAAATTCAAAAGCATCCATTCAAACAAAATAACATAGAGCATTGTAGAAATTTGTAGTTCTTTTTCACTTTGTACAGTCATTTGACCAATGATTAATTGTACAGAGTTTAGGATTAAAAACAATTCTATAGTTGCCTTTTGTTGTTCTCAGGTGGAAAAAATATTCAAAATGATTCAGACTTCTAAAAACAAATAAGTAGATCTGTAAATTTACCTGCGTACAGTTGGAAAGCAGAATATTAACAAAATATTGAAAGCCCACTGACTCTATAAAAGGCCTTAGGAAAAGAAAAAGTTTTACTTGATGCATTTTTATTACCATAATTTTAATGAGTTTTGTCTGTTTTCATTTTTAAATTTATTTTCAAAGTAATAAATTAAACTTTACTCTTTTTTCTTTAAAAAAAAAATCTTCATCTGATAAATTTTGTTGTGCAACTGAATATCTATTTTTGACATGCTCGTGCTGAAATATTCTTTCTCATTTGGATTCACTGTTTGGTAATAAGTTAGAAGTGTCTTGATCTTATTCACTGCAGCTGATTTTCAACAGTGAAAAGAAGATAAACTGAGATCTTAGAACATTATTCACTAAATTTTTTTAACAGTGATAATTCTGACCACTTTTTTGGCTTGTGTTATTAAGCAATATTGTTGATACTACTGATATGACATTATTGCTTATCTCTTTCCAGCATTAAAAAAATATATTATCTTGAAATTATGTCTGTAGAAGGGAGAAGACTGCAACTCTAGAGGTGACTAGAAGCCTACTGTATTTTACTGTTCAGTCTCAGCTATACTGGAAAGACAAAAATATTGTCTTTTCCTTTGTATTCCTGTGCTTTAAACTGAAGTAGGAGCTTGGGTGTTTTTCCCTTCTGTTGTACTGTCACCTTTAGGTGAATAGTTAAGGGTTTTGATTCTCTGAAGGAACTTTGAATTTCTCAGACAAATACACCAGCAACATCTGTTTGACAGAAAGGCAAAGTTTTCGAGACATTTTTTTAAAAAGGCCCAGCACTAAATTTATTAGAAATTACATTTTCTATTTTTAAATGGTAACAGAACATTTTAAAGCAAGTATTGTTCTTCTTAAATTTTAATAATTTGGCTTTGAAATTTTTCAATGAGTGCAAGTGTAACACACTGAAGAACTACAAAGGTATATAGGATAAAATATATTGGTAATACTGGGCATTGAAACACAGGCCAAAAGGACTGTATTACTATTGTGATCAGCAATTTGTCATAGAATTTTCTACATTTTGTATCCATTCATTACCCTCCTTGCTGGTAACAGCAAGTCAATGTTTCTTGCTTTTGTTATCTTTGCATGTTCTCTGTGTCTAACTCTAAAAGAAATTATGATACTCAGGAGACAGGTGGTTTAGTACCGGGACAATTAGGGCTAAAAGCTTAGTCCAGCTATCAAAAAATTAATCTGATAGAAATCCTTTGCATTCTCTGGATAGCAATATATAGCTAATTTTGTAACAGATAAACTGAACTCTAAAGTGTATAGTTTTTTTCTGGGTTTAGATAAAAACTCTCAAAAAGATAATGGAGTGAGGTTTATTGCCTTGAGTAGACTGTCATTTTCATTTCATAAAATTTCTTGACCATGTTAGATTATTTCTATGTTTTGGCCTAGAACTAAGACATTTTAAACAATTTCTACCAATTTTCCTCTTCTTTGTTTGCTGTAAAATATCTACTGCAGAGTCCATTCAGGAATAATATTTTTTTTCCATCTTCTTCATCTTGTACCTTTCCTTTAAATATCCTCAATAAATATTATCCCTACCTTCTTCTGTTCCTGCCTGCTATTACTTATTTTGCTTGATCTTTAAAACTGCCTTGCCACTATTGCTTGACGTCCTTTATGAAAAAAACTCATGCTAAATTGATTCCTTGTAGAACATGTCTAATTCAATATCACAGATGACATTATCCCAGTAAATTCAATGCCTTATATTAACAATTTTAATTTAAAGAACAATGACAACCCTAAAAACTGTAGATAGAATTTAGTCACCTTTTGGGAAACCACTGAGACAGGTCAGCTTAAAAGTGATACTGCGATTTCATGTACAACATTGAAAAGGCTTCTTGAGTAGATATTCTTATAATCATCATACCAAGCTGAGTAGAATGGTTAATTTTGTAGAAACTTCATTTAGATTTTAATTTGCAAAAGAAATAAATAGGCAAACCTCTTTTTTTTAGCGTTAACCAATGTGTATTCTTTAGATCACTGTTATCATTTATGATTCCTGAGGTAATCACTGTGGGATTTTTTTAAACTTTTGGTTTAATTTTTTTCTCTTCCTTCCCATTTCTGCAAAGCCAACATTTTTTTCTTCTATGTTTGTCTGTGATGTATTTTTTGATATGGTACTTCATTCTGCAGGCCAGAAGTATATGTACCTGTATCACAAGTTGTTTGTAAACACTTACCAACAAGTCTCAGAAATACTGATGCTTTATTCAGCCAACGATGTGTAACACTGAACCCATACTGTAAGCAATAACTGAAGTGTTGACATCAGTGCTTCAATTTGTCATCATTTGTCCACTGTCACTTTGAGCTCTTGGAGTGGCTAAAGTAACAAATGAGTTCTCTCTTCTCAACCTGATTTTACTCCTTAGGGAAGAACTTGTCCTTTAGCCCCATTTAAAACATCTTGATCTGATGCCAAGCTAAAGCTTATATACCCAGTTTTGCTCTTGGCAGATTCATTTTGCTGTTTTGTTCAGTGGCTAATACAGATATATGTAACTAAATTTTGACTGATGTTTCTGAGATGCATTTTTCACTGAATCCCATAAATTCATCCCATTGATGTTCTGTGGGACACTTTATTCTGAATGGAAGAAATTATTCCCACAGCAGAAGAAAATCTTAAAATGAAGAGCAAAATCATGAATCAGTTTTGTCGGACAGTCAGTAGAACTGTTCATCTGTAAGAAAGGATGACCCCTCACTTGCTGCTTTAGGAGAGGCCTGGCTCGTGGCAAAACTGCATAACACCAAGCCTGGCTGATACTCTTTGGATCTAAGAAAAATTTGTTGTCTAATCCATGCTGCATCCAGCTTGGAGATGAAAGAACAGGCTCATATCCTTCCAAGACTATCATTCTTGGAAGGTTCTGGAGACCAGGAGATGTCTGCAATGCCTGAAGACAGGGAAATGACTTATGCATCTTCAAAAGGAGAAGAAGCAAGACAGAAGAATGCAGGTTGGACAGATTTAGTTTGGATCCTGGAAAAACCATGGAGTAAGTTTTGAACTATATTTCTAGGCATGTGGAGGAGAAGGTGGCTGCTGGAAATAACCAGCAGGCGTTTACCAACAGCAAATCATATCTGACAAACCTGACTGTCTTCTAAATGTTCTTGTATCCATCTTAGGACATTATGATCTGGAGGGATGGACAACTGGTAAAAACTTAGTTGAATGATTAGCCCCAAAGGGCCATGGTTAATAGGTCCAAAGAATGGGAGGACTGTAAGGGTCTCTCCTGTGGCCTTCCTTAATGCCTTTATCTTTTAATATGTTACCTGGAGGGGTAATGGAGCGCACACTCATAATTTGTGCAGCTGACATTAAAGTGGGGAGACAACTCCATGACAGGATACTATCCAGAGGGTCCTGGATAGGCTAGAAAAATGGGCCAACAGGGACTTCATGAAACTGAGCAAGGGTAAATGCCAACTGCTGCTCCTGGGACAGAGAAGCCCCTAAAATGGCACTGGCTAAGGACAGAGAGGCTGGGAGCATCCCTGGGGAAAAACCCTCATGTTTGGTGAACACTGAGCTAAGCCTCAGTCATGACAGGTAGCCAACAGCTTCAGCTTGAAAAACAGCATAGCCAAGGCAGTGATTGTCTCCCTCCCCTCAGCTCTCATTAGACCACATCTGCAGCATTGTCTCCACCACAGGAGAGGCTCAGGGACAGGGGCGGCTTCAGCCTGGAGGAGAGGGCATCTGACAGCATCCCAGTGCCTGTGAAGACGTTATCAAGGGGGGCAAGCCAGGCTCTGCACAGCTCAGAGAGATGAAAAAGTTGAAATGAGGGGTTCAGACTGCATATGAGGAAGAACTTTCTCCTTGAAAGGACAGCCCAGCAGTGAGATATGCTGACTTAGAGAGACTGTGGAGTCCCTGTCCTTGGAGGTCTGACTGGACTAAGTTCTGAGTAACCAGGTCTGAGCTCAAAAATGGCTCTGCTATAAGCAGGGGCCTGAATATGATGACATTCTGAGGTCTCTTCCAACCTGAGTTTTCTGTGAATCACTTTGTCAAAGCTTCTCTTATTCTCTCTATATTCTATAAATATTTTTTCTAGTTTCCCCCATTATTTTACTTCGACTGGATTTGATTTCTTTGTGCTAAGATCTGATTTCTCTCTATCTGCTCTTTGATCTCTATTCTATTCCACAAATTTTGGGGTTTTTTGGTTGTTTATTGTTTGGCTGGTTTGGTTTTGGGTGGGCAGGGGGTTTTGGGTTCTAGTAGACAAGATCCTAGTCTTCATCTTTTTGTTTCTACCAAAATTTTACCAAGTTTTTTACTTAGCTAAAGTAATTAGCTGTGTTCTTATACTGTCCAACACTTGCTACATAGTATTTAAAATGGATATGTACATATGAAGTTCATTTATTGAGATCTTGGAATTATGTGACAGTTCCATGGGGAAACAGAATGTTTGTTGCTGTTCAGTAGTGACAGGAGTCTTCCTTGTAAGAGTCCATGTAGCAGCAGCATCTTTAATTGAATCAGGTGAGACTCCCCAGACTGGTCTTCTCTTCAGTTCTCATACCCCAGTTGCCCGCGGTTGTGTGTAATTACCCCAGCAACACATGTAATTCACTTCTATTGATTGTCTTAGTCACATACGAGAACAGAGCCCTATTACCATGGTTGTAGGAACATTTTGTCTTGACTATTTACAAATATCTTATTTCTGAATAGTGTAACCATTTTGGCAGCCTAAACCACTTGGGGAGACTTTGATCACTCCATCCAGGCTGTCAGTCAACACATTTAAGCTGACAAATCAGATGAGACAGGGTAGGAGCTGCCCTGGGGAATTTCAAGAACTGTACAAAATTCCCATCTGGAGGGATCCTGTAACAGTATCAGTCAAATACATGGCACTGAAGGTTCAATCAATCACCTTGGTTCCAACTGATCTCAAATCTGCCCCGTTTCATCTGTGCAGTTCCCAGATTGCCTGAGGACTTAATGACTTGGGTGAACATACTGGGTGCGCTAACTAGCCCAGCTCTGATACCCAGCACAGAGTTGTAGCTAAATAAAAAATGTGATTTGCATACTTATACTTTAAGCCTGATTACTGCTGCCACACCTACTATATAAAGATGTAAGATGCATGGGATACTGAGGATACAGTGCTACAGGAAAGAGGACTGTTTTGCCCTGTCTGCTGCTGAAAATTTGTTCCCTGTTATGTCATGGATGCTGCAGATTTTGAAGTGAGGTGAGTGGGCTGTCTTTCCACTCCTCTCCTTTCTGATACCAGCATATAAATAAGAAATGGTGTCCCAGCTTCACTGTTACATTTTCATGCTTTGCTAAATGAGTTCATAACAATTTGTATGTTGTGGTACAAAAGTTCTTAGCATCCTTTTTGGAAGAACGAACGTTCTTTCAACTGATTTCAAGGATGTACCACATCATTGCTCAAACCCCCACATTTCCTTCTGAAAAAAGCTAGAGATTATCATCTTAAAAGAGCTAATTAGATAGAAAGACTGCAGCATAAATAATGATGGTTTGGGTTTGAGATCATAAACTTTCCCCATATTTTGATGTTATGTCTCTTTAGCTGTAATATACCAAATGACAATCTACACTAGCTTTTGATTATTGCAGTTCTACAGAAACACCCATCTGGATGTATTTCTTTAGCTTTTTTAATCTTACATATTCCATGTGGTAGATACATCCTAATCTTCCCAGGAGTAGACCTGTTTAATGTTATAATATTTGTATAAAGTTTAATTTAAAGCTTCACAGGTAAATTTTTTAATTAAATTTTTTATAATACTTTTATAATTTATTCTAATATCTTTATATATGAAACACCAACTCAACTCAAAAGCCCTCTCCTAACTGTAACTGGCTCTGCATCTTTAAAAATGCAGCTATGTCCCTAGAACTATTTTCCATTTTCCTTTCATGCAATATGTGCATTCTGCTTTTGATAGCTTTTAGATGTGCAGCACTAAGCATATGTTTGAAGAAAAGTTGTACAAGACTATAAGGAAAAGAAGTCCATGCTACAGTTTTGTAAATCTTCGCAGGTTCTCTTTCTTTTTGATCTACACCATCACTCCAGTACCACAGATTGCACGTTCATATTCTTCACACAGCACAATGGTAAAGCTAATTTCTGCTGCTTCATTTGCATTTTTAAAATTTTCCTTTTCTTTCCTCTTTTTGAAATGTAGGTCAAGAACTCATCGTATAATTCTATCTTGAGGAGTTTCTGTCTGTCCTCAAAAATATTTTGGCATTTTTGTTAACTGTTTTGTCACTAAATCCACTACTCAGTTCAGGTTTTTATATGCATCTAATATATATGCTGCTTTTTTTTTGCTTTTCTGCTATAATTTCTAACCTGTCATTGCCACAGGTAGTTTGATTCACTAGCATTACGTATAATACCTGGAAAATCTTAGGATATCTAGAACCTAGATAGTCAGTGACTTAAGACTTTGAAGTAGAATTACAGGATAAAGAGGTATTTATTGGTCATGACTGCTCCCTCTCTGGGTCCACAAAACGTTTATATCCAACTGACTTCTATTGCACTGGGGCTTCCCCCCGTCACTAGCAATTTTAGAGCAATCACAGTGGTTCTATTATTTTATATTTGTATTTTCTTAAAAGCTATGCCACAAAGGTTACTGTTTTTATGTATATTTGGGAGGCTTGTTTAATCATTCTAGACCAAACTCTATAACTTGTGTGGAAAAACATTTACTACTTAGGTAATTTTGCTGACTCAGAAAAAGGTGTTGTCAATAAATAAGGAAAATGTAGGACTAAAATCCCCTAGCCCCTATTGCATAGACAAGCATATATATTTTATTTTCTGTGCTCACAGGTGATCTGAGATGTCTGATGAAATAGTTTTACTGTGGTCTTGGTCTCTAGAGGTAAGAAATAATAAATCATCTTTTTAGAACGGATTTAGGGGATGGCGGGTGTTCTTCCTTTCCCATTCCCATGATGAATGTATGGAGCACAGAGGAGAGCAAGTTCTGGCAAGAGCAAGTGGATTTCAGAGACTGCTTCTGTCAGAGTATCTCTTGTCAGCCAGTTCCCTAGGACTGTACTAATACTAGTTCAAAGAAACTAGCTTTATTGTCTTGACTTAATCGGATGATGGGAAAATGTTTGAAAAGAAGAAAGCAGCAACAGAACAAAGGCAAACTGGCAGTGAGAGGGAGTCTATGAAAACAGTGAGCACTCCAAACTTAAATATAATTAACTAAATGCTCTCTTTGTGAAAATGAACACTTTCAGTCCAATATCTTTCTTCTTTTTTTACAGGTGAGTCAGGATATGCAGTCTATGCAAAATTCATGAAGAAGAATATGTTCCAAGTTCCTTTTTTTGTGTCTGATTATTCAAGGTGTTTTGTGGCCCTCTGGACATGGAGGTAGCAGCTGCCATAAACTATGTGAGCTGATAATCAAAAGAGCCTGAGAAATTAACAGGTTGAGTGAGATGTAAGGCACAGCCCTATGAGGCAAATACCTCCCTTCTGTTTCTCTAAGTGTGCCTGAACTCTTGGGATGCCAGGGAAGTTGTTATGATGAAAGGTGAACACACTTTAAATCTATGCCACTTACAGACTGTATTTTCACTACAACAATTTAATTTTTTTTAAATTTTAAAGTGTCAGAAAGAAACTGTTCATTATCAAACAGCATTCCCTAGCCAACCACTCACTTCAAAAATGGATGAAACTAAGTTTAAAAGTTATTTTTTTAAACAAACTAACTTACTCTTATGGCCAGATCCTTTCAGGATAACACTTGAGTGTTCATCTCCCACGAGTAGATCATTCTAGCTGCCTTTCTCTGGAAGGAGATAACCTGAATTTCTGACACCTTGGTAGAAAATCTTAACACATGAACCCAGCTGGCTTGCAGCCACACAAATTCATCCCGATCAATTAGGGCAGGGCAAAGGAAGCTGAGGAAGGAGGTCCTGTCAGGGCTAGGAAAATCTGATGAGGCCTTTTTTTTTGGTTTGCCCTTGTGAAGTGGAGAAATCTTTGCACCAGGTTTTCCCTCAGTGGAGCCAGAGGTGTTGAATGCTGTGAGGACCACAGTGAAGATGAAAAGTCATCAATTCAGGTAATTGAAGCCAAGTAACAGCAGACAGATAGATGAACGTAGTGCTGGGGAGTAATTGACAGTGCAAGAGCTTCTCTGCTGCTTATGTTTTTCCCTGCTTTACACGATCTTTCAGAATTGCTATTCTGATTACTATTCCCTCTCACTGTCTCTGGAGATAAGTTTATTTCTGGCATATCTTTACAAGAAAATTATTTCCTCAGGTCCAATAGATAGATTTCAACTTTGATATTCCATTAGCATTAGATTCCCTGTGGTGAAAGGGAGGAGGGTTTAGCTTTTATCTCTTCTGCTGTTAGAATTCCTTTCTTCCCCAAAAGAATATGTCCAGCACATGAAAAAAAAATAAAAATGAATGCCATAGAATATATACTATGGTATTGAGATACCTCTTAGTTGTTATATAAACTTTCAAGTGGTAAAATATCATAATAGATTTATCAATATATGTTTATATTATTTTAACAAAACTGTTTTGATACTCCTACTTTAGTCTAGTTCTTACTAAATTTATTTACATTATTTATGTATTCAAAAACACCACCCAGATCTTATACACGTGCAAGCAGATGGAAAAGATTCTCGAGTCTCTATCTCTTGTTTTGCTCACAGTTTAAGCATAGAATTGGAAATCCTCTAAAGCAGCTACTCCTGTTCTACTCCTTGCATACTTTAACTCATTTAATTTAAAAGTAAAAATCCTGACCATCAACCTGTAATTAAATTGTGACTGTCCCGTGGAGCCAAAAATAATATAAAATTATTTATTTTGGCACTTGTCTAAAATTACAGGTAATCCTAGTACTTTATGTTCCATTTTACAGTTGAAAAAGTCAGGAAAGGTAGTGACTTGCCAAAATAATTGTTTCGGAGAATAAAGGCAAGTTTGAAGCTTGAGCTAGTAAGGTATAATGAATTATTTAATTAAATTATGCTGTGTGAGTATTCATGGTCTGAAAAAGAGAGTTGTAATTTTGACTCTCTCTGTAGTTTTAGATGTCCAGTGTAAAAATGGTGCTCCTCCAATCGAGGAATGCAATATATTCACAGTACACAAAGCCTTATAATGAGTTATTAGGAACTCAGGATTGTATGTGTGGTATTATGTCAAATAATTGCTTTATTATTGGTACACTGTATTTTCCTTGGACTTCATGGAGCTGAAAGACTTAATAACTGTAACAAACCTTAACTCGACAGCTATATACCAAATGTTATTGCTACTACTGTTTATATTTCAAAGAAGAAGCTTTATGTGTTCAAAGCTACTGGAATGTACTTTGGGGAATGAGATTTGTGTGGTCAAATCTGCTGTAATGCTATACCTTCCTGCAGACATGCACTCCAAGTCTCTGGAGGATCCCTTTAATTTCCGTTAACAGACCATGTTCAAATACTCCATGCCGTTATAAGGATGTGTAAAATACAATGTACCAAATCTTGATAGAATCTTTACCTTGAGGCTTGGGGAGGGGGAATTCAAACACTCCTTTGTTAAGCAAAAATCTAATTTTTATGGGAAATGGTCTTTACTCTTGAAAATTTTGAAAAGCTAAGGAACAAGAAAGATATTTCACTGCATTATGTAGTCACAGGAAAGCTACTCAGACAAGCCATTTGAAACCTGGGTTTGCATGCACTTGACATCTTTCCTTGTGTGTGTCTCAAAAACCTGACTGAGTTCTAACAGCGGGCCACGGACAAAAATCCTCTCTGTATGTGTGTATGTATGTATGGTGTTTTCAGCCATCTGACACAGCACCAGTGAATAACTGTAGAGTTTTCAAAGCAAGAAGAAAGATATTCTTTTAATCATTTTAATCTCGTGAGAGTAACTTTCTCATTATTGTAACAACAGTAGTCTTTTAGTTGCACACTTCAGTGATTCTGAGAATAGAAAACAATTCATGGCCAAGCTAGAGGTGAGCAAAGTAAAACCCATGAAGAGTTTATGCGAGAATATTTGAAAAGTTGCGTATCTAGCTATTTCTACTCTGTCAGTTATATCACTATTTAGATGATAATAATCACTGCAGTAATCAGTATTAATTATCCCAAGTACTGCCAAGTTAGGAAACTCTTGGTGTTATTGCAAAGAAAGATGAAACATGAAAACAAATTTGAAAAGAAAAAAGTCCTCAGAACCTAGCTTTTTTTTATTCTTCCTCCAGCTCCTTTTCTACTTCTCACATGTCCAAGTCACTAATTAGAGTATCTCATTAATGGGAGACTCCTGCTCAGTAAATCTTTCAGTATTGCATAGGGGCTTGCAAAACATCCATATCAGATAAAAGCTTGCCTGTTTTTGCAAAATATGTTAATCTGTTCTATCTGCATGATATAAAGTCCTGCTCATAGGTAGCAAAAATGACTTCAACTTTTAAGACTGAAACAATATGTAAATTTAAGAATTGTGAAGAAAAAGCATAGGCATGAAAAACCTTTAGGCAAAGCTACCTCCAAAATCTTGTAAAATAGGAATATTGGTGGCCTATGGCAAAAAGATAGTTCTGCTGCTCTACTTAGAGATAGAATTTGATGGAAAACTCTGGGTGCTCTTGGATTCTTCCAGAATGTTCTGGCCCAGTACAGTACATTCCCCTGTGTTTAGCCACTGTTTAGGGAATAGATTTTCCTTTTACTAAGTTGGTTAAAGACATAAATAATCAAAAAGGACGACCCTGAAAACTAGCTGCAACTTCCTACTTGGGAACTAATTTTCATTGTGCAGATTTTTGGTACAGATCTACTTTAATGTCAGATTTTAGGTCACTATTCATCATAGCCCCATGACACCGACATGTTGGTGCCACTCAGGTCTTCACATCAGTTTTTCAGCAGGTTCTGAGCGGCTGATACAGGACTTTTCCCCACTCTGAAGCTGAGAACTCATATGATGGTTGTAAAAAAATTTTTAAAACAACACAGAAAGGATGTGGGATGGGATGAAAAAGACACATTTGTGGAAATGTCTCCTTTGGCAGCATTTGCCTCAGTCTGTTGGCTCTCTACCTCAGGGTTCTTCATTACTCCTACTATGGAAGTTGATGTCTTATTCTAGGGAGCTGATGCACTGCACAGACCTCTGCTCCCAAGTCCTTCATGCAGCACACATGCCTGGGAAAGGTGCCAGCACATTTACAGCAGCTTCTCAATGGTGGGAAGCCAAGCTCAGCATCTACCGAGGACATGAGGATGGTGAAAGCAATAGTTATTGCTATAAAGGGGATATTATACACATCTATAAGAGGTCTCATATGCCCAGATTTTAGGCAAGATCCAGGCAAAATTTGCCAGTAAAATCCCTCGATTTTTAACTCTATCCACTAATATTGTATTTATTATTAAAATAAACCAAACCAAAACACCCAATCCTCAAACCTTCATATTTAACAACCCAATGGAAATGATGAGCAAGAAACAACGTATGACACTGGAGGGAATTTTTTGTCATAGATGGAGTTGCTCTTCCATTTGATAGCTAGACTAAATCCCTTTCATCTGGGACAAGGGTTCCTGTAGTGATAAAAACTGAAGTCCAGATATTGTATTTTGATCCTAGTGGTTTGAAAATCAAAAGAAGGTAGTACAAAAATTATTTTTAGGATCCTCTTTTGTTCTTTACAGTGTTAACACTTTTTATTTTTTTTCATGCAGTAGTGGGATATCTTTTCTTTTTCTTTCTTATTTTCTAGCTACATTTGTATATTAAAGCTGCTCCACAGCCCATATTCCTCAAATAAGTATCTAAAACAAAGTATAAAAGAGAAACAGCCATTGAAGTGACCTAATGTGCTACAGTCACATAAATAGACAACAGGTTTTAAATCTGGGAAATGCAGTCTGTTATTCTTCCTTCTAGTCCAGTATTTTGTTGTCTGACTTTTCTAAATGTTTATTTCTGTAGCATAATTATTGTTCTGAAGGGTTTTTTTCTGCTCTCCATTTTGTTCTGAAACAGTAATTATCACTTCAGGGAGGATGGTGAGAAATGCACAACTCCTTCTCAAGAATAATTCTCACCCACTGTAAACTACACTAATCACTTTATATCAACTATTAAAAATTTAAAAGAGACACATTTCTAGGTCAGTGGTTTATACTTTGGAAACTTTTTACCTTTGTACTCTAATAATGCTCCTCCTGATTCATTTTACAAGATTAGCTTCATTTTATGACATTTGACTTCCAGCTTATAAAGCAAGCAGTTTCTTAGGGGTTGCCTTTGACTCCAAGTTAATTTGGTTTCATGTCATCTGAGAATTTTAAAGCATACTAGTTTTTAGAATATACTTTAAAAGTCAGAAGTGATATGATCTGTGGTCTGGAGTCTGTGCTTATAGGTTTTTAGAAAACCTTCTCTGGCATAATGCATGGAGGAATGGTTCTCTGCTACTGTGCAAATGAACTCTGGGGTAACCTGCTCTGCAATAAACTGCTGAACTAATTGAAGGATAAAATTCATAATTAATCCTTTTTCTTTTATTAAGTTTCTTTTTATAATCTCTTTCACAGTTGCATTGTAGTAAACTCTAAGTTTTTGTTGTACTGAGTACAGAAATAAATCCTGTGCTAGGATAATGGTTCTGTATTAATAAGAAACTACTTACTCCACATAAGTGCAAATTCTCTAATTGTATTAAAATGCAGGTAAAGAGAAACCAGAAAAATACCAAGCAAAAATTTTGCCACTGCTTTTCATGTTTCCCAGATATCATGCTGATGATGTCATTGCACTGGTCAAGAGAGAGCTGGATCTTTGTGAGCATGTTTTACACTTTGGGAGAAAAGGGTAGCTCATTCTGGAGCTGCAGCTAATCACTCTCAAGGAATTTTTCCATTTTTATTTTCATCTGCTGATAGTTCTGCAAAATTCTCTGTCCATTCTGTGGATGTAGAATCATGAGGATAATATTTATTTCCTAAAAATTAACTCAAGGTAACTGACAAATGTCCCAGGTATTTTCCCATTTGTTCGACAGCTATCACAGAGCATTACAGGTCTGTAACCACACAAAAAGATGAGCTGGATTTTCCTTGGAAGGTTCTTCAAGGCAATATGCTAGCTATGAAAAACCCTACAGATGCATACATTTCTCTTCTTCCTATATTAATCTTTTAGTCATCACTGTGAATCCTTACAATGGAGTTTTGTATTATATAAGGCTAAGCACCAGGATATAAAAGCATTCAGTATGAGGCCATACCACTGAGGCTCCAAAGTAAAAGTATTTGATTCTAGTTTTTATTCAAGTCTGTGTTATTCATTATGTACTCTTTGCTCAATACTTTTTAGGGCTTTAACTCCTCTAGGCTTCTGCATTCTGCCTGCATTTAATTACCAACGCTTGAGTTTCTTAGAGGAGAAACCTGTCTCCATGTAAATAATTCACCAAAACATTTATGAGCCAAATTTCTATGCTACATCTTAAATGATCACTGGAACAGGGAAGTGCTTTATATAGCTGGCTGGATAATTTGCCTTTTTAGCTATCATTTTATTGATTTCTTTCTTAAAAAGTAATGTAGATAGACATAACTTGATGTGTTAGAGCAATTTTGGCTAAAAAAGGGAAGCAGAAGTAGTTTGAAATGAAGTGGTAATTCAATGCAAAAGTTTTATACATATTTAAATCATTTTAATATGATTAGAAATTTCAGCTTTATTATAAAAAATAATATAACTGCTTACCCCACAAGCATTTTCTTTTTAATTATTCATGCATCCTCTCTCTTTGCTGTTTTCTATTTGTGTGGGAAGTTGGGTGCTTGTTGGATTTTCTTATACTCAGAATAGCTTTCTGGATTCCTGTAGCATATATTATGCATTAGCTGAAAATGTAGCTTCTGTGGCTAGTCAAGGTCTCTTAAGAATAAATTAAACTACTCCTAAGACTCAAGATAAGCAGACTGGATATGAATAGTCAGAAATGTTTGGCCTGCTTTGATTTTGGTTAGAACCACCCGCATTATGAAATTCTGAGCACTGAAGCGTTGATACAGTAAAGTTTGGCTTGCTCCAGTTTTATTATTGCTTTATGCCAAATTGCCATCTCTTAGATGGGGACAAGCTCCTCTTAGCATTCTGTCCAGTATGACTGAAGGAGTAGTCTGAACACTTCAGGTGTTCTTTGGTTTCTTTACAGTGATAAATAACCTGTTGTGTTCTGAAAACACTTCCAATTGAAATCACTTCCAGCTCTTGCCTGTGCCATGTCATATCAAAGGATTTCAAAGAAAGAGGATCAATGTTAATAGATGTTTTAAAGATTTAAATTTATATTTAATTTTGTTCCCCAGCAGTCCTACATGTTGCAGCAGCTGAGCCAGCAGCTGTGGTGGCCGAGCGGTCAAAGAGCTCAGGTACAGGAGACGCCCGCTGGTGGGCTAGCTCCGAACTCTTAAGACCGCCTCCTAAGTAAGGGTGAGAAAAGCTTCTACCATCAGGCCTTGTGATTCTATGTAGATTCAGTCTGTCTGGTCGGCCTGTTGCCATACGCCTCTTATATCCCTTACAAGGATGTAATCCAGCCCACACTCCGCCCCTTCCTTCTCCCCGTTGGTTGTTGTTGTACTACCCCGCCTCCCTTCTGCACCCCTTTATAAGTTTGTCCCGGGCCTCAGCTCTTTCTCTTTCATCCATACACCCTTTTGTTGTGGTGTGGCAATAAACCCTCTGTAACTCTATACAAAGAGCTGCCTCCTGACTCTTTACCTCTAGTGACGCATGAGCCATCCAGCTCAGTGTGAGCGTGAGCTAGGTGCTTCCACTGCACGGGTGAGAGACCTGGCCTGCGAGTGTGCCAACCAAGCAGCACCGCCGGAGTGTTCCTTGCTAGGAACGCTTCAGGAATAACGCAGCAGCCTTTCCACCGACCTCCCCACACAGCGATATATTAGGATATTTTTCACCTATTTTTTAATCTTATCTATAACAGGCAAGTTTCTATTCCTGCAGAGAAAGGGAACCTATAACTGAAAAGTAAAATTATACTTGAAGGAAACATAATTCTTTGAGTTCTGTAGAGTGTAAAGGTTCCATTCTGGTCCATGTAAACAACAAGAAAAAGCTCTAAAGTCTGTGGTTAGTGCAGTACAAATAGAAGCTAAAAAAAAAAAAAAAAAAAAAGAAAAAGAGAGACAAAGTCTCCATTTTAAAAGAGTGTGAGGATCTTAAAAAAACTGGAGACACTCAGATGCAGATTTTTGATTGTAAGGTAAAGACTAAGAAATCCACAACTCTCATCCCAGGCTTAATCTAGCACTATGCCATTGTACTTATATTTATTTAAGAGCAAAAAATCAGTGCTTCTAGCAAGGCATAGATATTTGTACACCTGCACCTTCCTGGTGAAACAGGAAGGCATTTTTGGTTGTAGAAGGAGAGAAGGGAATGCATAAGAAAAATGCTTTTAATGAGATCTTTCAATGCTTTGAAAGTAGATCAAGCTTAGATTTTATTATGTTGTCTTCAAGTCATCCAGCACAGTAAAATTAGAGAGTTTGAATACAGATGTATGTCTGTGTATGTGTAGGTCTAAATAATTTTTTCATGCAGCATAAATAAGGGATAAATATCAGAAAAGATGGTAGTTACAACTTGAGCTTCCATGTATGAAAATGTGATTTTATAATAACTTTATATTCCAAGATTTTTTATTGCAGGAAAGAAATTTAATTTCTGCCTTAAAATTTCATTATTTTATAATTGTTTTTGCATATCTACTAATTACAATATTAGAAAAATCCTCATTTAAGAACAGATTGTAATTTTTTTTGTAAAAACAGGTTATTTGGTTTCAATCCCTTAAATATTTCAGCAAATCATATGTCACTATAAATATATATCCTATATATCACTTTCCATTTTAAGAAGATTTATTTAAGTGCAACCACTTTATCCTCAATGGTAAACTGCTCAACTGCTCACAAAAACTTTTGCATGGATAAAGGTGCTATTGGCTACTGAAGAAGGCTGAAACAAAAGTGGCCCTTGGCTAATTTGGACCAAATATGACATTAGAAACAGCATCATATTCTCATATCTGACCACGCAGCAGATATTCCCTAGATGGCCTATGGAAACCATTTTGCTGGATGTAGGAAAAACATGATGCTGATCCAAGTTATTCTGTCACATAAAACATGAATATGACATGATTTTGCTGATTGATATAAGAGACAGGAGCAGGAGAGTTTAATTTATTTTTCAAATGTTGCTTTCTTGGCATATTGGGCAATTAGATCTGTAAACTGTCCAGTTTGTCTGCCTAGACATTCTTGTCTTTATTTCCGCATAGATATGTGCCAATGTCTCTTTTGAGTGCCATAAAATGGCTCCAAGCTCCAGGGAGGGTCCAGGAAGTTCCCAAGGTGTCCTGCAATGGCAGGGGTTCATGCTGCCGTGGGACCTGGAAATCCTCATAGACAAACTCACCTTTGATTTCCCAGTTCTGTGTGCAATTCTTTTGGGGTTTTCTGAGACTGGAAGAAGTAAACTGTTTCTCCATTTTTCAGGGGAGGGAGAGAGAGGACTGGAGAGGAGCAAAGACAATTCTTCATTGTTTTCTGCATGGTAAACAGCAAGTTTTTTATGATTTTAGCCAGTATATCTGAATAAGAAGTTGCAGAAAAATTTGGACCTTTTTTCAGACTCCATAATGAACAAGCCTAAAAATTAATAAGTAGGTAGACAGAGATATATACATTCTCCCCCCCCAATCGTTAATTACTCACAGTGAGAAATCTAAGGCCTGAACTATTTTAAAGTTGAGGCTCACTGAGAAACTTGGTCATGGTTTGCAATAGTGTCAGTGTGTGAGAAGATTTTCTCTGCAGAAGCTCTGTGCTTTCCCTTTCTTTATAAGGTACTGGACTTCTGTGAATTCACTGTAGTTCTGCTGAAACCATATACCCAGTGCTTGGCAAATTAATAGATTCTATTGGGTTTTATGAAGATTATGCACGGTAGTGGTGGGAGCCTGCCAAGGTATTTCTCCATCTCTGTCAACTGCATATATAGTCTTTGCCTACCATCTTCGCAGTGGGAGTTACATTATGGTTGTTGAGCTTCTGGAAACAATACTTTCTATTTTAAACGTTTTCAGAAAAAATGATGTTAATTGACTATTCACTAAGTCCCATATGGTTGTTGCTGTATGTTACCCCATAATGACTAAGTGAAAGAATAGGTGTTGTGACCAAATCCATATCAACTTTTTCAACCAACTTTTACATGTTGCCTGTCCTTGATTCATTACATTAATGCAATAGTTAGTGTTCCTACAGAAAAATGAAAAAAGAAAAAAAACATGTTGGTGACCACAGCTGCCAAGTGGCAAACCATCTGATAAACAGATCATTGAGAGCTCTTATATCCCCAGTGTTCTCATGGCACAAGCTAACTCAGGAACACTGACTGAATAATTTAATCTTGCTATTTTATAAAGTAGTTTCTAAAATAATAAATTGCTAGAGCTTAGTAAATTACTGAGCTCTCTTTCCTCATGTTATCTGTGGGTTTGAAACAGTACTTCTCCATCCCTCAGCAGTGACAGGCGCTAGTGTGTTCATTAAAGCCTGCCACTCTGTGTAGATGTGCATGCTTTTTGCTTTACCCATTATACAGTAGAGGCTATTAATATAATCCTACCTTTCAAAATCCTTAAGCATATAGCAAAAAGAACTATTCTGTTATAGAGCGTATTAACACCACGTTACCAAGTTGCTGTTAGGGCTCTTTGTGACATTTCTTAAATACTCATAAGTAGTCTCACTTAGGCTTTTAGCAGAAAGACCTGGTGCTGTGAAATGATGATACTTGTGGAAACTGCTGGAGGAAAATGGAAGGACAGCTCAGCTGTGGGAAGGAACAAAGCTGTGTTCTTAACAGGCAAGGATTTTCCAACACATGCTTGAAGCTTTTGCGCTCTGTTCAGTAACTGCTTCCACCGAGTTTCTGTGCTGCTCTTGGTTAAAGCACCCATGCTCTTGGTTAAAATTGAGTGTGGAGAAAATATGAACAACATTTAGGAAAAGGCCACAGGCTAAGTTCTTTCACATGTCTTATGAAAGTCTACTTCTTCCAGTTTGAAAGAGGGGGCAAAAATTATAAATGCTGGATTCATTATTTTCGTAATTCAGAAATTCCAATATATTCACTTTGAATATTGATTGAGGAAAAATCACAACATTTCACCCAGCATGCAGAATTGGAAAAAGACTGAAATAGAGGTTCTCACTAAGTCTTCATTCCAGCCTATCCCCCCACCCACAACTGTGGGCTGTGGCAGTAACCAGTGTGCCTAAAGCATCCTCTGTGCTCCATTGGAACAGCTGAGGCAGTGTAACCTCTTAGGCATGGAGATTGAAAGGACTGCCACATTACATTGAATCCAATGTGACCCAGCCTATTTTAGCTGGAGAAGCTTAAGTCCTCCTTCTTCCCTCCCTGTTGCAAAGCTGTGAAAAACCCCAAAAGGAACAGGGTATATTAGTAAGAGCTTATGATAGTTATTTGTTTTGCTTAAAGATGTCATGGTAGTTTGGCAAGGTTTATATTCAGGTGTAGGAGAAATTGTTAGAGAGTATGATTTGCAAGATATGGGAAACATCTCATACAGTGGCGATTTTGCAAGTTAAGTAAATCACTCAATGCTGTTTTCTAGCTATTTATCTTATTTTAATTTTTTTTTTTGGAAGCAGGAAAGTTGCAGCTTAACAAAAAAGAATTTCCTAAAAGGCCAGGAGAGATGATTTTTTTTTTTTCTTCTCTCCACAAGGAAAGGCCTGCTAGAAAACAGGGCCGTGCAACCTGATGGGTTTTATTTTCTCATTTGAACAGTCTGTTCTAGATTATTTACAGACTATCAGAGATTTCTGGAAGATGTTTTCGTTATTCAAACTTGAGACTCTGTTAGTAACAGATGATTATAAAGGACCAAGAAGACTGGCTAAGTAAATCTGTGCAGCAATTTTGACTGCAAGAAAATCTTAACCATGAACACTTTGATTTGACTAGACTGGCCTAGGGTCACTGTCAGCAGGAGCTCTAATAAGCAAGTTTGCTCCAGAAAAAGCCAGAAAAGTATGGATTAATATTTATGCTTGCCCAGCATCAGCCATTAAACGACAGAAATGAACCTTACACTCTGAAAACATGGTAAGCCTTCACCACGAATTGAAATGGATACTAAATGGAGTTTGCAGAGCTTATTATTTATTTAGTGCTGGAGGTGTTCATGGTACATTACAGACATGTAAGAAGACAAGGTCCTTGCCCTAAGGAGCTTGCAATCCAAGTTAGATAGCAACAGATAATAAATATAGACTCTGTAGTGATGAGAGAAAAAGAAAGACAGGATCACAGATTAAAAAAAAACGATAGTGCCCTCAGGAGAACACTTTTTATAGAGGATTTTTTTTTTTTGATCAGGGTTATGTGTGCACATTGGAATCTTTCACATATTTCTTGACAGTTTATTAGCTGATTTTTTTACCTTATTACTTTAGGCTGTTTAAAATATCTAGATCTGAGTATCAAATAAATCATAATGCCATTATGCAGTACAGTAAAATTATTTTATTTGAATATACATATTCAGGGCCAGAAATATAAGACAAAATGTGAAGCCACTTAGGAGGAAAACCAAAATCTTTTAATCATATACCTAAATTCCTTCTCTCCCCTTGAATATACAGAAATATAAGATTATTTTTCCATTTGAGTTATTTCATAAATTTTTTTTAAGCTACACAGTATTTTGTGTCTTACTTGCAATGAGATTCCTCTTCCTAATCCTACTTTGATTATCTGGCATTTTTTGTGTGCAACTTTTTGAAAGTAGAAAAGAAAATGAAATGTAAGTTTATATTGGCTTGTGGAACAAAAAGCTAGATCACTATTAATCAAATTCGTTACTAAAAATTAAGATTGGCTGTTAAGGGAAAGCATGTGAAAATAATGTCTAACACAGCTGGTCGAAGGTAAGATAGGGTGAAGAACATGCTGAGCCCTGGGTCAGAGGGAGGGGCTGGCAGCCGCACTGCTGTCTCTGCCTGGTGAAGGGTCTTTGTCACCTTCAGTAACTCTGCCTGGCCACAGGGCACATGAACAATCAGCTTGATATCACTGGTTGAGACAATGCAGACCTTTTTAGGAAAAGAATCCCCACAATATTTTGCGGGTTTCAAAGTTATTATTGCAAGAATCCATGATGCATTTCCATTATTAGTTGCATTTTTATTATCATATGCTGCAGTAGGTCATTAACCAATATTTTTCCATGATTATGATTATTTTTCCATTTTTATGATGACTATCCTCTGATCTGCAGGCCCAGGAGTCTACTAGGCCTTCTTAAACGTTAGGAAAGCTGTGTTTCTAAACATAGAATTAAAGGATTTAGGCCAAAGACTTTTGGAATATTTCAAGCTCTAGAATTAATCATTGCCTGAAATAGAATATGGCACTTATCTCCCCCAAATTAACCACCTTCCAGTTTTAATTTTCAAATTCTTAGTGATAGAAGGAGTCCAACAGTACCTTTAACAATTCTTTTGAATGGTAAATGTCCCACAATTTTGGTTAACTGACTTCTTGCTTTAAGTTCCAACTCATTTCAAATGTGAATTTATTAACTTACAATTCCCAGTGTAAACTGAATGAATTGCATAATCTTTACCAAAAAATTAGTCTCATTTATTTAGAAAATGCATTTCAAGACATATCCAGGAATTTGCTCTACTGAACAGAAGCACAGTCATGAAATAGGTAAGTGGGCAAAGTTGTTACATTATGTGACCTTGACTAATAGCACTAAATACTAAAACTGACTTCAAAACATTTCAGGAAAGGCTCAGAATCCTGAGTCATCAAAAAAGAGAATGCAAAGCAATGTACATAGGACAGCAGGGGAGAAAAGTACCAACCCTTCACACATAAATACAGACCTGAGAGAGATCTTGAAGTGACCAGGAAAATCCTCTGAAGACATTTATTCAGTTTGATGAGTAAAAAGAACCAAAACTAATGTTAGATTTTTCAGGAGAAGAAATTGTGAACAAAATGTAATTATTATGCCACTATATCTGTCGTGTTTCACATCTTGAAACTGTACAATCTCTGTCACCATACTCAAAAGGATATAGCAGATACGGGAAAGTAGGGAAAAGAGAGATTCATTTCATAAAACAGCAACTGGCTTTTTTAAAAGCAGAGGTTACAAAGCTCAGCAGTCTTTATTCTGTAAAAAGGTGGTAAAGATCTTCAAAAGCATGACTATCACACCAAACTTGGAAAAAGTAACAGGCACTACTTCTCAGAGCAAGTGAACTATTGGCAGCCAATAGTTTGAAGTTAAGTTTAGAACAAGCTGTACAGCTCAGCTTTCCCAGAGGCTGGTGCATAATAGGGAATATGACACATCCACTCAATACCCTGCTCTCTGGCCCAGGTGTTATGAGGCTATTTTCAACATAGTACTCTTGTCTGACTCAATTCTTTCTGCCATGTCACCACGGGACTTGCTCTTCAAGGCCCAGGATGGTGTTCTGGGCACTAGCACGAGGCACAGGGTAGGTCTCCAACCATGCAGAGATTGTCTCCACCATTGTGAGCACAGAACGCTTGCCTTGGTGTGTTTGAGGCAGTGTGATGTAATCGATCTGCCAGGCCTCCCCACACTTATATATCGACCACTCTCTCCCATACCACAGGGACTTTACCTGCTTGGCCTGCTGGATTGCCACATATCTTTCACACTTATGGATAACCAGGGATATAGTGTCCATGGTTAAGTCCACTCCTTCAAGCATGAGCCCATCTATATGTTTCATCTCTTTCCTGATGTCCTGAGATGTCATGGGTCCACCGAGCCAGAAATTATTCACCCTTATGCTACTAGTCTTTAATTTCCTCTTTTAATTTCTGGAGATCCTTAATCAGTCTTTCCACAGATGAGAGGCAGGCCTGTATTGGGGTGGAAGTAATTTCTTCATATAGCCAGAATTTGGTCCCTGGAAATAATCTCTCCTGACTCTAAAAGTGTGGTAGACCGCACAGAGGAGAAATAGCAGATATATCAACTCAGGCATGCTTTCTTTAACATCCAAAGGGAATTCAAAAGTTGTCAAATGCTATTGTAGCAGACCTAAAGACGGAGAAGGGGGTGAAAGGCTGGGAGAAGTTATCCTGTCGTGTTCTCCCCACAGCCTGGGTATGAATGAATCCCTAGATTATGCAACCAAGGCCAGGACAGGCGAACACCACTGAATACACATTCCAAGTGACCCTCATTGCCCTTGATGTTGTCATGTCATAAACTGATGTGACACAGTACATCAGCAAAGAAATCCTGATCTCTCTCCCTATTTTGACAAATATTAACAAGAGAAGAATATACAGGAATATGTACAAGGCTAGGTACTACACGCACATGAACAGATCGAGCATAATCTTTTGCAAAGGGGGAAGCAGAGAGGGAAAGGGAGTTTATTTTTTCATGGCATTTGGGGAGTGAGGCATTTGCAGTCACTACAGTATGGTTTGGGCTGACTACAACACAGAGGGACCTGGCAGGAGGAAGGGGAAGGAAGAGTTTACTGCTGTAACAGGAATAAACTCAATCCAATTTTACTTTACCTGAGGTCATATCACCTGCTGCTGAATGTTCCCCCCATACTGGATAATGAGTGTGAAAACAATATATTTATTGTGGAAGAGTCCTAAAGTCTGTTTTGAATGCTTTTATATATGTATATATATAATATATATGCTTTTATATATATGTATGTATGTATGTATATATATTTATACACATACACATGTGTGCAACATATACACATACACATAGATATATAAAATTTATTTTTTATTTCTGTGAGGTGCACTTTCATCTCATAGTTTTCCTGTGAGTGGAAGCTGGATCTGGATTTTTTCCAAAGTAGGAAATATAGAAACCCAATTTTAGAAGTGATACCTCCTCAGTCTGATGCTCCTAAACTATACAAAAGGGCTTTGATGATGTCCTCAAGCTGCTTACATGGACAAAGTGACACACCAGGTAAAATTGATTGGTTTTATATTCGAAGGCAGGTTTTTGGAAATCAAGGTCAAGGTCAAAAGTTCCTCTTTTTCTTTGGGAAGAGATCAGAATAACTGGATTTGGAAAATGTTGCAGAGGGATTGCCAGTAGGATTTAATACAGTGTCAAAATGAAGGGATAAGAAGAGAAGAAAAAAATTACTCATACTTAGCTCTTATCTGACATACCCTGCAATCACAATCTGCTCTAAGGGGTGTGCACTTCCTCCTGATAAATTCTGTTTCAAAGGACAAATCCTAACATCTGATTATAGGTTAGGTCTAAAGTAATTAACTTAATTGAAGCAACCCACAGGCAGGAATACAGAGATGATCTTCATGGGATTCTTTCACATTTCTGATATGATTTGGGATAAGAATTGTTCCCTGTAGCAGGAACCACGTATGACAATACACAAGACTGTCTAAGGTAATATAAATCCAAACAACCCTGGATGATTCGAGAAGCATGTTACGCTATAAGAAAAACTTTTCTCTAGCCTTTGTTTACCTGTATGTGCCTGGTATGTCTGTTCTGTTTATGCCAGATTTGGAAAATTTCACTCATTTTGGAGTGGGAGGTGTTACAGGTGTGTGAATAAAGCACGAACATTTGTACATCTTTCATCTTGCATGTCTAAGTTGGTAGCTGCAAAAACATATGAAAACACAAGACACTATTATCCTACCATTTTAGTTGAGAAGAGATGTGTGGGTGAGAGACTAGATGTGAACTATTTCTGTTTCATAATGTTTCTGTTTGTCCGACACAGCACGATCAGTGCTACACTGTGTCAAATGGGGATTATTTCCTGACAGGCAGAGTCCACCTCTCTTCATCTTCCTTCCCCCTAGTTTTGTGCTCCCCAGCCTTGTAAAGTGTCTAAGGTAGCTTGTAGCACACCATGTCAATTGTGACTAAAACCAGGACTCGTGTGA
>WEIT01038309.1:0-19960 GCA_013389985.1 Dryoscopus gambensis | reverse complement strand
ACTAATAAGCTTTTGATTGTGGAATCATCAAGTGGTCCTACAGGAGATTTAGATTATGTGATATAAAGACAATGAGTTTGATATGTAAATTACACGAAATCTCATGCTTAGTAAAGCTATGGTCTCTCCCCCTGTATTACAGTCTGTAATTTAATGAATGCTTGGCAAGCTTATTGGGGCAATACACAAGACTGCAAAATGCACTGTATTTTAATATAATACAAAGCAATATAGGTGTTGTAACCTGGCATTACGTGCTGTTTGCAGTTATCAACCTCATTTAATTTACACAATAACAGCCTGCCAAATGGCTTTGAAATAGCAGTGCTTTCAGTACAAAAGTGTAGGTAATATGTTTTTTATAAAAATTACTTAATTTATAGAATCAGTCTTTTAAGGATAGCTATTGATACACTTGCATTATCCAAGGTTTTACATCATTGTTTTCTTACATTTATCAATTCATTGTTGATGTATGAGAAAAAATACTTAATTTTAAGAGAAACATCAGGAAACTATTATATTAAACTAACAATTCTGCATTTTATTATTATTCTTTGTTATTCTTACATGTTTATATCATCTGATAAATGGAGAGAGATTGGATCCTAAGGCTTGCCATTCTGACAAAATTTATTGCTCCAAGTGTTCTGGTATTTCTCAATCATTAACACAGGCCAGAAGGAAAAGATATTTACAATGCAAAATTAGGCAATTAATACTATGGAAAATCTTTTGACTTTTAAATTTGGTTTTGGTTTTTTTGTCTGGGTTTTTGGGTTTTCTTTTGTGGGTGGTGGAAGGGTTTTCTTTGTTTGGTTTAGTATATACTTTGAAACACCCGTACTCCTATTCCTCAGTGACTTTGTTTCAGCTTATGGATAAAGTTGCAGAGGTCTTCTTGTTTGGTTGATAGTTTTTTATTTGTTTGTTATGAGGCTTTTTGTTTGCTTGGTTTTCATTGTTTTTTCTGTTTAACTTAGGATAATGACTATGTTGAGCAATAACATTATAATCAAATTTTGCCAAGGGTGAGAGTCTTTCCTTTAAGATTATCAAGATGGTTGCTTTTATTAACCTTGTCACTTGGCTTCTTATCATTAACCTCACTCATATCATTACAGAGGAAGAACAGTGATCTAGAGGACATTATTACTTTATATATTCCTCTTTTCATTGTTCTTCCTAGTTTAATTTTTAAAGGTAATTTTATTCTCAAGAAGTCCACTTGTCTACTGGAGCACTGCTGTTTTTCTTGGAACAGAAAAAAGGGACGACTGACATTTTTGCTGTAAATGGACCTCATTACACCTGCTCTCTGAATACTTTTGAGACATTGTTTGGTACTGTGTAATTTCTACTGTGCAGTTAAAATTGTTAATGCTGAAATTATTATCCCTAAAGAATCACTATGGGCTAACAGGTCCAGATTTTATTACACTACTGTGTATGCAAATTTAGGCTTAGTTTTATAGCAGGCATTATGCCCAGTATCTGCAAAAAAAAACCCCACAGAAAACCCCACCAGAAACGAAAAAAAAAAATTATCCCAAAAAAATATTAAAAGTAAGGCTTGCAGTAAGCATCTTAGTTTATTTCAATAAAAAAAAGATTTGCAGGAAATTATATCTCACAATATCTTTCTGCTGCTTAAGGTATGTTGTTGCTCAGCAACAGCATCTATTTGGACTGTAGAATTAGACAGTAAATTAAAGGATTCAAAGGTATTAAACTGTTTTTTTCATGCCAATAAGTGACTAATCTTTAAAAGTACCCCAAAGGATGCTCTCTCCAAGTGCTCCTTCAAAAGTTTATAATTGAACCACAGCAACGAAGTTTTCAGTACAAAATAGGAGAAAGATAATTCTGGTGATTAGTCTATAAATCTTGTCTTATTGTGGCAGACCTGACTGACGCAAGACACAAGTACAGTGGTCCATACTGTCTTATAAAGCTCTTTGGCAATATTCCTGTAAATAAGGGTTGCTATGTCTCATTTTATTCTTTTTAGAAATTAATGCACTATTAATAGCATAATAATACTTACGGAGACCATGAAAAATTCTTTTGTACTTTAAGGATGAAGAATTGAATAGTTTTAAGAGTACTTGCTGAGATCTGCTACCTTAAAAAAAAGCTAGCAGAGTAAACTAGTGGCTATTGATTAATTTACTTGAATATTCATAATATTGAGTGTTACTAATAATCATGCTTCCTGTGCACAACAACACTGACAATACACAAGATTGAAAATATGATTCATACCCAAAAAGACTTGCAATCTAAGCACATTTCAGGGCTAGAGAAACTGGATGAAAAATAGAAATATCTTTGGCATTTATTTTTCAGTAATCTATCACTGACTTCTGAAAGCTGAAATAATACTAAAATAACACAGTGTGTGCACCCTTCCCTGCCTTTCTTCGCATAAGTTAACTGAGGTATTTGGATGTCTGGTCATTCAAAAAATTACCCCTAATGTGAAATTTGTGGTTAAGATTGGTCTCCAAGAATTGCATAAATTAAAGGTGTACCTCTCATATTTCAGAAACTAATAATTTCGGTAAAGTTTTTTTCCATTTTTTTAAAGAACATAATGTATTTTGTTTCAAGCCTAAGGAAGGATTATGTTTAATATCTTGATTGTGTTTTGGTGTAGAGGAGAAGTGACTCATATTTCTTTTTACTGGAATTACTTGTGGAGTTACTGGTGGAGATGCAGTAGATTCATGACATTTGAGTCAGATTGTCATCATTAGAAATCTAGTAACTTTTAGTCATTTATACAGCTGAACTTGTATGTGAATATCTAAAATAAACTTTCCCTTTCCTATTAACATTTTTAGCACAAATGAGTTTTTATTAGCCTAAGTTATTGGGATGAAATGAGCCTTAAAAACCAGTATTGACCATTATATAAAAATGGCGAGAACTATAGTAATAATGTCAAGAGGCAGAAAATTCTGAAAAAATAATTGCTCTTTGTTTGGATTAAAATAAGATTATGTAGTCATTGGAAACGCTTCAAACTTTAACATTACTTCCAAAGGGTTTTCAGTAGCCAATATTTAAGGTAGCTGTGCTCTATTATGCAGGCTCCAGTAATATGCAGTAAGGTGATACCCAGTATTTCTTAAAGATAATCTCATAATTTAGGTACATACAACACAAAAGAAACACAAAAGAAAAAACAACAAAAACAATAACAATGTTGGATGCTAAATTACATAATAAAGAGGTTGTTGTTCTGAATACCAACCATCAAGGTTTTATAAAAAATATAGTCTGTCAAACTATCTTGATATTGGTTTTTTAGGTGATTATTCTGCTTGGCAAAATTAATATTGATGTATTAGTCTTAGACATATATGAGTAATTGACCCTGTGCTACAACATATTTTGTTTAAGGAAGCTGATTGATTCCAAATCAACTTGGCACATAATTAGTGGATTAAAGGCTGTCTGACTGACAGGTAATAAACCAAAAATGTTAATGGGATATTAAGACAGTGCATTGTTCCTAAGATCATGCAGATTGAGCTTTCTGACATTATACTATAAAAAGTTCTTATTAGTTATGCTAAGCTGCCAAAAAAAAAAAAGGTAAAATGTATGTAAAAGATGTGGTAGTAATTAATCTGATCATTTTTGTTTGTAAAGAGGACTCTAGGCAAGAAACTAACTATAATTGCTGAGTGAAACCATGTCTCAGAGAAGGCTGTTCTGAGGCGCAGTGGCTCTGTGGGGTTCTTGGTGCCTGTTGGCTGATGAGCACCATTGTAGCCTGTGGCTAGTGCAACAAAATCTACAGATTTACAGGTGTCCATGACAGAGGGACTCTTGAAGTCCACATTCTTCAGGTATTTGCAGAGAACATCATGAATGTTTATAGAACACAGATTTTAATGTAAACTGGAAAAGCTCAAAGTGTTTGTGGAAAATACAACAGTTCAGAAGAACAATAATGATGATTTCAAAATCATGTAGCCCATGGACAGTGCTGTGGAGTAAATCAGTGCAGTCCTCTTAAAGCTGCACCATCAAATTTGACCTCTTTGTGGCCTTAAAACCACTGAAGTGAATATTATTAAGTTTTTACTTGTATTTAAAATGTATTATGCTGTTATTGAATGTATTTTTTGATTGCAATAAGTAGATATTTAAGTATGCATTTTTAATGAGTGTTCACCAGATGCAGCTGAAACCTGTTTTTTTTGGAAAGAAACTTACATGGAACAATGCTTGTTGAAACTCAGCTGCTGTGTGAAGTAGGTCCCTTCTGAACGCCTTCACCCTTAGTTTTACTGAAGACACATTCATAATGATCTCCTCAAAAATATTTTCTATCATTGTCTTTAGCTTTGCTCTTAGATCATATTTTGATCTAAGAAAATAAATTTGCTATGTTTTGGTTTATAATTATGTCCTTGCTAATGCAACCACACATTTTGTCTCTTAATTTTGGAGTAGACATTAAAACCCCAATAATTTCTTATATGGTAATGCTTGTAATCAACACATTAGACTTGACATGATGACTATGACTACGGAACATTAGGGAGAGGATTAAATGAGGAGCGATGGCATTACAGTAATTTTCTTGGATCAGGAAACTGTTAACAAATTTGCTTAAAAGTGTCTTCACTTGTAATTTCCTTACTCCATAAGCACACTTGCTCTACTTACTCTACTTGCATAAGCACATGCTAAAACCTTCTTGCTTCTCTATTGACATCTAAACATACTTCAATAATTTTTCTAAATTGTAGAGTTGAATTTTTATAGAGCATGTCAGTATCACTTTGAGAGACTTATTTTCAGCACTGATTTTATTTTGACAAGACCAAGGAAAAACTAATATATAGTTTAGAAATAAACAGCTTTTTTTTTCTCTTGAAATGGTCATAAAAAAATCTTAGCTATCTCTTGAAAAATCCTCTAGATGTTAGTGTCAGGAAACCCACTTGTTTCCCCAAGGTTTAAAAAAAACAAAACAAAACAAAACAAAACAAACAAAAAAAACCAAACCCAAACCATTTCTCTACAGATCCAGGCTGCATCTCTTCCCTTTCAAACAGACAGCAGACAGTTTTGCCTTGATTTGGTAGATATCATTGCAAGTTTTAACCATTTTATAGTTCCTAGTGGCCATGACCATGATGGAACCCATATAGTAATATCTTTGTGCTAGAGAAAACTTAAACTTATATTTTACATACATGTATTTATTTGAGCTTTTTGTAGATGGCAGTCATGAGAGAGACTATTCAATAAAGGATGGAACTATGTTACTTACTTAATATCAACACTGTGGATAATGCTAATGTATTATGGAAGAATAGCTTCAATCCCATTTCAAAGCATCCTGTACCTTTTCTGAGGACAGCCTATGGAGCTCAGAAGGTTAATTTCTGAATTCATCTGTTGCAAGAGGAAAGACACCATAACTTCTTTTGATCTTTGATGGTGTGTTTTAAGCAGTCTTTAACATTTTTTTAACAGTGTGTTGCTGTAGCCAGAAGACCTACTAAGGTACCACCACATGATGTTATGTGTTTATACACACAGGTCCAGATATGTGCAAGCAAATATTCTGCTAGTATCACAATTTTGATATTAAGAGAGTAAGTTAATCCTGTGCAACAAATTCTTTGTCCTATGTCTGTTGATGAAAATAACCACTAGTAAACTTAACCCGTCCCTCTTTATTTAAGCAAACCACAGAGCTAGGGAGTGAGTATGGCATGAAAGTGACACTTTGGGTTTAAAAGGTTGATGTATTCATTGTAGTGCTGTCCTACATAGACAACAGAGTAAATTAATCTCAGGTGTAACTCAGAAAGGATGACACTGGAAGTAAAATCTGGCCCGTTGTATCGAACTGGCTGACCTATTGTCTTCAGGAGTCTACAGTCTTTCTTTTATAAGATGTCTTTTAGCACAGATTGAATTTGGAAAGGTGACTTTTCTTTGGAAAGGTGCTGGAGCTTTTAAATTGCATTGTTCTGCAACAGTGAGAATTAAGTCTATTAATTTAGCCTCCATTTTCATACAATGTATCTTTGTGAAATGATTTCTGTAAGCATCATAATTAAGCATCCCCTGAGTAATTTGTATGCTCAAGTGCATGTTTGCAAAATGTTTGCCTTTTTGCTCTTATACTGGTGTTATGTGATTGACAGACATGTCTGAATACTTCAGTTGCTGCCCGCTGACTGAGCAGTTTCAGCATTCATTTTTTTGATGGAAAAGTGAGTGAAAAGTTAGCACTGACTATCACTGTGCATGAATGCCACATTTCACTTGCAAAGAGGCATTTTCATGGCTACCTGCCATCCCCAGACACTTTTTCAGAAAATCTGTTTTTGCTAATTTAACTCCCTTCACTAAATATCTGTTGATGCAGTGTTCTACACAGATGGAGACAATGAAGATTTTCCAGTGCTAGATTTTACCACTAGTTACAGGAATATATTGAATTTTAGAATCAATGCTTTATGAAATTCTCTTTTACCCAATTGTGCATGTATATGCCTATATGTATGGTTTGAGGACAGATCACAGTTGTAAATATTGGCTGCAAATAGAAAAATCTCTCTCTTTTACTTTTTAGTGGTTGGAGCAAAATATGAAGACTTTGAGCTTCCACTACTGAGATATCTGCTTTCTATTTATTTTTTCTGGTGCACCAAAAAGAGTTTTGAGATTGCCAACCAATAAATATAGCAGTGTAACATAAGCAAAAACTGCTAAGTGTTTTTCTCAATTGGTTCTTCTACCTGTGGTTGTCTAAAAGTAACATATTTCATCTTTTAATTCTTAACCTTTTAAATATTGATCATACCATGTAGTTCTGTGGTAAATATACATGTATCTTCTCTAAGATTTAAATTTTTGCTTTCTGTTCCCCAGCCTTTCTAATATTGAAAACAACCAACAAAGAGCTGGTGTGGTGTAATATCTTTTCTTTCAACTGCATCTATCCTTAGAGATATGCTACTTCCTACTCTTTCCCAATCCCTTTTACTGTCCAGACTTCCAGTAGCTCCAGCTGAGAGTTTCTGGGAGTTGTTATTGACTGATATCCAGCTAAAGCATCCAGACAGCCACACTGGAAATATTCATACATATAAACATAAAGATATAAGCCTTCAAATTTTCAATGTATAAGCATCGGCCAGTTAGCTTTGGACTAGTGACTCCCAACAAGAGCTTGCTGCAGCCCAGGCTGGCAGCTGCAGCACCCAGACTCCCCCAGCAGCAGCTGCAGAGGAGAGCTCTAGGCTGCCTCACTTGCAGCCTCACTAGCTGGTGAATCTTACTCCGAGGAGGGGTAAATCCAATAGCTTTATCGGGATGAAACACAATTTTAACTTGCATATTTGTGATCCATAAAGTTAATGTTTCAACATATTAACACTAAAAGAATGAAATTAAATGAATGAAATGACTTCACTGAATGAAATTAGCCACTAGAAGACAGCTGCTGGTCTCTTGCTTAAATCTTCTGGGAGCAGCATCTCTGTGCAGCCCTTTAACTTTCCTTTGAGTAAAGGTCAGGTGTACAGTTTGCTTTAAGCTAGCCAGAAGACTGCACATACACATAAAGCTGTGCTCATTTGTTAGAAGCACTTGTAAAGTCCTTTGAAATTAAAGTACTGCATAAGTGATTTGTTAAAAGTATTTACTGGCTTTAGGGATCTCTCTGCAGAAGTGGCGGGTCCTTTGATGTCATGCATAACTGCTAATGTGATTGTTTATACCGTAAGTGACCACAAGTGAAGCATCTGAAGATGAAATTTCCTTTTCAGTGAAGCAGTTTAATCTTTCTGGATGTGCCAGTAGTTACTTGAAAGCCAATGTTATGGCAGAAGGTGAAAGAGACTGTAGCAAAAATCAATTAGGATCACGGCCTAGAGATCTTCCTTCTCCCTCCAGGTTGTAGACACTTTTTACGTTTGCTCTTGACCTATCAATAAATGATTAATCACTAAATGGAGAAATATAATTTTTACTTTACTAATAAATCAGGAGAAAAACTAAGTATGTCTTTTCTGAAAACAAGAACAATGATAAATCCACTGATAAATCTATAATGGACTGATCTTTTACACTTTGTTCCTCAGTCAGGATTTGATTTCATATGACTCTTTGAACTCCATTACACTCAGTTTGTGCCTGTTTACAAAATGTAAAATTCATTGCAAAATCTTCCTTAGCAGGGTAGATATTAGCTGGACACCTCATTAAAACCGGGTTTCATGCTCAAATTATCCAGGGAAGAAAAGAGAAAAGCTATGTCTCTGTTTATACCCATGGAATAGAAGTAAACACTTGTAGAATTTCAGATCTGAACTTTTGCTCAGTGGGAATAAAGATCATCAATATTTAGAATGGAGGTTTCAAGTCAAGCTAACTGGAGTGGTGTAGAGATGGATCTAAACCAGGGGGGTCTCATTCTCTTATGATTAAGCTACATGAAACATGTGAAGTTTGAAAAGCCGTAACTATGTAATGAAGGAGAGTCAAGGGATGCATAGAATTGTCCTTTGGGTTCTGCTTGAAGTATGACTTTGACTATATGATCATATAATATCCCTTCTTCCCTCTGACAGAAGTCCTTCCTCATTCATTGCACAAAATTTCCCTGCTACTCATTTGGAAGGAAGCTGCCAGAATTTTATCATCACAGTTCAAAATGTGGCCAAGTGCTTTATTTCCTGTAAATCCTGTTCTAATACCAGGATGAATTAATTTTCTTATGGTCTTTGTTTTGGTTATCGATCATGGTTGTATATGAGTGATCCACAAAAGTCAATAATTACCCTTGCAGAAGTGGACGTGCTGGGAAAAAAAAAAGACAGATAAAAGACTAAAAGTTCTTTTCCAAGGTGGACAAATCCTGATTTTTCTACACACTAACTACAGTTAGATGGACATGGTTTCAGCTGTGAGTAGAACTGAATGAAACTTGGTTCCCATTTCAAAGAAACATTGATATTTGAAAAATTACTGTTCTAGTTTAGAATGGAATATAGAGTTGTTTACTAAAAGAGAATTAACAGTCTAGGTTCCAAGAAAAATTTGTATTAGTAAAATGTTCTGGAAAATTGTCCTGTTGGATTTTCCCAGAGTTAAAGGGATCAGCCAACTGCCTCAACTCAGGAAAGCTCCTTTAATTGCCTTGCCTCCAGTCACTCAAGTCAGAGAGCCAGTGAGCTGTCAGAGCTCCTGCTCCAGCTGGGTGTCCTGGGCTCTCCAGCCTGGTTTGAGCAGCAGAGCCCTGACCTCATGAGGGGTCTCCCTGCCCCAGTCCTGCCTTCAGTGAGGCACCACACTCCCCTCAGGAACCAGCACCTCCCTGGTTATTCAGGCTATTGTTGAAATATTACTCAGCTCTTGCCCAGCCTTTTCCCCAGGGTTTGCCTTCTTTAGAAAGCAAGACACTGAGGAGGTATGGAAAGATGGTCCAGACCTCCACCTGATCTGGTGTCTCCAGCTTCTGATCCCTGTAGTTAGATAAAACTTGAGGATTTTTTACCAGGTTTCACTGTTTCTGGAGGTGCACATAATGGTGGGCTTAACCCTAAATATTTCTGTGTACAGGGAAGTTTTCTGGAAATTACAGTTCTCAGAAACTCCATAAAATGATATGACAGAAATATTCTAATGTAATACTAATTTCCTTTACAGAATAAATTCTGTGAAAATTTAGACAAATATTTTAGCAGTTTGGATATCAATACTTCCACAAGCTTCATTAATATGTCTCTTATTGTCTGAGACAAGAGCTAGTGATACTTAGTATTGCTTCAAAGCGCCGACCTTCCAGCTGTGATTGAAATGTCTGCTGCGAGAAGAAACAAAGAAACAACTGCACCTTCCCAGTTCTGCAGGAGGCAAATGCAATGGGACCACTAGTGGTGTAAACTGATGAGCATTTCTGATAGATGTGAACTGTTTTGCAAGTACTGGTACAAGAAATCAAATTCAGTGTCTGTGCAGGGGAACAATCACCACTGAAGAGCTCTTATAAAATATTTAAATATCCTTATTTTTTATCTGAACCTTTAATTTCCTATAAAATACATTCTATCAGTACTTACCTGCCAAATATTCAGATGCCTCTAGCTTTGTGTTTTATATTAAGTTTTTATTTCTGTCAATTTGTATTTTAGATTGCAAATCAAGAACCTTTCAAGAGAGTTTTGATTAATTTCAGGCACAATGTGGCTTCATTTATTTTTTATGTTTTGATGGTAATTTACCATGGCATAAAATTGTTTTGCATTAAACTACACTCATGAATCAAGAGTCTTTTCCATTAACAAGATCCATTTAAAGAATAAGCCCACCTACAAATCAAGTATTTTGTGTCAGTTTCTGTAATTATTGTTTGGAAAAAAATGGTACAATTGCACCGTGAATTATTTCAGTGCATAGATGATTTAGACAAATAGAACAGAAATATTAATATAACTAGTACTGTGCTAAATTACCTGGCAGAGGCCATGGTTTAGGGTCTGTTACTATCTTAAGTGGAAAAAGAGCTTTAGTTTATGCTGCTTTGGTTTGCAACAGTATTTTTTAAAGAGACTTCTCTTTAAACTCATTAGGAAATAATTAAAGGCTACCTTAGCTCTCTAGCTGGAAAACAGAGTAATATGTAATGACTGGAGCCCCTAGCTGCTTTAACACCAATCTATTTTGTAAAATGTACATATATATTTATTACTATTTCTTAAATATATATGTATGTATATGTTTATATGTGTATGTAGAGAAAATGTTCAGAGAAGAATTCCCTTGTTCATAAAGTTGTTTAGAAAGGCTGGCGTATTATAAGGAGGTCAGGTAGCATCCATAGAGTTTATATTACTGTCTAGCTGTAGGTAATATATTTGTAATATTTTTGTTCTGGCCAGCCTTGTTGAGCTTATTTCAGTTGATTTCAATGTTGACAATATTTTTGCACTATATTCAATAGTTGTGCGTTATTGACAAGAGTTCACTATGTCACATAATTATAAATAACAAAATTACCACGTTAGTTCTCTTGTAATTTTTGTTTCTGTCTTGTCTTTTTCCCTGTGATTTCAGCAGATGTAGTTAATGTAGCAGGAAGGATGGGTGAAAATCAGATTGTACATTTTTGGCTTTCATCAAACACTTGTAAATGAGTAGCTGAGGCACTGGAAATACTAATTTTATTCCTCTCCTTGCAAACATTGCGGTTTTTTACTATCCAGCTTTTTGCTCTAATATATTAATGAGCATGCTTATGAAACATTTAAAATTTGATTGTTCAGAGCATATATGGCAAAATTCTGACAACAGAACATCTTCTGCCATAATAATAATAAAGACAAGACTCCTTATTCTAAAGCAAATGGCTAATATTAAACAGGGATATTTTAGAAGCTATGGTGAAATGTAATGTCTTGCTGTAGATGACATGGTTTCAGTGGCTAATGGTCAAGTTAAGCCCATTTGTTTTCAGAATGCTAATATTTTTTAATTTTGTCAGCAATTCCCACCAGTCAAGATTTTAACTAGAGCTGCCTGTTGTTCTCAGAATTGTCTAAGGCAATCGATATCTTTTTCTCTTTACAATTAGTTTTAGTTTCCAGGAGTGAGGCAGAAGGCAGCCTTTTCCTCAGTGCAAGTGAAGTGATCCCTCCTTATACCTGCAGACTGACATCAAAGCTCTGAGAAATGAGAACAAGCCCATTTATCTCAGTAGGTGTTAACTTACATGCCCCAAAATGATTGCTTTACATCAAGTTTCTCAACATGCCTTAACATTTCAGCATAGTCAAGGTATATAAGGCCATAACTGCTGGTTAGCTGCTTGTAGGATAATGGAGGACTAGCGTAGGCCACAGAGGGTGTGGGATCAGACTGTTTCATCTCAAAATCTAACCTGAGCTACTATTTCCCTGCTGGATACTTTAGGAGAGTAGGAGCAAGCATGGCTCTGTTAGTTACTCAGTTCCTTTTAAAGCTCTTAAGTGGAAGATGAGCGAGAAGTATTTTCTGTTCTCTTTGCTTCACTTCACTTCTTGTGTGGCTTCTGATGTTTTCATTCTTGGAGTGAATGCCCAGGACTTAAAATGTGTTATTTTCTGGTCTGGCTAGAATTCTGTCCAAATCACTAGAGCAGAGATCCCAAGACTGAGGAGCACTGAGGCCATATTTTATGGCTGTTGCTCAACATGCTTTTTTTAATTGCTTGTCATGAGGCTTTGGAACAATCTGATCTGAGACCTGTCAGTCAGCACATGCAATAGCATCAGAAGCCAGTTCTCAAAGGCCAGCACCAATATGAGAAACTTATTCTGAAACTGATAGGGCTCCTGCTGTCTGTGGTGCAGTCAAAGCAGAAACTGAAACAATTGAAAAGAATAATTTATGTTTTTATTGCATTAAATTTGAAAATAAAAGATGCTGCTTCTTTACTGTATGTGAACACGTGAATATAGACAAATATCTTTTCAAAGAGACACCTTCAAAAAGAAATTCAAGACAAAAGTTTGTGAGCTCACCCTTATCTGGAAATCTTTGTGAAATCGAAGACCACTCTCGTGTATATATATATATGTGTTTTTCTTATGAACTGCTGGGGAGGCTTATAGATTGATGTCTCTGCAAAGCGTGTTTAATGCTGAGGGACAACATTTCCATTCTATTTTTTTATTTTAAGTTGGCCTCTTTGATGGTTACAAGAATTTCCTGGTAGGAGAAGCACATTGGTCTACTATATGTCTCAGTTGGGCTACCCTTCCTGCTCTCAAAGGATTAATTGCAGCTCTCCTTCTGCTTTGAGTGGTTAATAAAACATGTATCTGACAAGCAAATCAATTCACCTGATCCCCCTGCCTAGGTAAAAGCTGTTAAGCACAAATTCTAGAAATTTGAGAAAACACAAAAAACAAGCAATCTCTCTGCCACTTCACTGTAAAATGAGATTCCTGAAATGTATGACAATTAGCTATAATGGATGTTCTGCCAAAGCCCAATACAAAGCTGTGGGGTTTTTTCCCTGATGGTGTTTAACTGCAGCTAAATATGCCAAGCTGACATTTGCCTGCAATTACCATGGAGCCATATTGAGATCTTCACTCTCTGAAGAGATTTTGAATGACTACAGCATCTTCTAGGATAACATCTTGTTTTCATTAATCTTTGTAGTGACTTTTGCTGCTGGCAAACCATGACAAACACAGCTTCTGTCTCGCTTTGGGAGTTTGCATAAATTTTTCTGTTAAATAAAATTTAAAAAAATATTTATATATATACGTATATTTAAAGAAACTCCTGAATGGAATTTCAAACATGAAGCATTAATAAATAAAAAGATGACCTAAGATCCTCACAGAGTAGGTCGTTCAAAGTTTTTATTCTATGTCTTTTGTTACAGTGTGGCCTAACTAACTGTGTGGGTATCTAAATATTAAGTAACATAAACTACCTGAAAACTCTAAGTCTGTGCATATTTTGACTATAAATGAACTCAAGACTGTTGTCATACTCTCAAGTTATGAGAATGATGCAGAGAGAAAGGCACACAGAAATTTTCTGTTTTCTCTTCTGCCCAGGCATGCTCAGTATTTTGAAATATGAAAATTACTTTCTAATTTACTGGAAAATAAAACTATTTCTCTGACAAAAGTTGTTGTTCAGCCCTTGTAATGTCTGCCAATAGGTGTTCAGACTGAAAGCACAATTAATAATATTAGTGGAATAGCACTATCTGAAGAAACCATTAGCACTGGATTTGTATTAAAATAAAAAAATGGAAAAAAAAAAAAATAAAGTGTTGGACTTTCCTAACAGATGATTGTCCATAGTCCTTGCCCATTACTTTAAAATTGCCTTTGAAGGGTGAAATACAGGACAGCTGTTTCTAATAAAGAATATTAATCAGAAATCTAACAAACCTCCTTTCAAACAGCAGACAAAGACATGATCTAGGTAATAGGCAGATACATACTTGAGTAGGCCGGAGATGAGACTTTTAGAAAGGTGTTGTAGTGCATGTGGCTCTGGCTACAGCCCCCACACCTGGCAATTCCTGGTGGATGAGTGGCACTCAGAGCTCTGTACTCTGACATCTCCTGCTCACTGCGAATCCCTGTGCCCCCGTGGGATCTGCTTTTTGCATACTGTTATAAATTCAAGTTTTTCCCCACCCAGTTTTATGTAGATCCTGATGTTTATGCACATCTCGTATGGAAAATGTATGATCTCTGGAAAGTTCTGTGAAGTTCGATATTCCATTTGTTCATTCAAATAGAACCCTCCCCTGAGATTGTCCCGTTGGAGGTTAGCCCCTGTCATTTCACAATGTGCAGAACTCCATTGGTTGTAATCTCTGTCCTGCCCTTTCTGGCACCCAGACAAAAGAGGTCGGAAAGCACGGGCCAGCGTCTTTTGTCTGCGTTCCTGATACTGTAAAGATCTGAACCTGCATCCAACCCTCTCGCTCTGTCTCCTGCCTTTGTCAATGCAATCTTCACATCGGGTTTGCAGTCCTGCTCCCTGCAAGGGAGTACCAGAGCTGGTTTGTTACTTTTGTAACAAATTTCTGCCGATTATTGCTGTAACGAAAATCCCGCTCCGAGACATCTTAAACAGCAAGGCGCAGCAGCGTGGTTACCGGGCAACCTGCAGCCTGCGTCAGAAAGGGAGGAAAACACAGTGTATATGTAGTTTTATCATCTGTGTTATATATTGCAGGAACAATTTTAGGAAGAATACATTTATTCTGCAGTCACATTTGCTGATTTGGGAATTCTAATTACTTCCTTCTCCTTGTCCTGATTCATTAAAATAATCAAGAAAGGCTGGTTTGTTGATTTCTACTTAAGAGAAAATTCAGGCTTAGCAGAAGCAACCTGGTATGTGGTAGAATTTGCTGGTTTACATACTATAGATTATGCAGGATTTGTATTTCTTATTTTACTAGTTGTAGAAATATGTTCTACGTTGCTTCAGGAAGTTGTAGTTAATATGTTAAAGATGGTGAACGGCTCAGGTAGTGATATAGAAGCTGTAGGAGTAACAGAGAGAGACACTTCTCATTTCTGAGCAGCAGTTTCAACACAGCCATCACACACTGAGACACTGACTTTTTTACTAACAAGTTGTGACAAAACCCCACTCTGGCCAGATCCTTGAAGTGGAACTGTCTGCAACTTTTCCTTAAAGTGATATTACCAAAAATCACCAATGACTTTCCAATTACTAAAACACAGTCTTAATCTCAACACAAGGAACAAAGAAACTTTTGAAATTGCGAGAAGTCAAATATGCTGGCTAAGACATTAAAAAGTCTGATCAAAAAAACCAAACCGAAAACCACAACCCCTAGTTCTTGCACTTTTCTAGGATGACTTTCCAATTACTTTATTTTTCTTTTTTTTAATTCTGTGCCATGCAGTTGGTTATGTTATTATACTGACTTATCGTATCTTCACTGTCTCAGTGGTACTTTACATCTCTGTTCGTCCATAAGATCCCTCGCCTGCAATCCAGAAGTTTTCCCCCAGCTGGTCATTCTTCGTGGCTTCCAGGGACAGCTCCATCTTTGATTCATTTAGTTATGCAATTTTCATTGCTCTAGAACTAAACTGTGAGTAGACGCCCCCCCCTCACTGATGACGAGCACCTTTTAAAATAAAATATACAGTAAACTGTAATCCAGCCTATCATGGATACTATGTCTGTCAGAGAACTTTTCATGGAGTTTATTATTTTATCTTAAATCTTGAGTTAGCCACCAATAGCAGCACCAAGCTTCTTTGGGTTTGGATGCAGGTGCACAGAAAAACTGCTGGAATTACACATGACTTGGAATGGATATATCACATCAGGCAATGCAAATTTAGGGTATGTAGAGCATATTTTTAAAGTATTCATTCTGAAAACATTAGACTTTTCCATTTTTATTCAACTAACAGAAAAATATATTTTATGATCTAGTCATCCTGTGGTTTGGTTGAGGTTGGCTCTTCTGGAAAAGATTTCATATGACCTTATATTCTACTGAAATGTGTTTTAAGATGTTGAGGCTTCTGGCACTACATAAGAGGATCAGGAAACACTGGTTTGTGAAGAGTTGAAATACGAGAATAGAAGAAAGGAGGTATTTAAAGGTAAAGTGAGCTGTTTAGTGTGGCACATGAGATGGGAGACAATCCAATAGGTAAAATAAGAATCAACATTTTATGTTATATACAGTGAATTTGTTTCAGGAGAAAAAAACCCTGGGTCTTATCACAAGCCTAGCTATTTCAGACATAAGCACATTGTTTTTACTACTTTAATCCCACAGAAACATGAAATTTGAAAAAGTCCAGTGTTGATACAGTTTATCATTTTAGAGGAATGCCTTTGCTGGTGAAATCATTCATGCGGTCAGGGTGTGTAACTTCAATGGCCAAATGGGTGGGAATCTTGTAGATATACCCCAGTGGTAGAGCAAGTTAAAGACCTTTATATTAGTCTACCTGATGAATATGTGGGAGAATGTCTCTTGGGGCAAGAACTGTCTAGGTGTTTTTTGTCAGTCATAATGGGCTCCAGAACACTGTGTGCAGTCTGCAGAAAGAGATATAATTGAAGTTGAGGAATACAGAAAAAAGGGTCATTTTGTTTATGTGCTTTCATTGCAAGGGAAGTAGAGGGGAGGTTTATGTAGTGTGAGGTGCTGTTTCTTTGCCTATTTTCAAAGCAGAGATGGTTCAGTGGGCCTGACCCAAAGCCTCTCAGAAGCATAGACAGAATTAATTTTTTTGTCCCAAAAACGAGGACTGTTTCTTAGATGTGACAGGAAAGACAGAGAGAAAGGTAGGGAAAACAGTCAGAACTAAGATCAAAATCTATTGGGAGGATCCTGCAGAGCAGGCTTTCTCTCTTGATTGTACCGGGAAAGGATAGGCTTCTGCCTTACATTTCCCTGCCCTTCCTTACCCACACTGTGTGAGGGCAGCAATGGGAATCTATTTTTATTTTCTGTTTTTTTTGTGTTTCAACACCATGATATCAACAAAGCAGAAAGAGAAATAGTAATTCTCCTAGAAACTGCCTGATTTTGCTGTATTCAAAGCTAATCTTTAAGCAACTTTAATCTGAACGCAGAACAGCAGAAGGTGTAAAATGACGGTGTGCCATAAACATAGTATATTTTAGGTGTTTTATATATATGCAAATATGTATACACATGCTGATTCTGAATTCTGCCTCCCACACACATTTTTTTAAGTTTTAATTTAGTGTGTGACACAATGTTGTGATAACTTCTTTCTCTATAGACTGATAGGTGCATACCAGCTGACAAAACAGCAGGTCCCTGACCAATGATCAGAGTTGGCCTTCCTCAGCTTATACAACTAATTCTTCATTCCCTCTTGCTCTAGAGAGAACGCTGAATACGAAAACAGTACTTTGGAATACGTGTTAGCCACATGATTCATTATCATATTCCAAATGAGGAGTGGGACAGAATGTGGGAGACCCTGGGCTCACACCCTGCTCTGTCCTCCTTACTGACCTGTAGGCTCTGCATTTACTCTCTGTTGAAAGAGTACATCATGGGGAAGGTACTTCATTAGGTAGTGTTGTTCTACATGTATTTGAAAAGGTATTTGGATACCCCACCAATTTAAAAACCCCTCACATATCAATGTACAGCTTAACCATTCAAATACCTCCTCAGTCTTTCGAACTTAAATGCAGAATGAATAAAATAAAACAATTAAGGATAATTTATTACCTGAATTTTTTTTTTTTTTTTTTTTGGACACGGCAAATGCAATATGATCTCAGATACTGGAAAACTTGCACAGTTTGAGCTCTCTTTAGTCCACTGATTCAGGACATAAAGACTGCATAACTGAAAAGAATTTTTTAAATTTTTTGAGTGTGCAATGTGCTGAATGGTATTCAGTGTGTTGGGAGTCCTGGAACGTGATGGGAATGCATTCAAAAACCCACTATTAATTAAAATCATAAAAATGAGAAGATTTCATACTTTTCAAATAAACTGCAATTACAAATAAACAACTACACCACCATTTTAGATGCTATTTTACAGAACCTGTATTATTTCCTTGCATGGGATAACTTTTTGATTAGAGAAGAAGCATAGTGTGCTGGTGATAAAATCTTTTTTGAAGGATGAGTACAGTTCTGGGGCCTCAGCAGGGAAGAAGTGTAGGTCTCAGGCCATCCAGGGATGCTGGCTTGCCAGCTGGCAATCTCAGCAGGGACACCAAGTACAGAATCAACCTCTCACCCCTAGAGGTCTCCCCCGGTCAGAATTAAGAAACGATGGCAGAATAATGTATAAAAGTTTATATCTGACATTAACGATTTTTAAGTGTTTTACAGAGAAATGTATCATTAGACACTGTCAGACATTTGATATAAACAAACTTTTCCAAAGTTACTAGTTTAAGCTTAATTATGTGCTTTTTATGACTGTGAGTGTCATCTGTGGTAACAGTTTTTCAGAAAATGTTACATTTTAAACTTCTTGGGATCCTTACCTTTCTTTGGTAACATAATTAGTTGTTCTTTATCTGTTGAGGTTTTGTTTTCAGTTAATCATTAGGATCACTCATTTCAAGTCTAAATGTGAATGAAGCATGTTTCAACTTCCTTTCCTGTCAAAGGACCATATAGCCTGATAGCTCATTAAAATTAAACAAAAATGCCACCGAGACCCTTGAAATTCATATTTTATTTCTTTTCAGTGTGTGTGAAGAATGTTAAGTATCTACATTGGATCAGAAATCAAATGAGGAGAAAAATGTTTAGTTCTGGAAAGAGCTCAGTTGTTGTCATCAATGTGGGAATGTGAAGACAATAGAAAATCTGTCACCATTTCAAAACAGTAGAAGAGACAAAATTTATATTTGTTACTAGAAAGATCAATTTTTTGGCCGTACATTGCAGAAGAATAAAATATAAAAATTGTGCTAGCATGTTAAAAACAAAACAATAATACTGATGTCTGTTTACTTTTCCTTGTCTAATTAAGTCCAAACCCACAGCCTTCAGAAACCTATCTGTTAAGTCTGTAGTCAAATTTGAAATTTTTCTTTCATATTCTGCATGGTTATCCAGTTGCAACAGGGTTAAATACATGGTTTTGCTCCATTAGGTGAGACCCCTCATCTAGCTAATTTATTTGATTGAATTTTATTTGTGTGTAGTATTAACGGTCACAGTTGTAGATGTAGGAAAAGACCCATACCTCAAATTTCTCAAGGTTTAAAAAACAGAACGGGAGAGGAGGGACTCCCAGTGTTTGTGAACCTTGGTATTTTAGCCCTACTTTCTAATCAATAGCTTAATAGCAACTACTGCAGCCTTGAGATCCCAAAGTGAGAGTTGGCATTTAACTAATCTAATCAGTTGAGAACATTTATATCGGCCGAGTCAGAGCTATTACACTTACTGAAAAACAGAATATAGAGTTGGAGCAAGGGACACATCCATCATCATGAGCTCTGTCTGAAGCAGGGCTTTGGATCTCACAAATGCATTATTGCTTTACATGGTAAACTTTATTGCTAAATAAAGACAAGTTTATCATATCATGGATTTTACTTACCAAGTGCTTCTTCATAAGGTAAAGGAAATATATATTTTTGGGTGAGAGCCTTTTACTTAATTTGAGAGTTTTCCTGAAAAAGAAGAAAGTGCATCATTCGTGTTGTCTGAAACACAACTGGGGTTTAGGGGCTCAAAAGTAAAGTATTATTTCCCACATCTGAAGTAGTTTTCACTGATTAATTTTGATTTTATGCAGTGTGCAGAAAGAGGTTTTATTTTATTTCACTCAGCTCCCTTTCCTCTCAGGGTGGAGGGGTGGGGGGGAGACAAATTGGGAAAAGAAGTAAACCACTTGTGGTTTAGCCAGTCTTCTTTCCCAGTGACCCGAAGAGTTCAG
>WEIT01038294.1:3097-23095 GCA_013389985.1 Dryoscopus gambensis | reverse complement strand
CGGCACCGGGGCTCACACGGGGCTCTGCCAGCACAATTGCTTCACGAAGGATATGATGGATGTCCTGCCCTGCCCTGCCCTGCCCTGCCCTGCCCTGGATCTTCCCGCAACATTTTCGTCCGAGCTCGTTAAATCCTCCATGTGCCAAGCCGCACATCACGCACTTACTGCTGTCTGACAAATTGGCAGTTAGCTAATGTGTGGATTCCTCCTGCCAGCCTCACTTGCCTGTAGGCCGTGCAATGATTTATATCCACCTAATCCATTGCTGCACAGCCCCAGAGAACTGGGAGCACAAACCTCTGTTGCAGACGGGAAGTTGCTTGACAGAAGTCAAAACACAAATTTTATAGCCTGGATAATTGGGTTGTAAACCACTGCTCAAGTCAAGGAAATGTACTCCCTTAGCAGCTGTCAGGTTCTGTGAGCTCTGACTGCTGTAGCCAGCAGAAGACACCACCTTTCTCACCTCACACCACGCCAGGGTGTTAAACCGCCATCTTAGGGGCAGGTAAAAATACTGCAAAGGAAATGGAAAAGCCATCACTGAAAGTGTTAATTCCCGTCCTGTTTGTTCAATCTGTTTTGAACTTGTAACTGTTTGTTGTGCCGTTGTCATGCAAAATCATCACAGATTTGTCACATAACTATCTGTAGTGCAAGGATTGAGAAATACTACTGAGAAATTGAGAGAAGTTTTGTCTGCACGTGTTACCCTGCAGTCTCCTGATAAGCTTGTGCCAGTCAGTGTACAAGCCAGTTCCATTTGTTATTCTGAAAAAAACATGTTGACAAAATGCAGACTCGGTTGGTGATGACATAGTTACATCACACAGACACACTGGTGCCTCCTGTGCCTACAGACCAAAGGAGCTTGTTAGGAAAGTTTATCTTCTGCTCTGGGACTCTAAAACTTCAATTCTTTCTTCTTATCCATTCCTACCACAAAACCAAACCAAACAAAACCAAAACCAAAACCAAACCAAACTAAAAAACCCCAAAGCAAGCAACCAAGCAATCAAAGCAACAATCCAAAAAACAAACAAAAGCAAAGAACCAGAACCAGAGCTGTATCCTTGTTCTAGACATCAAAATGGATTCCTAATACCAGTCTCTCAACATGCGCTTTGGTGGCAAAATATTCCTGACATGAGGATGCCTGGACTGTCCTGGTTTTATGGAAGTTGTGCTGGGGAGCAGATAGAGCAGTCCATCTCCCTTCTCCCTGGGGGATTAGCTGCCCGTGCGCAAGGCCAGCTCTGGTTCCCACATGTCAGGTAGCCTGGGATGGGGCTGCCCTGGAGAAAGCAGTCTGATGGAGCTGTGGGGAGCATCCATGGCCACCTCTTCCCCTTCACTTGGAAGCCGTATTCAAAGTTGGGCCCTTGCCAGAGGGGCACCATGAACATGCCTGTGCCTGGTGTGACTCTTGCTGATCCTGACCCAGTGACTTGACCCCCCAGCTTCACCTCCGACCTACTCATCTCTACAGACTTGTCTGGAAACCTGGACTCTTGGCTGACGCTCTTTGGCCATCACTGGCCCTGCTCTCCATGTTTGTTTGGGCACTGTAATAGCATGTCCTTGGCCAGGTTGCTGTCCTCCCTGCTGCCTTGTCACGGCTCTGGCTGCACCTGCTCTTGCTGCTCCTGACAATGTAAACCTGCTCACCTGGGAGTCTGCACTCAGGTGGGGGTTTCCTTCTGATAAATGTCTTATTTGCTGTCAAAATGAAGTCAGAATTGGCTTTTGCAATTCTTTTTTGTGTGTGTGTGTGTGTGTGTGTAGTCAACACTAAATGCAGATCTAAAAAATAATCTTCTTTATTACATCTTCTACAGATCTCATTAAAAAACCATGCCAGAATTACTAAGATTAGCTTGGGGAGGTGATCCACATTATTGCTTTCTTTCCCATGGTCTATGTATCTCTACCAGGTGTTTTGAGATTTACCTGGTCTTTACACTGTTTTTGTCTCCTCAGGATGTTTATGGATCCAGCTGCTAATTTAAATTTGTATCAAGTCCAGATGTCCTCCTCTTGCAGACTAGTTTGATGACTAATTCTTTATAGCCTAAGATCTAGATCTAAGATCTAGAACCTACTTTTACTTAGTAATCAGTACAATTTATTCTATAATTGTCAATAGTGTTGTTCTTTTTATTCAGCTTTATGAGACTATTTGCTTTTCCTGCCACAGAGTGTATTACAAGGGATTACTTACAAAAAAATTACAATTGTTTCTTCACAAGAAAGGGTCTGCCTATGCCACTGTTGCAATAGTCTACAATTGTTTTACACTAATTTCTCGTAAAGATTGCATTAATACCATTAAAGTTGTTGGGGAATCTTATTCCAAACCTCTTAGGTAATTAATTATAGTTCTCTAACCAAATCGTGCTCCAGAGATGTGATTGCACTATTTCCAGCCCAGCTAGTGAGAATGCAGGTCATTTCCCTTTCATGGCTGTAGAGTGTATCCAATCTGCCCAGGGAGATATTTATTCAAAAATTGTATTTGCAAATTCTATTTGTTAATTTGGACTAATACATTAAAATGAGTGCTGCACTTCAGTAACCTTAGAACTGGAAACCTGAGAAAGAACAGGTTGTTTTAATAAAGATGGTACTACCAAAGAAACTTAGCATAACTCAGAATAACCTTGTCTCAGAAACATGCTCAGGTGTGCTACTGAGAGGGCAAGCATGTATCCTTGTCCTCTGCCAAAATCCAGGCTGTTTTGATAAAAGAGGGGGTTGAATTTGAGCCTCTATCAACATGTTTCAGCTGTGTAAATGTGTGTGGGAACTCCTAACCCAGTTCTGTTTTGAAAGAAGAGTAGTTGCCGTCTCATGAGTCACTTTCTAGTTTTAAGCAAGAGTATCAAATTCAGGGTGCTGGTTTTGCCTTAATAGACCCAACATGTTCTTTGCTTCTCTTTAGCCGTTCTTAGGCAATACTATCTGTGATATTTTAAAGCATCCTAAAGACTTAGAGACCATCACATTAAGTTAATAAGTCTTAAAATAAATGAAAAAGCCAGATTATAATAATCTGTTAAGCTGTTTCTTAAAAGTATTTAAGAGTGCCTTTATTGGTATTCTCAAGAATATTAATTACAAGCCTAATTTGGACTTAATTCCATGGAAGTTATGCTTTTAAGCCACTAAAATGCTCACTAGCGCTTTCAAATGCATCCAACTACATCTTTTAGGCACCTAAACCTATTGGAAACAGAGCTTTATTTGGCATTTTCAAGGAAAACAAAGTAATGTGCCCTAATAATCTCTTCCACAAAACAAGATGTTGAGATGACTTTAGTGAAAAAGGCATTGATTTTATTTTGTTGCCAAGTACAAAATAGCAAAGGTCAAAAATAATGCTCAGGTACAGAGAGTATGAGGTCACTCAAGTGAAGGTTTGGAAACTGGAAGGTTTTTCTGCTACATATTTGTGTTTCAAGGTTCAGGGATAAATGAAAATGTATGCGACAGTGGATCTTTCAAGTGCTGTTTTGATACTTCATATCCAATATCAGGGAGGAAAGGTTTTTTTTGATTGAATGCCTGGTTGAAGTTATTTCTAATTCAATTCCCAAAAGAACGCACTGCAACCAGAACTTGAAATACAGTTGGCAGCAGGGAGTGGACTTTGTAATCTCGTAATCTCTCAGTTTGATCTTCTGGAGAACCTGATAGAAGACATCACACTGAAGAACTCAAAGATGTAAACAAAAATATCAAAGCCCGTCTTTTAAAGTAGGTCCAATAAATGCAAGTATTTCAATAACATTTGAGTTGCGGATTTGGTTGGGTCTTTAATTTCAAATATGAAGCAGGAATTGCTGAACTGGTAAGAATCAAAGATTAGGAGGCTAGGAAAGCTGACAGTACAAAAACAAGTCACCACCAGTATCTGTACTGCTTTCCAAACGGGAGGGAGAACTGCAGCTGTTCTGTGATCCTACAACTGTCAGAGGACAGGTCTTCCCTTCCCTTCCCTTCCCTTCCCTTCCCTTCCCTTCCCTTCCCGAACTTCCCTTCCCGAACTTCCCTTCCCTTACCGAACTTCCCTTCCCGAACTTCCCTTCCCTTCCCTTCCCTTCCCTTCCCTTCCCGAACTCCCCTCCGCTCCCCTCCGCTCCCCTCCCCTCCCCTAACTTCCCTTCCCATCTGGAAAGGTTGTTCCATGCTCTAATCCTGTGAAATGCTCTCTCCCATCGAACAGCCATGGAAATTAGGGTACAGTCCATGCTTCAGTCAGTATATTGGGCACACTATACACTCAAAATATCACTGGCTGCTTTGATAGCACAGCTCTGAGAAGCTCAGATGCCATCATAAACCCACCCAGAATCTGAGGGAAGCAAGAAGGTAAAATCTGGAATGCAGAGCAGAACATGAGAAAAAAAACCAGAACTGCCAGAAACAGTAAACTGCTGCTGCCATATTGTAATGAGTTTCAGCAATTTAGCTCACCTGGGCCCAGGGGGGTTGGATTCTGTGTAATACCCATTAGCTAATTATCTATGTGGTGTCCAGGCAGTGCAAATGAAATAGTGGAAAGCGTGTGCCATTTCAGCTTGCATCAGCCAGGGTCACATCCTCTGCCTCAGCAGTGGGCTGAGCACAGCCTTGGGAGGAAAAGCCTCTGTGCAGGCTCAGAGTCAGAGAGGGCAACCCCAGCTCTTGCTCCCAGCAGCAGGCTTCCTGCACAGTGTTCCAGCAGGCAGAGGATGGAGCTATGCCAGTGTACATGCTGTACAAAATATTCCCTAGAATCTGGGAGAAGAGTTATATTAGCTGCCTCTTCCCTGTCAGAAGACTGTTGGCTCATAAGAGCAGTGATTGTTTCTCTTATCTGTTTTGGAGGGAGTCAAGTTTCTTTCACCAGATTTGCATCTGTAGGAGTATGGTGCTTATCTCTAGTGACCTTGCTGCGGTTGCTCATCTTCTTTCTTATTTAGGGAACCTACCAGCAGCTGCTTCTTTCCTCTATCATCAGCCTTGCTTTCTCCCATGCTTGCAGGATGTAATTTTACATAAAAATTTCAAAACAAACACAAGAGGCAACTCAGAGGAGCTCATTTAAGTCAAATGCAGTGATTAAAAAAAACCAGTAATTGCTGGGGGAAGAGGAGAAAGAACGGAATAGTGCTGCTACATTAAGTATTTTTGGCTCACTGGAAGTATGCATTCTATGGCACTTACTGTTTTAAAGACCTCTCTTCTCCCTCATTTGCTGCTTTCTGTGTACATGTCTGTGAGGAGAGGTGCTGTTGATGAGATGTCTTTGTGGAAACACTAAATTAGTTGGAAGTTTCCAAGGAAGGAGGGAGGGAATCAGGACTGTGCCATACAGGAGAAGGCAGTGCTGTGCAGTGGAAGAGAGGCTATGGAGTGGCCAGACTGCCATTGTTGCTCATCTTCAAAAAGGCCTTGAGGGACACAAGTAAACCTCAGTCCTAATTATGAGAAATTCAGCAGAGAGAGTAGGAAGGACCCATCTGAAGGATCCAAGTAGGGAACTGAATGAACAAAAGCAATAGAGATCATCTTTATTGCATAGCTCTGAATGCCACACTTTGAGTCCTATGAACAGGCTTGGATATTATCACTGAAATTATATTTCATGATGGTAACAGCTGGGAGCAGAGATTGTTTGGAATAGGTAAAAGACATGTTTTTGGCAAACTTAAATTGAAAGTATCTGAAAATGTGTTTGTAAAACTAGGTAAGATGAAGAAAAAAACAAAGATTAATGACTGGAAGAATATAAACAAGACAGGCAACAGCACAAAGATGATTGCAGACAGGGAAGAATAAGGACCAAGGATAGGACTGGAAACAAATGGAGGAATGAGAAGAAACAGCAAGTTAAAACAGAAATCACAGGGGAGGTTGCCATGAAGGCAGGGTGAGAGAGAGAGGGAGATTTAAGTTTGCCAAAAGGTCCAGGAGGTACTTCCTACAAGACATTACCAGGAACACCTTGTCATTTGTCTGATAATCTAATCAGCATTGTTCTGAGTACAGGTGATGTTTTCTGCCTCTGCTTTCTCTGGCATGTAGAGGTTTGAAAAGTCATTTTAATGCTGCAATTGGCAATCACTGGTGAAATCTGGTATACTTGCTCGCAGTGCCATATACCACAGTGTCTTCATCATGGGGCTTGCTTCATCTTACTACTGCTTCTGTTCTTTCTGTTTGGTCATTCTGGTTCTTCTCTGCTTTCTAACATGAGATTTGCTCCTGTGAATCTTGTGCTTCATCTTCCTCATCATTTTTTTGACTTTTCTATTCCATGGATTCACACAGAACTTTTTGCCTTTTATGTGGAGACTGACAGAGAATAAAATGGTTGTCAGTTTCAAAGAAAAAAAGTAAAAATCCCAGCTTTTAAAAATCATCATACTTATTGCTCACCTATGAAGACCACAAAGTTGGACTTGGTTAATCTTAAATTATATTTTATACTGTGTTTATTCACATTTTTTCTGGTTTCAAATAAGTTAGGATCTAAGTTTTACATTATTTGACTTACATTCCAAAATCTGAAAAAAAGCTTTACTGCTTCAGTGCAAAAAGATCCACAGTGCAAAGCAGCACACTTCTATGGCCAGTAAATAAGCAGACCACTGTATAATTATTATGACTGTCATGATTATCATGCAAAAGTCTAGAAAATGTACCAATTTAATCCAGATGGTGTGATATTGTACGAGAAAAAAAAACTGAAATAGCTTATTTACAAAAGTAAAGCTGATTTAATGAGTTTAGGCAAGGGTTTTAGGGGACAAATAATTGGAAAAAACAGAGAAGTCTTAAGGTACATGAGTGATTTTTCAGTTCTAAAAATAAAGCAAGTGTCAATGAAGGCTGAATAATATTCAGTATTATTACTGAAAAAAGGATTAAATTTTAACAATCAAGTTTAAAGAGCACAAGGAAGGACAGTTGTTAAATCACATACAATGTTGGGTTTTGAATTTGTGTTAGCTTTCCAAGATTCTACTTATTTAAATGCTAGCTAATAGGTTTTAACTTGCAGTATCCCTTTCACAGTAAAAGATACAAAATATCTCTTACATAACAGCCTCTAGGTGACACAGGCCATCAGCTTTCTGGATTTCAAATCTCTCCACTCTTCTGAGAATTCCTTTGGGAATTTCATGTGAAATTTTCATGCAACAGTCAAAGGCCCCAGGAAACAAAGCTAAAAAGAGGAGTAGCAATGTTAGAAACAACACAGATATGAGAAGGACAAGTCATAGTTTGACTGCACAGAATCACAGAGGGGTTGAGATTGGAAGGCACCTCTGGAAGTCATCTGGTCCAGCCCCCTGCTCAAGCGGGGCCATCTGGTCTCTGGGTCCCGCTTGAGCTCTGCTCCCAGCCCCTGATAATGTGGTTAGCGTAATTAATGCCATTTTATGAGACAAGCAACCATCCTGTGACCAAGCAAGTCATGTCTTCATGCCCCTTCCCTCATTATCAGGCCCTGGAGGTCCTGAGAAACAAGAGACAAACCAATCAGACTTCCATTTCTGTTCTCTACCAGCCCCCAGCCTGCCATCATTTCTCCCTAGATGCAGGACTTTGCATTTCTCCTTGTTGAACTTTTTGAGTTTCCTCTCTGCCCATTTCTATGTCAGCGAAATCATGTGGTGCATCAGCTACAGCTCCCAGTTTATCATCTACAAACATGCCAGAGGCACATTCTGTTCCATCATCCAGATCTTTAATGAAGGTGTTGAACAGTATTGTTTTCCATGTTGACCTCTGGGATTTATGGCACTGATTAAAACACTCTGTACCTGCTCCTTCGTTCAGTTTTCTGTCTGCCTCAATCTTTGCTTGTCTACTCTATACTTTGTCAGCTTGTCTATGATGATATTACAAGAGACAGTATCAAAGCCTTTCCTGAAGTCAAGGTACCCCAAACCCATCTCTCTCCTCTTGACCAATAAGCTAGTCACATTACTGGAGACGGCTACCAGGTTGGTCAAGCATGATCTCCCCTTCATAAATCCATGCTGACTACTCCTCATTACTGTCTTTTCCTTCAGATCTTGAGAAATTCTTTCTCAAAGTATTTTCTTTGTCAGCTTCCCAGGGACTGAGATGAGGTGGAACAGCCTATAGTTCTCTCGATCTTCCTTCTTGCCCTACTTCAAGATAGGGGTAATACTTGCTCTCTTTCAATCTTCAAGAACCTCTCCAAGTTGCCATGACTGTTCATCGGTAACTGACAGCGGCCTCCCAGTGACATCAACCAGCTTGCCCAGCACTGATTGTGGCGCATCCTGTCTGTCCTGTGGCCTTATATATGTCCAGTTTTTGAAAGTGCTCTCTAGTTTGGTCCTTCACCGCTGACAATAAATCACCCTTGCTTCAGACATTCCCTCCAGTCCCAGGAACCTGGGATTCTTGAAGCCCAGTTTGCATGGTAAAGAGTAAGACAAAGAAAGTGTTGAGTACCTCAGCTTTATCCATGTAATTTGTCACCAGTTGCTCTGTCTGATTTAGCAGTGAGTTTTCATATTCACTCCTCTTTCTTTTGTTATTTATGTACTTGTGGAATATTTTGTCACTCGTCACATCCCTCGACAGATTCAACTCCAGCTCAGCTTTTTCTTTCCTAACTTTATTCCTGCGCGATCAGACAACCCTATACTCCACTTGGGTCACCTGGCGCTGCTTCCACCCCTTTGTTCTACACATTGTTTTTATGTTCTGGTACAGTTAAAAGCTCTGAGCACATCCAGCCAGGTCTCCTGACACATTGCTTGGGTTTCTGTTTGTCAGGACAGACCTTTCTAATTCTTGGAGGGGTTGACTGTTGAACATCAGCCAGCTCTGCTTGACCCCTATCCAGGATCATATTCCATGGGATTCTTCCAAACTTCTGAAGAGGTTGTAAATCTGGTCTTATTAAATCCAGGGCCATGATCTTTCTTCTTGCCCTGCTCCCTTCTCCTAGAATCCCAAACTCCACCATCTTGTGGATACTGTAGCCAATGCCACCTCTGATTGCATGCCCCTGACTAGGTCTGCCCTGTTTGCAAGTATCTGATGAGTGCTTTTCTGTGGCAGTTCCTGGATTACTTGTCATGGAAGATGTCATCAGTGCACATCAAAACTTATGGATTGCTCCCTCTCCTTGTCTTCCAGCCTGCCCTTCCTAAAAGCCCATATCCCTCAACTGCAGCACAGCAGTGACATGAACCACCCCTGCACATGTCTCTGAGGCCAGCAGGGTCCAAGCCCTGCACCTGCCGGCACATGTCATACTCTTGTTTGCTGCCCATGCTGCACGCCTGAGTGGAAGGGCAATTCGGAGTCCTGTCAAGGGCTAGTTATCTTCACAGCTTTTGTGGTGAGATACTGTCCTCTCAGTTTCTCCCACAAGAGAGATAGGCGGCTTAGTTGTTTAAATAACAATTTCCTTTACCCCTCCTTGTGCATGCATATGTAAAGATTTGTAACAGTTACATAAAAGTAATTTTGTAATGTGGAAGATCACCAACATTTATGACACAGGAAGTATCAGGAGTATAATTTAAAAGCTCTGCCTTTTGTGGTCAGATCAGACCCATTATCTTTTGTTATCTTTTTGAAATTATTAATGCTCTTGCTGGGCTTTGTGTTTTCTTTTATCCCAAGGGCTCCCATGGTTGAATGTGTCTCCACTATGGAATTATCTCCTGCAGATTTTTTCCTGTTTGCTATTACCATTTTGAAAATAAAGTCACTGAACTTTAAAAAGGAGATCATAAATCTAGGTGGGTTTTTGTTTTTAAGACAAATGCTAACATTTTGGGGTTTGATTTTCTTTGGTGCTAGCACAGAAATAGATCTTTTAAAAGGGATTTCCTCCATCAGTTCAAGGACAAGCAAAGCTGTATTGCTCAGGGATTTATCTAGGATGAAGATGTCGGGATTAAACCCATGCTTCAAAGTGAGCACAGCAAGGACCCCTGTGTCCCAGACCTTGAACTAATGTGGGAGAAGTGGTGAGAGAGTCTTCCTATTTGTTTTCATTTCTCTTCCTATCCATGCTTTCCCTAGGTAATCATTTAGCCTTGAACACAGAGTCATGAGCTAGAAAAAAAGGACAGAAAATCAATTTCAGCTTCTGTAAGCAGGAGATAAGAAGTCTGTTTAAAAATTTTCCTGTAAGCAAGACGATGGTGTGCTCTGCTCCTTACAAGACTGCTTGCTGAATGCTGGAATAACAGATGCTGGCACAGCTGTAGCAGTGAGCTCAAGCAGCCAGCAATGGAGCCGCAGTCTCCGGAGACCAGTAACACTGCCCACTGCTGTTTGCAGGGGCATTTTGTACCCGTGGGCTTGATGACAGAGTCTGGAATTTCAGAGTCGGAAGGGAGCGGGAAAGACAGAAGCTGGCCCAGCAGTTGTCTCCTCAGCAACCCAGAGAGGAGGGCTATAAATAATCATATGGTGCAGAAGGACTAATTAAGTGTTGAGTGTTACCTGTGTTATTTCCCGGCTGTCCTTTGTTTTTCTCTCTTCAACAGCATACTTCTTGTGAAGCAAGTTAATTGATGTTCACAAATGGAAATTCAACTCATTGAGCACTACTAAGTTTAAGTTTTTTTCTGGGTCCTCAAGGTAGAGTTGGTAAAACTAAAGTATAAACTTTTGTCATTGCCAGCCATCTCCTAAAAGAAGGATTCTGTCAGATAAAAACTTAAGGAAGGGTAATTATTTTTTTAAACTCTGTCTGATGTTGCCTGCTGTGCTTTTTAGAGAGGTGTAGTCCTGTACTTCTTTGGGGTCTAGTAAACTAAAATACTTTGCAAGACCAGTACTACCAGCTCCTGTGGAATGGCTGAATATTACCAGAGGTGTTAGGAAGAGACAGCTATCCCCTGAACTATTCCTCAGCTGGTTTTGCTGATACTTGGCTACTATCTTTTGCCCTCATCCTACTGTATGTACTTAAAACCATCACTTGCTTTGATACTCAGATCTGAACTATCAGCACTGCACTTTACAAGGCACTGTATTGCACCATGTTAGCCATTTGTACACTTTATAACTGAAAATTTTTAAATTAATATTGGTGTACTTTTATAGCTCTGTAAGGAAAAATATACACAGGCTCAACCAAGGAAAATAAAGCAAAACTCCTGATGCATCCAGCTGGGCTTGTGTGTGTCTTGCTGGCCACTGCCCTCTTGCTGCCCTTTTGCAACAAACTTAACCAACGGGAGTTGCATCCTTTAGCAACTTGTTTAGAACTGTGCCTTCATACACCACTTACATGACCAGAGTTGCCATTTCAGAGCAAATTCAATCACTGACTGCTCAGTCAGTCTTTGACCCAGAGCACTGGATGCTGCTGACATCCAACCCATGCAGCTGTACAAAAGCTGTGCCCTGCAACATGAGCACGGGCAACAGGCTGCATATGCTGCTGGGGAATGCCCCAGCAGAAACCAGGCTGAAATTCTGCATAAAATGTAAATGAATGGTGCTTATGTTCTTGGTAAAGAGGCAAGAGAATTTCCTATAGAGACTGAGAGTCTGCTAGTACTTTTTATTAGAGGTATGTGCCTGGGGAGGCTTTCTTGTCTCCACAGGTATGTATTCCTTGAGGAGTTCTGATGTTCACTGGTTTTTTGACAAAAAAGAAGCTGTCACCTTTAAATATTTTTTTACTATTTTTGTTATGTGTATGAAAGCACAGCTAAAATATGGAAAATAGAAATAGATAATCTATGAATCATAGATGAATGCATGACATGAGGGTCTTTCTGTCAGAGAACATGGAAGTGCCACCAACAAGCTTCTGTTGACACTTATGGTATCTGGTACCTTTTTACTTGGAAGTCAGTTTTAGAAGTGATTTTTTTTTTCTTCTGTGTGAAGAATGAGAGCAGTGAGCCAAGGAATTCCTATATTTCCCCAGAGCCCAGGAGAACTGATGCTGCTCTTCTGGAGCACTGAACCATCCTGCAGCTCCACTGTTACTATAATTTCATTCTAATCCTGCAGGTGGGAAGAAATTAGGAGGTAATAAGCAAAGCTAATAATTTCAGCCCAACCCAGGGCCATGGTTCTTTTGTGTTTTCAGCAATTAGATCAGGGTTATTCGTAATTGTTGGTCTAAACAGTGCTTAAAAGGAAAGTTTGCACACGGATGTTGGAATGGCCTTTTTTGTGCCATTTACCAGTCAATGGGATTTTTTCAGTGCTTCTGATTTCATTTGTCTCTATCACTCAGTGGCACAGTGAGAAATACACAGCAGCTTACCCAAAAATTATTTAGACTTGTTGTCTGACACTGGGACTCTTAAAGCTAAAGGAGCTGCTGAAAGGACTGACAAGCTTAGTGATGGGTCTTGAGGCAGAAAAGATTCCTCTGTTGTTATTTCAGCAGGTGATATTATCTATTTTGGTACTTGTTCCCTGGGAACTCTCTCCAGGGAATGACCTGTTGTTTTCAAAGTTATTTAGTGCATTCATTAAAAAAAAAAAAAAGAGTGAAAGTTGTCCCTGCACAGAACAGAAGGGGTTGGAACTGAATGATCTTTAAGGTCCTTTCCAACACAAACCATTCTATGATTGAAGTGGAATACTCGGGAATGGAGCACAGTGAAAACAAGCCTCATGTGGAACAAGACCTCCATGAGTACTGTCCATTACATCTTAGTTGATCACTAGCAAATCTCTTTGACTGCCTAAACTTTCTTTTTCCATTTCCTATCTGCTGCCTGACCAAATTTAGTCCATAGAAGCTTGTCTTACCCTTCTGCTCTACGTTTTTTCATTGTCATTCTCAAACTTGAGAGCCCCATGTTAATCAGCCAGAGAAGGCTGGTCATTTAGAGTTCAGGCAAGAAATGCTAAAAACGATTATTGATGCATGCTCGGTTTCTGGGGCCACAAAGAATTTTTCCATCCCTCTTCAGTTTCAAGCTGATATTCCTAGATTTGCCAAGTCTTTTAGGGAAACTGTCGTGCCTGATGAAGAGCCCTCCTGTGGCACACAGTGGGAGCGTGTCGTGCTCTTGTACTGCTCTTGGCTGCAGTTTCAGGCAGGTGGGACTGGGCAGGGGGTAGAGCAGAGCCCTTGTAAGGACAGACATGGCGGTCAGTAGTTCTGCCAGCCTCCTCCATGGAGAATTTAACAGGGTGGGTCTTTGCCTCATGACGGAGGGCTAGATGGAGGAAAAAAGAGGAGGTGATGCCACATCAAATAGATGGTGAGTGATGGAGCCTTTGTGTCCCCAACCCCTGTGCTTGCTCTTAACTATTGGTTTCATTTTGGTCTTTTTGACTAAACATGATAAAGAAAAGCTGTGCTTTAAGTGAGAACAGTAGGGAAGGCATTTTTCCTTTCTTTCTCCATTTCCCCCCACTCCAGACCCAACCCTGCCTTAGGACAGCTCTTTACTTCACAAGTTTCACTCCAGCAGTTAGTGTTTTGACCAGGCTTTTGGTGGTCCCTCCTGAATCCCACTGCAGCACACAGGAGCCTGTCAGTACTGCTGGCAGAGCTCCTGGTTGACCTTTGTGAACTGGATGTGACCCATGGACTGCTAAGTGAAAGGCTGTGCTGTATTTATTCTTTTATATAATCAAGAAAACCAGTACCGTTCATAAATTTACACAAACTAAGGGAGTCTGGCAAATATGGGTAACATTATCAAGCAGGTTGGGTTCCCCCAACACATGGTGTGGTCTGAGGGAATGCTTCTCTTGCGTGGTGGGATCTATAAATCTGAGGCACTTTCTGTTTCTATGCTGAAATGTGAGACCTGCTGGTAATTAGGCCTCAAGTTCACCCTGAATGGTTGCAGCTCTGCACACATTGCACAAGTTTGGCACACCTGTGCTATTAGCAGCAGGCATTAGTATTTCCTAATGGAATTCTTTTGTGGTTACAAAGTAGGCTTTGTACATCTGGAAAGAAAATCCGAACAACTTTGCATTGATTAATCGGATTAACGTCTTGCTTATTCAGAACATGGTGTGATATACTCTGGTATCAACACAGCCGTTTCCACAGACGAGTTTCACCACTTAGTCCCATGTTGTTGGCTTGTGAACATAGAATCCAGGCTCTGCCCTTGGAGGGAAATTTACTATCACATCACCTACACTTAATAGTAACTACTGTAAGGCAACTTATTTAGAACTCATTTCATAAAGCTGTCAGAAAGGGTTCCTCTCATTTAAAACAAACCTGAGGTTATTTTAAGAGTTCTGCACCTCAAGGCAGGTTTTTTCAGCTTAACCTAAAGCAAGCCAATAACTATTTCATTATGCAGAAGGCTCTGATAGTGGTTGACAGGTGAACAAAGCAGGATGGTAGGATTCTTGGCAAATGCAGCATAGACATAGTCTGTAAAAACAAGGAGGTTGCTTAATAGCTGGACTTGAGAGGGGAACTCAAGTGCTGAAAAATGTTCTAATGCATCCTACTATTTTGACATGGTAATACACACAGTTAAAGCACAGTTCTGAGACAGAGTTTAAAAGAAAAGATAGAAGGGGTTCTAAGCTATAACCATATAAACATAAACAATAATATATAAATCTATAAAGCATGCTATATAAAGAATAAATACAAATGAAGTTATGCAATGATGCTCCTCCTGTTTTGCTATGAGGACTGCTGTTAATGTGGACATTTTCAAAGCTGCAAGGCTGACTGGAGATGGATAGATGGGTATTTCATACAAGTCAGGAGTTTCAGATAGGTCTTTGTCCATCAAATCATGATCATGCAAGCTGTCTGTCTCCATACAACATCCTTGGTGCTTGAATTACAGAGCATCAAGGAAATGCAGCCTGAAAACTGGCAAAACAGAGTGTAGGATTGATGTGGTCAAAACCCCAGTAATATCTACTGCCTTACCAGAAGGGGAAATGTCTGGTGTTCCTAGCAAAAACAAACATCACAATGTCTTGCACGTTAAGAAGTAAAAAGAAGCTGTCATGTGAACATAAATCTGGTTTGTTTCTATAAAGCAACACATTTTGAAAAGAGGGAACCCATCTCCCACACTGCACAGACCAGACTAACATTACTGGAATACCTTCAGTAGGATAACCCCAGATAACTCCTTTGGGAAGTCTCAGTGTTATTTAGTTGTTATTCCTATGCTGTAGCATCAAACATTTGATTTGGATGCTATTATTGTATGTGAATTACCAAATTTCTCTCTTCATATCTTCAGGATGAAATACATGTAGGAGCTTCCAAAAGAGAACTTCTGTCTTCTCAAATTGAAATTCAAACCAACAATCTTTGGAATAAGCTCCATTGTCCAGCCTGCTGCATATTTCATGCAGTGCTGCCCCCTTCACTACAGGTGTGGCACCCTGTAAATCCCTGGCACTGAGATGTGATCATGGAAAATCACCAGATTTTTAAAAGTAAAATTGCTAAAACTCTTTTAAAAATTATATTATGGGAAATGGGGGTAGAGGAGTGGAGGTTGTGGAGGGGGAAATCTCCATCACACTCTACAGAATACCTTGATCTTGTTTTCTGGCCTTGCCTGGCTGGGCCATGTTTAAGCCTGTGGCTAGGTGTGATTTTGGCCAACAGATGGCTTTCCTGGCCTCTCTCAACAACTACCAATTCATGTCCACAAGCAAAGGAAACTTCTGCAAGTTTACATGTACCAGCCCAACTCTCACTTGTATATCTACTGTACCCTGAAATAAATGGATGCATAATGATGAGCCTAAGAAGCATAAGCCTAGTCAGGGTTAAGTCCAAATCTGGTTCAACTCAGGGTAGGATGTGCCTGTGCCCAGCTACCCACCTGCAGTTCTGATCATTTCTTCTGTGGGTTCTGCCATTTGAGCATTGTGGCCAAGTATGGAGTGTCTGGATCAGGAAAGTTAGGTGGTAAAGGCATTTCCCCCGTGTCAGGTGGTTTAGTGTAAAAGAACGTATTGTAAGAGAACCTTTACTTTGACCTGTGCATGTTCGTGTCAGTCCTGTTGTGCAAGACCTTGCTGACTGGCCAGATCATATATCTAGAACAAAAGCACTTGCAGAGTCTTCCCACACCAGCACGTGCAGTGGCCATTTTAACAGGATAAAATTTCAAAGCAGATTTTTTCCCTATGTTATCTAAATCTTCAAGGAATTCCAAAATTCCTAATCCTACTGAAGCCAGTAAAGCCTGGGAAAGGATCATCCTGAAGAAAGTGCTCCAGAATCTGAGTTACCTTCTCTGTGAACAGTTTATTTTACAGTAAAAAATGCAAAGAAAAACTAAGAATTCAAGCACAGAATCGCCTAGCTGGTTTTGAAGATTTCTAAAGTAGATTAATTTTTTAAAAATAAATTTTAATTTTAAAGTTACGTTTAATTTCCAAGTGTTATTGGATCTCCTGAATCCTTGAGACATGCTGCACTGAATGCACAGCAAAGTTCTGCTTGGAGAAATCAGTTACTTGAAGTCTGTCATAAAAACTTTTTTAAAACCTCTGCCACCCAGGGCAACTTCACTTTAAAGGAGAAAGACCAAGTGATGTTCTAAACAGATTTCCTCTGGGAAGCTTTTAAAGGAGGAATTTACATCTGAACTTGAGAGATCCCTTTAAACCAACATTTTACTAGGTGTTCCCTCAGGAAATCACTGCTGTAAAAGTCTTACACCTTCAGCAGCTAAAAGCTTCTAGATAATGTTTCCTATCACAAATAACTCACATGGCTTTTCCTTGCTTAAGCCACTTCACAGAATTCTAACATGCCCACACCTGTTGTGGAAACATCAGGTTTGCAGAGGAAATTCTCAGGAGAAGCCCTGACTCCACTGAAAATGCCAATTGCTCTGTGGAGTCAAGGCAGCCAGATTTGACTTTTTGAAGAAAAGCAGCACAGACCCTTTAGCTATCACCTCTGGTCCTGTGCAGAGCTGCAAAGGCTCAAGCAGACACAGTTCCAGGTAGACATACTTCAGGTCTTTTTTCTTGAAGAGATTAAAGTATAGAAATAGATAAAGTACAGTTTTACTTACTCTCAGACGTCTGACTAACCGTGACTGCTAGAACAACCAAAAGAGTGACAAATTTCACATCCATTCCTCCTTGGAGCTGCAGGAGCACAGCCACAGAGCAGGCAGTGATCTGCAGGACTAACACCTGACCCTACCTGCTGGCTGCTGGGGATAAAAGTGCCTTAAAGCCCCACCCTGAGCAGCAGCTTGGCATCAGCTCCGTCCTTTGTGGCACCCTGGACTTCAGCAGGATTCCTCCTCTCACCTGTAGACACCTTCACCTGTATTCCACCTCTCACCTCTATTCCTCCTCACATCTGTGGTGCTGGTCAGTGTTTGGCCAGATGGGAAGAGAGGCTATATTCCACACAGTTCCCCAAGATGGTACTGCCTTACAGCTAGATCCTCGCAGCCCTCCTCACTGATGAGGCCCTTCAGCAACAGACTTGCGAAGGGTAGGAGTACTTCAGAAACAAGTACTTGCAGGATTAAGGATAAAGAAAAAAACTCCTCTGCTATTAGGTGCCAACTCCATGGAAGCTACATGTGCAATGCTGTGGGCCACACCTGCTGTAGTACGAAGAGGTACAACCTCAAGGAGACCCCAGCCTTGTGCTAGCTTTGCATTTGACCTATGAATTTTCAGTCAGTAAGGACCATGTTATTCCTGTCAGACTTGCATTTCAGCATTGTTTCAAAGCTTCCAAACTCCTAAAAAGATTACTGTGTGGTCTCAGTCTGAACTGAGCACTGTGGGTGTAAGGTTAGCAAGCAGCTGCTGTCCACCACTGCCAGTGCGGTGCAGACTGCCTCCTTTGACCTTCCCCAGGGCTGAACTAGAAAAATCCATTTGGGAGTTTCCTAGACTGTTCAACCAAGCTCATCTTTGCTCTGGCTCAGTACACCATTCTTACTATTCCTAAATTTCCAGAACACAAGGTAGAAGAAATTGCTAACCTCAGGGACTTTAGTCTGTACTTACACTGTCCCAACACTGGTTTTGCAATATCATCTAATAATAAATTAATAAAGTGCAATCAACCTTTCTGGCTATCAGTGTTTTACTTCATAGCGGTTGGTTTCTGCTAGTCACTGTTATCTACCAGGATAAGAGACCAGAGAAAATCCAGACTACTACACTTTGATATGAAAGTCTACTGTTAAAATGAAAAAGAGTGGAAGATAATGTGTGTTGTTTAAAGTATGATTTTGGGGAAGTAATTTATGTTGAAATCAGCAAGTTGATTCATTGTCACCATTTAATTACAGTGAAAAATCTGTATCATAAAAGCTAAACCACCCTGGCCAAAGCTAAGACAGATCATGACATCTTTATTAACCTGAACCTATATAAAAACAAGAGTATTAGCAGCATTATTGTTCTTCAAAGTAGCATGAAGAGGAACAAACTAGATTAAAAGAAGTACAGTGAGACAGGTGCTTCTGGAGTAACATGTTAAAGAAGCAGCTTCAGTCAGAATTAGATTTTGTATTCCAGTGTCTGGTTGATGCTGCAAGCCAGGATGCTTTGTTGCCTTGCAGATAGTTAATTAGTTTGTTCTGGCAAATGCTTCACGTGGGATTATACAGTTTCAAAGACCTGATATGGATTATAAGGGTCTTTCCACAGTGAGTATGGAGTACAGGGAGCTGTAGAAATGATGGGGATGAAGGAAGAACCAAAGCATTCTGTGTTTCCTAAGACCTGTTCCTGTGTGACAAGTTCTAAGTGTTCCCCAGAGGTTGCTCAGACACACACACCTCCCGTGTTCTCAAAAACACAGAGTAAATACAGGTATCTGGGTATTATTTTCTCTGCTGCTGGCAACAAACAACGGCACACTGAATAAAACGTATTTCTTTCAGTTTCAAGTTTTATATCTCATGTTCCTGTATCTTATGTTCATGGTGTCATTTATAGGCACAGAATAAAATAAATGGCCATTTACTTCAACATGAAAGTGCAGCAAAGAAACTAGGATTGTGTCAGACCCGGAAAATGCTTCCCACTTTATGGAGGCTATATAGTGTGTCAACAATTTAAAATGCTAAACCTATTGCAACAGGACAAAATGCAAACTGAGGAAACAATGTTGATTTATGACACTGAGAAATTAAAAATAAAAACAGAGTAAGAAAACAATAGCAAATATTGTTCTATGGCTCCACATGAATGTGCAGGCAGCCGTCCAATTTACAAAGGAAGAAGGTGTTAGCCAGAAATTCTTTTCCAAGAACTGGGCTGACTGAGTTGACAGTGGCATTAGTTACAAGAATAGCTGAAAGAAGGCAAAGAGTTTTATTGACATATTGACTTGGATTGCATTCAAAGCTCAAATCAAAGCACTAACTTGCAGGCAGAAACTGTTGCAGATGAGAAGCCAGTCATTATTCTATCCTGAGAAACAAAGTAAACGCTTGTTTTAATCCTTCGTGAATTTCTACCTTTTATTTGTGAAAGTAGAACGGCTAGCAAGGCTAAAACTGACAGATCATTTAATCTGAGCCTTCAGTTTTTGAGCAGAGGTTAATGATTGTAAATTCTTCTACTTCAATGTGCACTGTAATATAATGCCCTCAGTTATATATACCTTTCTCCAGTTACTCAAGCCAAGGCAAGAGTAAATGCTCCTTCCTTCACCCTTTCCTTGCAGTCAAACAATCTTCTTTTGCAACAGGAGTGCTGATTGCTGACGAAGACTAAGTCCAGTTCGCTAAAGTGGGATAATTCACGTTAAAACAACTTTGGATCTTTACTGTTTCCAGCAAGACTTAATTTGATGAGCAATTCTAACACATTGATCGATGCAATAGGCTTATCACAGTACTTCCTATTACTCTGTAAATGATCATAATAATCAACTCACAATAATAATATTTTTTTCTAGTTTGGCTTAAATCATGAATGGACAGATTTCACAATGATTTAAAATTATGCTTTGGACCTCCTAGCAATGTCTCAGTTGTTTATGTGGTTGTCAAAGCCAAAATTGTGGCCTCCTCA
>WEIT01038292.1:6669-22589 GCA_013389985.1 Dryoscopus gambensis | reverse complement strand
ATATAAATGAGGATGTTCCTTCAGTGCTGCTAACATTATCACTATCACAAAGACATCAAATCCCTTAAAAGCCAAGATTCAGTAAATGATGTTTTTCTGAGGAACACCAGAACTTGATTATTAATTTGTCCCTATCACATACAGAAATCACTGGCTATAGAGTCAGTTTAAACAGCTAACTATATTAAAGGGGTATGATTTATTCTCTGTCAGCTCATACAATTCCCTTTGGAAAACAAGTCAATCTCATAAGTTTCATTACATTTACTACTTGCAAATAAAGGTAGCTAATGCTGAGGTACCACTCTGGTACCTCAAGGCTGGTCCACTGCATCCAAGAGAAAGTTCAATACATTGCTCAATGTATGGACTTTCTCTCAGAAGTATCCCATCCTCAATCTGCGATTAACAAGCTTTTATTATTATATTTTAGATAGTGTCTGAGGCAAAAAGGCTAGAATTCTTATCTATTGATATTCACAGAATACCTAGCAAAAGCACAAGGACTAGCCTGTCACACCTAATTTGAGTTCCTGAAACAAGGTCCCTAATTCAGTGCAGGCTCTCTCCCTCGGCAGTGAAGCAACACAAGACCCTAACTGCCCTCTAGTGTGCCTAAGAGCCTATGTCTCTCCACTGACCACTGACTTAGTGTAGGGCAGCAACATTTGCAACCCAGGCACCTAAAATAAGGAGAAATAAGATCAAGCTAGAATCACACACCAACACTGTGACAGAAAGGGGCACTGAAGCCTGACTATCTAAGTCATGGTCCAATTTCAGGTATTAACAACACACTGCACTGCAATGCTTAAAAATGAGAAACTTAGTGCTGTTGGAACAAAGATTGTCTTCCCCCTCCCTCAATGTTTAAGAAACAGGATGAGCTTTCTAAGTAGCCCTTAGTAACTGGAAGCAAAAAAAGGCCACTATGTTGCCAAATTCAAGTCAGCCACATATTCTACTCAGAAACCCATCTGTAATTTGTTGTGTCACCTGTGGCATCTAGGGACTGCATTCTCTAAGGAAAGGCTAAGCCCTTTTTTTAAAGGCCCTCAGCTCTCTGGATAAAGAGGTGCTATGGAGGTNCAGAAGAACAACAAAGCACAGATTAAAAAATTCTGGAATTTAATCTATAATACAAACATGCTTGCCCAATGATGGCATTTCAAGTAAATATCAGAAATTCAGTGTATGGGCTGGATTTCAAGTGATGCTTTAAAATCAGTGAGCCAGAAGGCATTCTTATATTATTAGAGAGTGTCTGTCTGGGTAGCCAAAGATGAAGTAGAGATTCTTTTAGATAAAAACAGATAAAGGTTTAAGTTTTTCTAGACACTGAATTATTCATTGACACATTCAAATAGACTTACCTGTGTTATCAAGCAATATTATCATATTGTTCCAAGCCAAACTGTGCTCTGGTTTTAGGACTGTAGCATTTCTCCATGCATTCAATGCATCTATATGGCGATTCAAATCTGCATACTGAAACAAAAGAAAAATCCAGTAATTTTGTTATTACTTGCTTTATTTTCCTCTCATGCACTGAAGACACTAAAGAGTTGTTAACGTCTAACTCCTTTCTAGTAGGATTTCTTTTTACAGACAAAAATAAGAAATGTAAAAGGAATACTGCTGTAGTATGGAAGATGAGAGTGCTATATACTAACTTTCCTTTTCTTTTCTCTGGAAATGAGCCTTGTCTTCAAATATGCATGAACCAATAGAATAAGGAGAGGAGACAGCATACAACTTAGAAATCTACACAAGAGAATTAGTAAATATTTAATGTACATATTTCCAAGAATCTAAGTTGAATTTTTTGGCATAGTTCTACTAGCTAACAATATACTAATGAATGCAAAACAGTCTAATAATGGGAAATGATTAATAGTCTCTTTTGGAAAAAAAACCACCTAAAGTCTGTATTTTTGTTTATAATCCTGTATATGATAAAGTAGGATTACCAAAAGGTTGTATAGAAGGAAGTACATCAGGAAAGCAACACAAGCAAACTGAGATAACTATCACCTTTTAACAGTACAGCAGAATTATATGAATCTATTTATCTATATATACACACATAGAGAGACACACAAAATCCAGTCATAGCTATCATTTATTCAAAAGCACTTACCAACCGCCCTAAATTGTAGTAACAATCTGGATATTTTTTTCTGTGTTTAATTGCTGTCCAGTAGCTTTGCTCTGCCTCTTCAAACCTTCTTAAACTGTTCTGTACTATTCCTAGATTCATCCATGCAGCAGCAAAATCAGGTCTGGGCAAATTGGGAAAAAACATCAAGAGAGAGGACAGTTAAGCATTTGAAACACAAGATCCTATTGTATCATTTTGGCTCAGCTGGTGCAAAACACTGCTCAGCATTGGTCTAAACATACTGTATTTGTACAGCTAAGGACAGCAACTCCTCTGCTTCATGAAGCTCATTTCTTTCTTTCAGAATATTTCCAAGGTTGTTCATGGCATGTACATATTTTGGATTCAACCTAAAATTTAAAATTTAAGAGATTATTATTATGCATGGACATGTATTAATATATGCAAATTGCTAGCTCTGCAATGCTGCAGAACATGAAAATGAATACCTAAGCGTTTTCTTCATGTTAAACATGAAAGCAGTTTTAAGACAGATCATTAAAGCAGTAAAATTTCTAATACCTTACAGCTTCTCTGTAGTATTTGATTGCAGCACTTTGATTTCCTTTGTCAGCCAGGTTTTTGCCAACATTGTAGTGCACCTGAAAACACAGATGGATATTCCACCAGCTGCCACATGGTCAGATATTTTGTGGAACCAAGTAGCTAAAAATTCTTTCTCCAAAAAGAAACAGTCAGCACTTGTGTCATTCACCGCTGGCTTTTGGTGTAGGTTGATAATTAAGACTGGACAATTCGTACAATGAAGACAGTAAGAAAAAATCTGAGGAACAGATCAGTAGATCAGCCTACCTGTTCCAGCTATTTAAGAGAGATTATTCACTTCCTATTTTATAAATGAGATCACCACGTTTCACAAGACACTTTGTATGCAGACATCCTGCTCTTAATTTTGTTTATTTGTCAGGTAAATAAGAGAAAGTTTGACTCAAATAAAATCTATCATGGCAGAAGAAACACTACAGCAATGTAAGTGATTAAACTTTGTTTTCATTATAACTAGAAGAAACTCAACGTTCACAGAAAAATCAAACAAAAAGTAACAGACAGACACAATTATTGTCTTAGGATAAAAATGCATCAAAGAGCATTTCTGAAATAATATGCATAGCAACATGTTGAAGACTTTGCCTGTTAAAAACTGAAGAATGAAGTAAGGATCTAGAGCTTTCAGACTACAGGGAAGAAGGTGCATCATCCTAGTTTATGGTAAGAGTAAATAGATATATTTCAAGGGAAATAAGTACATTTCAGGACAAATCTGAGTTGGAAGACATCTCAAATCCTACTTTCAGACAAATCTCAGACTATGTCACCTGGTTGAAAAGTACTGTGAATACTGACTCTTGAAAAGAGATTTCTCAGCACCTGGATCAGGACTCATTATTTAGATTACTTTACTATGTGAAATCAAATTGTATATACTTCATCTAAAACAAACACATATAGTAATTTCTTCCAAACTTTGAAAATCCAATTTAAAAACATTGTACAGTAATAATTTCAGATTGAAGTCCAAAAAGATAGGTTTGTAATGCACTTAGATAAGTCTAATTCACCTTCTACATTCAAAAAAGGATTTTCTCTGACGTGTCCATTAACTGAAAAATCCTAATTGCAGTTGGCACAGTATCTGGGACCTACTGATCTAGCACACACAATTGTTGGAGCTGGTTGTTGTGGTATTTAATTGTTGAATTTCATCGCTTTATGATTGTAACTATGCAGTACCATACCATCAACAAATAAAGGACATTTTCTTGAATGGGTGAAAAAGTATTTTCACTGGTTTTAAGGAGAGCAGAGATGCTATAAAGCTTACTAAGCATGCACAGAGGCAGCTCCTCACACTGTAAGATATAAAATAGCACACAAATTCAGCATCCCATAAAAGCAGTTCTAGCACAGCTTCCACGAAGAAAAAAACCCTGACACTGTATTGTACATTCATAAAAATATGACAAGGCCCAGGGCAAAGAAGCAACAGGACAGTGCATTTATATAAAGAAATAACCAAACGAAGATCAATTGACAGTGTCAAAAAATACAAAAAGATAGAGCAGCATTTTCCCAGGAGTCATTAAAGTAAAATGAAGTACCATGAAAGATGTTTCTTAGGACTGAATTCTATTTATATATCTCTTCCAGAAATTTTTCAGAACACTAACCTTCTTACCAAACTGGATTGCTCTGATTATATATGCCGAAGATCACATATTCAAATTTTACCCAGATAAAAGATAAATTGTGACAACACAGAAGAAATACTTAAAGATTTCACTGAATACTGTATGCTAGCCCTTGAAGTACATGACTTTACACTTCAGTATCGGCAAACAAAATTATATTTAACTTGATGCAATTTCATTCTTTAAGAAGCTTTACAAAATGAAATTTGACTAAAGACCGGGACAGAACAGATGAGAAAAATCTTGGTGTACACCAACCACTCAGTCTTTCACATGTCAGCTATCTTGTGTTCTGAAAAAGCACTTCACTTTCTATTTTTCACAGGTTTTTTTAAAACGTGTAGTATCTTCACATCCATTTTTTCCCCAAAAATGGCAGCAGCAAGAATATTTTTCTCATGTAAACAGAATTGTACAGTTTGAAGAAAACGGAGAGGTAACAATTCTCTCAAGTCAAAACATCAAAAGAGGTATTAAGTGCACATATATGTTTTGTGAACTGAACTAAAAAGTTGTACTATAGTCCATTAAAACTGATAGCACAACAATTTAAATAAACTATTAGCATTTTTAATGGTGCGTTTCTTTTGTCCTCAGCTACAAAAGCTTCTGTGTGAAAGGAAATGATGTTTCTATACAATACCCCCCAAAATGAAGGGCTCCTTGCTGTATGTAAGTTTTCTAATTTCCCTTCAAGTGAAATTGTAGCTTTAGTTCCTCTTAATATGGTGGTTGTAAGGAAGGGAAGAAGGAAAAAAAAAAGGAAAAGGAAAAAAAACCTAAACCAAACATACCAAAAGAAGCGCCCAGCCTACCATAAATATCCAATGACAAAACCAGTTCTGCAATGGGTTATAAGATGCAGGAATGTGCTGCTCTTAGGAACAGAAGCAGCAAAGGGTTTCCAGGCACACATGTTCGTTTGAGAGGTGCAGGTTACTTCTGCCATCCAGCTGTGTCTCTCACTTCACTGGCCATGGCAGAGAATGCCAAGGTCAGCCTTTAGCTCACTCAAAGCAGGCCTGCAGTAACCACCTGCTGAGCACAAGGTGTGACTCCTGCACAACACGGGGACACAAGTGCTTTCTATGTACAACTGGTGGGAAGGATCTGGTCTTTAATAATGAGGGGCCGGTGAGTTGTTTTACACTTCATCTCTAGAGGTGTGGTTCTCCTGCTTTTGATAGATATTGTGCATGCCAGCCTGGGAGGGAAGATTTTCCTTTCCTGGTTAAGCATTTAAAAGCAGACAGAGCCCTTTGTTATTAAATGATTAAATATTAACTGGAAATGATGTATTACATTATACCCAGATGATCCTTTATCAAGTTTAAACAGGCAATTACTTTACAGTAATAGCTCTAAAAGGAGCATTCTCAGGGATGCATAACAACACAGTATTCTCTGAAATCTAGACAATCAGGTAAAAATACTCTAGGGTAGAACCTACTTTCTCTCAACAGGCATGTGTTGTTTAATTAACATAACCATGGCACCATAGCCTAGCCAAGGAATAGGCTCTATGTATTATCTGTTTGCAATACTTCAATCAGCCTAAGAAGCCTGTATAAAAAAGAAAAAGCACTTTATATTATTCTGTGCTAAATATACATAGTACTTGAACTCGTATTTAAATGTTAAACAAAGAGAAAAAAAATTATATTTTCCTGTACAAAAATGAAATTATTGCCAGACTGATTTTTCTGCCTTTTTCCCCCCTCGGAGCAGCATAGGAAGAAATTGAAATGTAGTTTCATCTTCTAGGAGGTACATCCCCTCAGCTGGAGCACTACTATTGTCACCGATTTTACTCTCTCTTCCTAGCTGCTTATAATCACTTTTTCAGCAAATATGAACATTTGCTGAAAAGGATGAAAGCAAAGCACAGATGTCAGAATTTCTCCAGGAACATGCAGATGCCTCCGTTCAATGCCAGCTTCTGCCATCAATCTTCTCTTTCTTCTACTACTAAAACTCTGTTTTCTAAATAATAATAAAACAAAGCTTTTTTGATATTCACATCTTGTTTGTGTATCTAATGTTGTCTAAAGGTTCTTTTGCATGACTGTGCTTGTATACACAAAAATTGACATCTCAAATGGTGGCAAAACACTGCAAATAGCCCATATAAACACAGCCCACAGAACTTAAATTCCTGAAAAGATAATCCCTTTTAGTATATAGCACAAAAAAATCTCAATATCTAAAGGAAATGCCCTCTAGATCAGCTTCCTTAAGGATCAAAGTGATCCAAAAATGATCCTCAGGCAGCATTAAATCTTGTCCTGTCACAAAGAAGTTTCACAGGACCTTTTAAGAAAGTATAGAACCCAATCTCACAAACTTATTGTACCTTTTCAGTATTTGCACAGCTTATCACTGACAAGCTTGTATCTATAATGACTGCAGTCTGCAAAAGGCATCAAGTTCAGAGTTACCCTGGTATGTCAAGGCAGATAGTAACACTATGTTGGGAGTATTTTAACTTCCTTGCTTATTATTGCAGAACAGTTGCTACTGAAATGGCTTTTCAAAAATTACGTTTATTAATTTCTATCTTTTAAAGAAAAGCCAGTAGCAAGAAGAATGTAGAGATTACACAAAAAATAACCACAATTTACAATAATTTAAATTCAGTTATTTCAAATCTAGGAAAAGAAAAATGCTGGCTATTTCCCATGTATGTAACAATGTAACTGCAATTATTTATTTAGATAATCAGTGACAGGAAGTCATCCAGGAATAAAGACCATCTCTGGATTCTTAACAGCTATGGCTTTTCTAAAAGCTGAGAAAAAATAACTCAGTCCTTCCAACAGTGCAAACATTTCCAACAGCACGAAAAAAAGGCAGAAAGATGATCATTTTTGGGAATAATCTTTAAAATGAAAAGAAACAATGTGTAATGATTTCAGAAGGTGAGGAGCAACCCAGCAATGTCTAGAAACAGTGAACAGCAGTAAGGCAGGGGCAAAATCTCACATAATCTTATGTATCCACATATGCTCTAATTGTCAGGACTTATCATCAGTGGAGAGAAAGACAGAAATCTAGGATGCTGTCCTTCTGAATTATGTGTCTCATTTAGTCCAATGTGATGAACCACATGCTAAAAGAAACAGCTTCTTCCCCCCAGGAGAAGAATCTAATCCATACAGTATGAAAAAAGGTGGTAGGAAAAATGGAATCAATATACAGGCACCTCCTGTCCAGCTAAGGAAAATACTGCCAAATTATTAAAAATGTGTACTGTTTCAGTTTAATGACATTTGAAACCAACCTGAGTGCAGGGCCATGCAAGTTCAAATGTGTGACATGCTCCGGGACATGTTTAACCAAGATGTGTAACATACTTCTTTCTCTCTCTTAAAAAAACCCACTCACCCAACCAATATGTATTTATATATATAAATATGTATGTGTGTGTATCTATCTATCTATCTATCTATCTATATCACATACATTTAAAAAAATATTGTAAATAAATAGCATTTAAAATAAATTTAAAAATATTTAAACCATGTAAAAATCTGTATTGGGAGCTTTTTTTAGAAGTCAAAATATTTGTAGCTTCATTATGGTACCTGATTATTTCCAATAAATTTTAAAGTCACTGCAACATTTATTAAAGTTGATCTTAAATGTCATCCTCTTGAGCCAGATGTGTCACCACTCAAGGCACCAGATTCACTACTATGCCAGACAATCTCATTTAATGCAGTTTCCTCATTTTTATCTAAAGATATGCTCAAGACGATGAGTCTTGAAATTAGAGAAGGCAGTGCTGTTACTACTTGTTATTTAGAATTAGGGTAAGTTTACTCTATACTTCCCACACAGACAATTTGGAACTGAAAAGAGCTGTACCACAAAACCTGAACAGCTTTTTCGGCTACTTAGGATTTGAGGTTTTGAGATCCTGCTACATAATAGAAGTAAAGCATGACCCCATTACACATATTTAATATGTTCCAAGAACAACAAGAAAAAGCTATTATCTATGTCCCTTTCTTTGGTCTGCACCAGCCTCCCACTGAAATAAATGGGTCATTGAAAGAAAGTCCTGTGGAGTCATTTTCAAAGGAAGCCTGCAATTTCAAGACAACTGAAGATCAGAACAAAATCTAGTTCAAATTTTTACATTTACCTTTGTCAAAATTAAATAAATACAGCTAAGTTCATAAAGAAAACAAGAGAGAGGTTCTTACACATGGACTCTCTAATGTTCCTGCTTAGGAAAGTTCCCTACTATTGTGACTTCAAAGTTACATCCTTCAGGAAAATTGGAATGTGAGCCTACAATCCCTTCCCTGTTCACATCTCCACGCTTTCTGCTTGCACAAGCTGTCACCAGCAGAAATACAGCTCAAGCATGTCTACAGTGCCCAGTGTTGACAAACACAAGCTCATTTTGCCTGTACATTCACTGGCTTTAAACCAGCTGCATTAGTTCAGTAGCTTGTGCACAGCTTATCGGCTCACGCACAGTACTGTGCAAGCACAGCTACACAGCTTCCCAGCCAGGCATGGCTGCAGTCCAAGGAGCTTGGAGCACAGGCAAAGAGTGTGGATCTGTCTAAAGCACTCTTACCATGGCAGATGGATGGAGTTACACACAAAGAAAACAGATTGCATTTGCTCCATTTATAGTAGGTGTTTGTCATCCAGAAGACAAGATATACTGAGGCCATCATTAAAAAGAAGACTGCCACACAGTAAAATACAAGAGCTCTTTTCCTATGTATTAAAATCTGAGATTACCAAAAGATGCCACCATGTAGTAAATATCGGCCATAAATATTTTTTACAGCTCACTATTGTATATTTGTATTCCAGTAAATGCTAAGTTTATTATTCTCTTTGCGAAGTTGAGCATTCACACTTTTTAAACTCTGTATCTTGATTGGTATTGTCTAGATACTATTCTAGGTTACAGAAATCTAATCTTTTAAAACATCAATGTATTTTTATAGACAAGCTGCACATTCTCACTCCCAGGCTCTTCAAAGAGTCTCTTTACTAAAATTCAGACAACATCAGGGCTCAGTGGTATGCTCCAACAGATCACACTCTTGTGCTGTCAAAGGACTGCTGAGGAGGTCACCTCTGTTGGAGGCCAGAGTCAGTCTCTGACACTGAACACTGCTGCTCAGCTCAGTGAAACATCCTATCCAGTCCCACATCTTACTTGTTCCCTCACTAAGCCTGCAGGGAAAATTGCAGCTTTCCTCACTGCCCATGTCTGAAGACTCTAGCCCGTTCAGCTGCTGTAAAAGAGCCGAAGTGGGAGCAAAGATTTTACTCCCACATCCTGCAATTGCACTGATGATATGCTGCTTTGTCCCTCAGCTCTGCTGGCTTTATATATCACTGAAAAGATTCTAAAAACAGCATAGACATTTTTCAGTTGCATAGATTGCTGCAACTTACTTACCTTGTTTTGATATTTTTATTGCAATAACTTGTAATTATACACACAATTCTTTTAAGTAGATTTTATTAGCAGTACACCCAATTTGACCGGATGCCTTTCTTGAAGTGCATTCTCCCTTCTCCTTCACCTCCCCACTCCCACCCCCAAGTTCTGAATTACAATATTGCAATTTGCACTTTCTGGTATTTTGACTATGCTACCACTGTAATTTAGGTGTCTGACACGTCAATGTCATTTCTGAACCAAGCAAGACTGAATAACACTGTAGCACAATATATTAACTATGCATAACACCTCCTTGACCCCAAATTTCAAAACACTTGAAAAAAAAAGAAAATAAGATTAGAAGTCCATGAGTGACTTACTTTTGCATTCAGAGGGCACACAGACAATGCACTCCTAAAAAGCTGTTCTTCTGACCTCCACTGACTGCTGCGGAGCGCACAGCGCATAACATTTATCAACAAGATTCCAAGTACTGCCACAGCAAGGATTTTCTTAAGGAAAGAGAGCCAAGTTAAGAAACAAATCATGCAATTTAACAACTTCATCATCAACTTTACCAATTATTTTGATGGTACCTTTTTCTTGGCTTGCTTACTCAAGAGACTAAATCCATATGTAAAGAGAATACAATATCCAATACTGGGGAGGTAGATGACTCTCTCTGCAATAACAAATCCTACTCGGAAGAAGAGATTACTTGCAGGAAGAAAAGGGATAATAAGAAATCCAAGTCCCAGTGTAAGGATTCTGCAAATAAGAAACAGATTCTCAGATTAACTACAAATCTTAACAAAAGTACCTTTTCCACTGAACATATAAACTTTATTTAAACGTCGTAGAAGGATGTGCATACAGAACAGGACATTCAAACATAGCCTTTGAGAGCCACTAAAAAGATCAGATCAAATTTCAGGGCAGGGAGGCACTTTAAAAATCATTGCTATAATTTCCAGAAAAGCAATATTAATGCTTCCAGGCCAGAAGATAGCCCCATTACATTTTAATTATATAACTTCTATTTAAAATACAGAGGCAGGAAAAGCAATGGTAGAAGCTACCTGTCTATTTTTGGACCTAGTAAGACAGTAATGGGGGCAAAAACGTAAGTCACTGTTAAAGAAGAAACTTAGGTGCACATTCAACCATGAGAGTGGTTTTTCTCCTAACAAATACATCAATAGCAAAATCCATTGTGGTTAACCACTTGAAAGTTAGTAATCTACGCTCTTTCTACAGTCAGAAGAGACACACTTTTCGAGGGCAGTTTGTATTCCTTTTTTTAGGCACCAGTGTTATCATCCTCAGCAGGTAACTCTTTATGGACTATACAGAGCTCAGACAAAAGAGTCTAGGTACCTCACTTTTACAGACCTGACATAAAGGAATAAGAACCTCAGCTCCATGTCAGGTATTTCTTACAGAGGCCACAGGCATGGTAATTTTGTATTCTAATTTATTTCAAATGAATCTCCACACTGTAAGGCAGATGTGTTCTCTTGCTATTTTCTCATCCCCAAAAGTCCTAGGCCTTCACTATACTTTTTGTCTTCACTTTTTACTAAAAAAATATTTAGCAATAAAGGCTTAGTGAGTGAATTTTTACTAGAAAGTATGACATCACTTGCAGCAAGAATTCCACCCCCTCTCCAAAATTATTTATCTGTGCAAATAAGTATGGGAACAGCAGAAAAGCAGGCAGGTGCGCTGTTAACATTTAAAGGGATGAGAAGCAAGAAAAGAGTAAGAAAAGATTTTGCACTCCGAACAATAGAATTATCTATGTCAGTGATAAAAGCAAGACTGGAAAATGTGGGCCCTCTCTGGAAGCAAATGGGAAGCCTTGTTACCCAGGACATGGAGAAGGCTAAGGTATTCAACAACTTTTTCGCCTCAGTCTTCACCAGCAAGTGCTCCAACCACATCGTTCAAGTTGCATAAGGCAAAGGCAGAGACTGGGAGAAGGAAGAACTGCGCACTGTAGGAAAAGAACATCTAAGGAACCTGAAGTTGCATGACTCCATGGGACCCAATAAGACACATCCACGAATCCTGAGGGAACTGGTGGATGAAGTTGCTAAGATAGTGCTGAGCCCCTACCCATCTTATTTGAGAAGCCATGACAGTCCACCGAAGTTCCCACTGACTAGAAAAGGGGAGACATAACCTTCATGTTTTAAATAGGGAAAAAGGCAGACACAGGAAAGTAGGTCAGTGGGTCACCTCTGTGCCTGGCAAGAACATGGAGTAGATCCTCCTGGAAAACATGGTAAGGCACATGGAAAATAAGGAGATGATTGGCGAAAGCCAATCTGGCTTCACTAAGGAAAAATTGTGCTTGACAAATTTTTTGCCTTCTATAATGGAGTTACAGCCTTGCTGGATAAGGGAAGAGCAACTGATGTCATCTGACTGGACTTGTGCAAAGCCTTTGACACTGTCCAGCATGACATCCTCGACTCTAAACTGGAGACATGGATTTGACAGCTGGACCTGCTGGTGGATAAGGAAGTAGCTGGATGGTTGCACTCAAAGAGTTGCAGTCGATGGCTCAGTGTCCAGTGACAAGTGGTGTTCCTCAAGGGCTGGAACTGGGACTGGCACTGTTTAACATCTTTGTTGCAATATGGATGGTGATTCTGCCCCTCTGCTCTGCTCTTGTGAGACCCCACTTGGAGTGCTGCATCCAGCTCTGGGGCCCCCAAGATAAGCAGGACCTGGACCTGTTGGAGTGAGTCCAGAGGTGGGCCACAAAGTTGGGAAGAANGACACTGTCCAGCATGACATCCTCGACTCTAAACTGGAGACATGGATTTGACAGCTGGACCTGCTGGTGGATAAGGAAGTAGCTGGATGGTTGCACTCAAAGAGTTGCAGTCGATGGCTCAGTGTCCAGTGACAAGTGGTGTTCCTCAAGGGCTGGAACTGGGACTGGCACTGTTTAACATCTTTGTTGCAATATGGATCGTGATTCTGCCCCTCTGCTCTGCTCTTGTGAGACCCCACTTGGAGTGCTGCATCCAGCTCTGGGGCCCCCAAGATAAGCAGGACCTGGACCTGTTGGAGTGAGTCCAGAGGTGGGCCACAAAGTTGGGAAGAAGGCTGGAGCATGTCTCCTATGAAGACATGCTGAGAAAGTTGGAGTTGTGTATCCTGGAGAAGGGAGACCTTCTAGCAACCTTCCAGTAGCTAAAGGGTGTAACAAGAGAGCTGGAGAGGGGCTTTTCAAAAGGACAAAAAGTGATAGTGCCCCATTCCTGGAAGTATTCAAGGCCTGGATAAATGGGGCTTTGAGAAACTTGATCTTGTGGAAGGTGTCCCTGCCCACAGCAGGGGGACTGGAACTACCTGACCTTTAAGCTCCCTTCCAACTCAAACCATTCTATGACTGAGGAATTGAAAAATTTTAAAGACCTGAGAAATTAAGTCTACATAAAATCCATAGGAACGGAACCTGTAAAGTTAAACAGAAGCCCTTAGTGAGAAAGAACAGTTTACAGTAAATTTTTTAGTTCCTTTGGGTAAAGTACAAGTTGTTTTCTGAGTAGATAGTATGGGTCTAGCATTTTACTTTTTAACTGTATGACCACGGCCAGTATTTCTACCTGCTTTCAAAGCATGTCTCTTCTCTTCCATCATTAGGAGAAGATTAAAGGAAGTGATGACTTGTAAGAAGTAAGGGCAACAACGTGCATAATTTCCTACTGCATTTTGAGCACATATTACTTTTTACCACCTACAGTCTTAAGGATCTCAAAATACCATTTCAGGAATAAAAATAAAGCAGCCATCCATGCCTCCTCCTCCAATTCTGTTTCCTACTCGTTGGTGTACAGTGATGGGCCCAAATTGGGATAAAACTGTAATGACAGCTATAAATATTTATTTGAACTGCATTTGCTAGACATTGGTTCCACTGAATTGTTAAAATTATCAGTAGTGGATTTAACAAAATAATACTGTACTCAAGTTGGCCAGGCATTTAAAATTCATCACTGTCTCTTACCTTCTCTTATGGCTGTCTTCTGAGCACAGAGCTTGGCATATCAGACCAATTAGGCAGAACCAAAGTGCTGCTAGTGCAATTATCCTCCAGTCGCTGACGGATTTAATGAGGGGTATGCAGCCCATTGACCAATCAAAACACAGCCACCAGGGACACAACAGCAACCATGCATTCAGCGAATAGTAGTAATTATAGTTTATAGCCTGTCAGTCAAAGAGAAAACAAACATTTATTTGATACAAAACTTGGGGAGGGGAGGAGGGGGGCAACTTTAGTTCTTCTCTCTTCCCTCTTTTCCCTTGTAACAAAATAAAGAGGCTATGAATACTGTTAGACTACAACTATTTACACATCCATTACTATTACAGCTGTGACATTAATTTTTAATTTTCTTTTCAACATAGCTAGGTGGCTCTCTAGTTCAGAGCAGGGAAATGCAGTTCTGTGCTGTCCAACCGATATTCATATGTAAAAAGAACAATCTCTTACTATAGGAGAAAACATCAAAAGATATCACCCACTGTCTTCATCTTTCATTCTCCATCTCCAGAAAGATCCTTAATGCCACCAGAGGTGTATAGCCAAGACATACTCCAAATACACCAGACTAGAACTTCGTGCTATTTTCTTCAGTTGTGAAAGAAGATGAAAAGTCAAGCACAGTATGTGGAAAAGGGATGAAAATCAGCAAAAGCTAATTTCTTGCATTCATGGGAAAAATAGTGAGTAAATGGAAAAGTACTTCAATGTGTACAGTGCATGCTAAATTGAATGAAAAGAATATACATGGTATACTATTTTAAAAAATATTGCAGAAAATCATCACAGCAGCACAAGTGAAGGCAACTCACGACACATATCTTAAAAGGTAAAAATTGCCCACTTTATTGTTTCCTAGAAGCACAGAAAACTCAATTTTATGACAAAGATAAATGTTCTGAGCTGGCCAGAAAAAAGCAACTTCGTAACTTACTCTTACAAACAGACTGTCAGCAAATGAAGCTGGGTTGTCTACTTCAGTGAAAGCTGGTGGCCCTGTGCCCATAATCCTCCAGCGTATATAAAGTATACCAGCCCCTCCACACATCAGAAGAGTTATCCTGAAAAGCAGCCCTTTCCTTAACAGCCCAGCATTCTACAGGAAAGAAAGAAAGAAAAAAACCACCTCATATAGAAACATTATTTGTTCTCTTACCCAACACATTCCCATCCTTTTCACCTCTAGCTCAGAAAGAAAAAGCTATTCCTGTGCATTTTTGCTGTTAGAGTTGGCATTTTAATTTGAAAGTATTTTTTGCAAACATTTTAATTGCCTTCTCAATCAGAGAACAAAACTTTCTAGTTCAAGAAGACTCTCTTCTACAAATCCTCTGTAATTCTATAGCTGATATAATTTTACATGGCAATTTCTGAGAGGGAGTTTGAGCAGAATATAGCCTTTAGTATACAGCGTATTAAATTAATTTATCTTTTCTTTCTAAAATGGAGGATGGTTACTTTGGGGACTTTGTTTTAAATAGCTGTTTCCAGCTGACTGCTTGTCATGGAAAGTTTTTGCCCACTTAGGTATCTTTAGAAGTAAAATTACAGTTATACACCAAGAAAACTGCTCAGTTAGGAACTGGGAGGAATTAGAAACTGAATTAAAATTTTCAAAAAACATGATTAAAAAGCTAATGACAGAGAGGCACCCACATCGCTTACTTCAGGGTAAATCACCCAAGATCAGAAAAAGCATAGGATTGTGTTTGATCTACATTAACTCAGCTGATTTACACCGCACATTTCATAATACACACTTCAGGGTGTGAAGAACGCAACTCACATAAAACATAGAGAAGCGNCCTGAACAAAGACATCTAACAGTGCTCTGGCTGAAGATACTTATTTTCTAAAAGGATGGAAAAGCTAAATTTAAAAAACAATATTCAGACTGCTTTTTAATTTTGTTTGTACAAATTTTATTTGTAATTGACAACAAAGTCATGATAAAATATTTAGCTGAATGCCTAAGGATAAAGCAGTCTGTAATTTTGATTTACATAAGCTAGCCTTTGTGCTCAAATAGTTGCTTCCAACATGGACATCTCAGTAACCAATGTCCCC
>WEIT01038289.1:6551-38202 GCA_013389985.1 Dryoscopus gambensis | reverse complement strand
ACAATTAAAGGCAGGTTCTGTTCCATGGAAGGGCAAGAAAACAAACTGGAAAGATGGGGAAATGCATGTGGCAGACATTTTGCCCTAAGTACTCTTAATAAATTATCTATAAGCTGCATAACAGATGTTGTACCACTGCTGGGGCCTGAGGCAGTTTTTAGTACTGTAAGGAACTTATTATTTTTGGAAAGAAATTATCAGAGCTTGTGGGTCACTGCTATTACTGTTAGGCATCTTGTATGGCATAAGATGACTCCTGAAAAATCACTGAGACATTTACATTCTCCAGTGACATTATCCTGTATGATTAGGGGAAGTTTAGGGGAGGCATGGACCTCCCTGGTGTATATAGTCCATTTTAGCTGTATATGTGGAGAGACTGGGATTCAGCTCACCCAGCTTGTAGAAGACAGTTGTCTTCAGTTTAGACATCTATTTCCCCTCCTTAGTCAGTGGAGGGAAATTAACTCCAGAGAGGAGTTAACCTCAGACATGCTTACTTTAACCTGAGTTGCACTCAGATGTTACTTGTTGACTGCATTCTGTTCTGTAGTTACCAGAGAGGGAGTTTAAATGCTTGGCTTAGATTTAGACAGTTAACTTTTAGACATTCAGCATTAGGAAAAAAAAAAATCAAAGAATCCTTGATTCAGCCTGGAGTGAGAGTGCATGACTTCAAGGACGTTCATCCTGTATTAGAAAGGTAGTAATAACCCAAAACTTAGCAGCTTTCCTAAGAGGAGATAAAAATAGAGAGATTTGATCTGGCCTCTGATCTTTCAGCTGTTTGTGTCCTGTTCTTCATCTAAAACCATGGAGAATGAGATCAGAGCAATAAAACACCAACTTCAGTCTCATTCTTCCTCGTTTGCCTCGCCAAGCACCACTGTCACACTCAGCAAGGTGTTTCTAGGTAACGACTGAAATGTGACTGTAGCTGTCACTCCATGACATCTCCAGCTTGCAAGATGTTCCTTACTATTGAAACAAATGTGTTTACACAGCAGCATCTTCAGTGATTCTAGCACAGTGCTGGAATAATTTGCTATAACGCTGAAACAGACTTTCACAAAGCTTATTAAATGATTGTTCAGCACAGCACTCTGCAGAGGCCAGGTGAATTGTGAGAGGAGTGACGGGCTCTCCCTGCCCTTTTGCTGGCACCTTTCTTGTTCCTATCAGGTTGGATCTCAACTCCTTCATGGGAGAATAGAGAATTAGGGGAGAAGTGAGGAGACAAATTAATATCCTCCTCCTGCTTTCACAAGCAATCTGATGCCTCAGGGGAATGGCACCAGTGCTCTGCAGAGCACCTTCCACCTCTTCTTGCCTCTTGTGTCTCTTTTCGCTGCAGAGCTCATGAACAGGAGAGCACCTTCACCCAGCAGTGGAGCCCAGGCATTACCTCCCTGGCATTACACTTAATTGGGCTAAAGCTGGTGTTTTTCCTAATGCATACCCGTTGATATTTATATTTTTCCAGATTTTCAGTAAGAAAAAAAATTTCATATTTACAGTCAAGTTAGATTTGTGAATGTTTGGGGTTTAGCATAGGAATAAACCAGCGATCTGCAGATGTAAAGGGAGCAATTGGAAAGCATCTTTTTTCATCTTAAACTGTTGTTTCTCAAATAGCACAATAAAACCTGCCATCCTTTGTGCTCCTGGTAGCATAGAGTAGCTCAGCAAGAGTCCAAACAGTATTAGTGTTTATTAGGGTAGAAATTTGCCTTGAGTAGGGATTTTTAGTGTTAGGTTCACACAGAAATGCACAGGGCAGCTGCTGCTGGAGCAGCATAATAATATATATCAGTTTACATGGCTTTGTTTATGAGTGGGCCACATATCCTCAATTTAGATAAGTACTGTTTAACCAAGCAAGTCAGAGATCATCAAATGGCCACAGGCCTTGTACAGCTTTTCTATTTCATAAAGGAGGAAGGTTTTTCCTTTAAAACTTTGTCAATAAATATGAAATGGGCCAGCAGTAATCCTACTGCATGAGCTTAGGAGGTTAGCAAAGGACACAGGATATTCTATGTTCTGCTTAATACCAATACTAACAAAGCAAATAAATTATTTTCTTCATACATAGGTGGAAAAACTCCTTAGAGCAGTTGCTGATGGAGATTTGGAAATGGTAAGTGTTAACGTGGCTGTTGAATATTATTGAATTCCATTTTATCTTATTCAAATTGAGGAAGTTATTTGTAAATAATACCAAGTGGAGAATGCTTTCGGTAATAATCTCATATAAAAAGGAAATTTAGGTGGCACTAGTCAGCACAGAGATGTTATTTGTGGGGCGCACAACAATGTGTAGTTTGGATTTCACTTCAAATAGACAGTTGATGGCTATAATAAGACCAGTTTCAGAGGTGATGTTCTGTAATTTGTGATACCACCTGTCTTGACTATTTTTTTGTTTATTATTGCCTTTATTCCTTAAATAAGATGCTTCCATTGTCATTCTACTGAAAAATTGAACATGACACAGTAATCTTTAAAAGTTTTGCTTTTGGAAATGTGTATAAGGCTGTAGATTTCTTGATTGTCTTGTAGTTCACAGAACAAAACCATAAAGCTGTGTGAGAATGCAGGTTTACTCTGCTGGGTGCATGTTCTGAAAAACTTGTTTGGGTTTGGCTTGTACCAGGAGTTACAAATGCCAGTGAAGCATCACAGAGTCATCAGAAAATAGAAAACCCATGTCACAAAGTATGTGCCAGGTTAATACTGTTTCTCTCACGTTTTGTTCCACTGAGATGATAGAAATAATTTATCAGCTGATAGAGCAAAGAACTGTTCAGTTGTTGAGTACATATCATTATCCTAGACTTAATATAAGTAATTATTTCCATGCCAGCCCTTAAGTCATTTCAAGAAGCAGTAAAATGTACAGTGGTGATATTTGGCATCTTCTTGGCCGGTGGTAAATGTGCATGTATTACAGTTAACTTTTCACCCACTGTGTGAAAATCTAAACTTCATCAAGAAAATTAAATATAGTGATATAACTTGCTGGAAAATTAGCATCTAGCACTGTTCAATAGATAGCAGCAATGAAAAGCATATAGAAATCCAGCCTGTGCATTCAGATGACAGAATCACCTTATCTTTTGTGGCTTTACTTTCCTCATTACTGAAGTGCATGTAAAGCTGCTCATAAAAAGAGAATCGTCCAACTGGATGACAAAGGTTGGGGACTGCACATCTATTAAAAAACCATGAGTATTTAAAAACTCTGACCTTGTTCTGACAGCCTGAGGTCTGTCTCCATAGGAACAGCCTCGGCAACCAGGTCATTAGGGCTGCTGTAGATTTTTGCTGTGACAGCCAACTGAGCTTTGCGAGAGGAGGCTTTTAAAAAGTGCTGTGAAACTGGAAGATTTAAACAAAAAAATAAACATTATGATGTGATTGGCATTATCTCAGTGTAGCTGCTGGATTTGGTGCTCTCCTTCTACTCAGCATGTCCAGTGGAAAGGATATGTGCAAATCCACCACAAAAAAAGCAAATCTCTTGTCTGAAATTAGTGTTGTGGAGCAGCTGAAAGGTTGGCATGAGAGTACACAGACCCAGAGTGCTCGGCTGAGTATTCCAAAGTAACTCAGCTGTGTAAAGAACCTTTTGGGTGACAAGTTACCTGGCAAATGAGACTGTGGACAAGCTCCTGAGGTGGTTCAGTATGTGTCTGCTTAGAGGAGGAATCAATTGTGAGAGTCTTGGCGAGTCTGCAGGGAAAGGGGGAAGTGGAGTGACAGTTCTACTTATTTTAGACATGTAGAGTAGTAAAGCTTTGCTGAGCTGGCCTTCCATAAAATGGCAGGCTTGAGAGAAAATTTCCTTTACTCCAGAGAACAACATGGAATTTGCAGGGAAAGCATTGTCTGTGAAAAACATCCCTTTTCAGTCTCAGTTATGTTATCATTCAGAATCAGGTATATGGCCCTTGCTGGCTGTCCTAGGATTTGTTGTAGCTGCATGTGTTCACGTGGGTGAGACATGAATGTGTTGCTGTCCCAGAGCTCAGTGGTGAGCAGCAGAACCTGTGACAAGAGTGAGAGTAGACAGAGTGGGAGGAACCTCTCAGACATCCCACTGTCCCCATTCCCTTGGACTGTAGCTGTAGAGCTCTTGGCTTGGTCCAGTAAGTAATGGAGACTTAATACAGTCACTGCTAATTCTAAGATGTCTTTAGTGAACTGTAGATTAATGAATTTCAAAATGAAAATGTATTTCTTAAACATCTTTTTTTAGTTACGTAAAATGTAATGTAAAATTTACGTGCCCTAAGCATCGCTGTTTGCAGGTTGCACATGAATGCCTTGACTCCTAAGACTTCACTGCAGGGCCTCTGTCTCAAAAATGAGGCTTTGTACATTGTGGGAAAAGTGGAACTGTCCAACTCCTGGGAAGTGACAGACCTAAGGAAAGTCAGTGCCCCTGCAAAGTTTGGCTATCAGTTAAATGTTGTCATCCTTGTCATTTCTTATGTTCTTTAAAGCAAAAGATGAAACAAAATTCACATTGGTATGAGCTGGCACAAATCTGAGCTAAAAGGATTTGGAGTGTTTGAGAGTGGGTGAACACTGAAGCTGTGATTAGGCAGCAGGAAGTCATTTATAATGCACTTCACTGCTGTACTTGGAGAACTTCCTAGCGGCTTTGTCACCAGTAACACTTGATTTTTTAATTTGGCCTGTGGGCAGCTGGTGCCAAGAGGTAGCTGCGTACTCTCCCTGAGATACTCACAAGTGTATGTCAAATCTGACTTGTCTACATATGCAGATCCGTTAGGACATGGAACCTTTGGACTCTATAAAGAAGGACTTGCTTTTTATGCCAGGTCCGTTACCTCTTGGAATGGATGGAAGAAGACTTGGAAGATGAGGATGAAACAGCCAGTACATCAAAACCAGAATTCTGTCATCCATTATGCCAGTGCTCAAAATGTGGGCCAGCACAAAAGGTTGGAATATTCTTTCTGTAAAAAGAATAATTTGTATTCTTGTAATGTAAGTTTTAGCTCCAGGGAAATAGCATTCATATTGCCCAGCACCTCTGTGTCTCTGTCTAAAAAGCAATTAACTATATACAGATTTTCACACTTCATCTGATGTTATTAAATTGTTCTTTTTTCAATTGAACTGTTGAAAATTCTGGATACAGGAACAGTGTTCATGGACTTGCTCAACATCTAATGGAGTGAGAAAGCTTCATAGCTTGCTTTTTAGGATATGTGGAGTGCTGTCAGGAGGGTTTGGACAACTTTAAATAAACATCCTTTTCTAAGCCTCTGGTTCTCTTTTATAGTGTACACTGCTACCTGGCACAGCATATCTACTTACGTGTTAGTGATCAGTGTAGCAAGGAATACCTGCTAATCCCATAATCCATGTAATGCTGATAGAGTCTTTTTTTTAATTGCATGGCATCTTTTCTACAAGGCATATCTGAAGCCTCTCCAGAGATTAAATATAATTACAGAGACTTTCTTTTCAGTTACAAAGATTTCCTTCCCCCTAACTTACCACACTCTGTCGAATAGAACGAGGCTTTACAATACACTCTTTTTATCTTTTTCTTTTTTTTTTTCCCAAGGAACAATCCCATCTTTTTGAAAGTCGAAATTCCATCACTTGCCTTCCAAGAGGTGTCTGAAGGTGTACATAACTGGATAAGTCATTGCAAAATAAACCAAAGTACAGATTTTCAGTTTACTGGCTACTTTGGGGTTAACAGCACTGTGAGATTGCTTAACTTCTAATTTCCCCACTGCCACCACATGTTTATTTTGTGCAGGCTTAGAGTGTGCTGTTGTCCTTAAATGCTTCACATTCACACCGTGGTAAGGGGTGTCCCTGTGCCCTCAGGACAGAGATCATGTGCTAAAGATGCCAGAGCTCGAGTCCATAAAGCTCATTTTACTGCTAACAGAGGAGGGAATGGCATCTGCTGTGGAATTTACTTGCCTGCTGAATGAGAAAGGAACTTGTTAATTATTCGTAACCCCTGTATTGGGCAGGCACACACTGAAAGCACAGAATTAAGGGTTGTCCACCACTGTAAATGTCAGGCACCCACAGCTTGCAAGAGGAGTGAAAGAGGATGTTCTGTACTGCTGTATAAATTGTCCTCCAGGTGGTTTCCCTATCTTGACTCCCCAGGGGACTCTGCCCTCTGGGCTGCTATTGCTTCCAGATGAATTAAATTAATTTTACTTGGTATCCTTGTTACCTCAAGCGTCATGTAGCATTAAAAAGTGTTTAGTGTCGGTCTCAAAGAGCATAAATGTCTGTATAAATGAAAGTAACTCATTAACACTGACTCATATCCAGTATGAGCATCCTAACAGCTGTATAAAAACTTTGTCGTACGTATGTCTCAACCCATGCTGCTTTAGCCTCTTTTTAATATCATGAATACTTCGCCTGGAATTTCTCTCTATGAAGTTATCATGTTGGAAGAAAAGAGAGGACAGTAAGTCATTTTCTGTTGAAAAATACTACCAAGCTGCTCTGTTTTACTGACTTTTTCTGAAGGTCTCAAGTTAGGCTCTGTAGCAGAAGTTCTTGTAATGCCCATCTGCCTGTTTTGTATAAACTTAGTAGGTATTTGGCTATTTCTTTGGTTAAAACAAAGCATGATTATTTTTATAGTTTTATTATGTATTTTCCTCAACAGAAATTTTCCAGGATCTGTGCCAATGGCCTCGGGGTGAACGTTTCAAACCAGGATGGTTTCACCCCGCTGCACGTGGCTGCTCTGCACGGCCACTGCGAGCTGGCCTCGCTGCTGCTGCGGCACGGCGCCAGTGCCAGCGCCAAGAACGCCGAACTCGCAGCTCCTCTGCACCTGGCCTGCCAGAAGGGGCACTCCCAGGTAACCCTGCCTTCTGCACAACGCTCTCCAACTCGTGCCCACTCGTGGAAAGCTGTTCGGGGAAATCATCAACCGGACTAAACCAGTAACAGAGAAAATGAGTTTGGAGGTTCTGGTTTTTGTTTTCAGTGTCTAAAATCTCCAGACAGAAAGGGGAACTTCCAGCTGAAATTGTTTCAGTAGACACCTTTTCTTTATAAATGACTTATATAAATGACTCATATAAACTTAAAATACTGGTTTAATGCAAATGCTGCAAAACCCTTCTGTCATACTTCAAACGCTTGAAAAATTCCATGTGCAGCTGAATCTTCTGTGTACGTTCCTCTGTACCTTCTTCCCTAGGTAATGTTTCTGTCTTGTATCTTCAGTAGCCACAGTATTAAATAGTTACTGTCTTTTCAACTCAGTTAATTAGATCATGAGCTGAGTGGAGCTTTGAGGTAGCAGATAACTCATCCCTCACTTCAAGTCAGGGAAGCAAAAGCAGTGAAGGAAAAGCATGAGCCCATGGTGTGAGGAGGTCAATACAGGAGGGAGAGTAAATGAGAGGGGAAAATAATTATGGAAAAGCAGGGGCAGACAGGCAAATGGGAAGATGCAGAAAAGTGGAAAATTAGGGTTTTAAAAATAAGGAGCCAAGGACTGCAGGAGGGAAAAAAAGGGAATTCTGAAAATGATGGGAAGACAAAGCACTAGGGAAGCAAGAGAAACCAAGAATACAACTCTTAGTTGTAGGTTAATAAAGATTAGTTCATGCGATAATTACAGTATAAAGAACTCCTTCCAAGCGTTGTGATGAGTTTGGAAAAGGGTGCTGCTGTTGTGGTGGTTTGGTTTTGATGTTTTGTTAAGTTACTGGTTATATTTGTTTTTCACATACCTTGAGTTTTATTTTCTGGCCTTTCTTGCTGTTGCTTAAGTTTTTCTTTTTTAAAACTTAATGTTAAAATATGAAAATTAGTCTCATAGTAAGAGTAAAGCTGTTACTTCTTTCAATAGGTGGTAAAGTGTCTGATGGATTACAATGCTAAACAAAATAAAAAGGATATATATGGAAATACTCCTTTAATTTATGCATGCTCAAATGGTCACTATGAGACTGCTGCCCTGTTGTTGCAGGTAAGATCACTGAAGACAAAATGCTCGACTGGTATTTCTCATGTGATATCTGTGCTTACCCAGTACTCAGGATCAGTATCTTTAGTTATGCATTTCTCTGTCAAGACTACTTGGGGAAAAAAATGAGTTTTTGTTGACTTACTCGTTTCAATCCCATCCCTTCACAGATTTTAATTAGATAAATATTACCTTACTATTGTAGAGGTGGGTGTTTTTATGGAACTCTTGTGTGGCAGGTGTTAGGTTTTCTTGCTTGGGATTCTATCACATAGGGTTGGGGGTTTTTTAAATATCTCTTAAACTTGGAATATATAATAGATATATGCAAAACGAAAATGGGCTGATCCATGAAATCGTGGCTTTGAGATGGGGAATAATGTGCCCCAAGGTGGGTTCTTGTTGCTGTGGTTGTGCCGGTGCCTCTGTCTGTGCGCAGCTCCGGGGCTGCTGCATCGCTCTGCTCCGCAGTGCCTTTCTAACTCCGCTTTCCCTCTGCTGTGCAGCTCGGAGCCGCTGTGAACCTGTGCAATGCCAAGGGCAGCACAGCCCTGCACGAAGCCGCGGCGGGCACCAACGAGGCGCTGGTGGCGCTGCTGCTGCAGAACGGGGCCCTGCGGCACCTGCGCGACGAGCGGAGCTGCACCCCCGCCGACTGCGCCGAGCCCGTGAGTGCCGCGCGGGCAAACAACTGCTGGCAGCTGCTGGCACAGCGGGCTCTGGCACGCTCACCTGCCTTCAGCGGCTACGGGGCATGTAAAGACTAACGTGCCTCGTCATTGCACAGCGTACAAATGATGCCTGTGGCCTGTGAAACCGGTTGTGTTTCTAAAATAAGTTATCCTAGACAAAAAGGATGAGTCTGGAGAGAGTGAAAGCACAGACCTGAATAAAATTGACATTACAATCTCTGGAATGGCAGAGAGAGCAGAAGCACTGTTGGATGCAGGCAAATGAACACCTTGCACTAATCAGTTGCACTGGCAGCAACGTGCCTTGTTCCACCCACCGCCTTCTGCCCTTCAAGGCTTTTGATTCCTTTTATCTTGCAATGGATAACTCTGACCTTCCCTTTTTTAACAGCAATAGTATTATATGTAATATTAAATTATACAGAATTATTTCACTCTTCGAAGGATTTGACACATGGCCGCTATCATAATGTGCTTAAATAGCCTCTGAGATGTAGCTCAATGAGCACAAAATTCTGTACTGAATCGATCTTAGTATGTATGTTACTATTTAAACTACAATTAGCTTAACCATAAATAATACAGCTTAAAATAAGAGGTCAAGACTCCAACATCATCACTGCATTACAGTGTGACTTGTGGAACACTGATTTTGTCCCTACTCAAAATGATACAATTTAAAGGGTTTTTTTTATTATGAGATATTTTTGCATGTGTTGTATTGATTTGTGGAAGCATTAATTAACACACTCTGCGCACACTAAAGTACTAAATTGTACTGTTGTTTTTCTTTTCCTTTAATAACGGTGAAAATGGAAACTCTTAAATTAAATCAAGAATTCAAGCATCAGGAAGTTGCTGGAAGCAGCACCAAGCTGGGTCCCCACATCAGCAGAGGGAGAGAAGGAGAGCAAGCAGCATGTTACTGTCAAGATAAGGAAAAAAGGTACCTGTCATATTTCCACTAGTATGAATAAAAAGGGATTTAGGAATTCGTGTGCGACTAGAGCAAATATTTTATGTAATTGATTTATGTATAATTATAGGGCAGTCAATTATTTTGCATATTTATGATAGGTAATACCTAAACACCTAAAAGACTGTAAGTAAATGCAGCAGACTTTGTATTATACTCATGATATTGCTTCAAACTTAGTTTTCATGTATTTTAGGGTGTATGTGTAAATTTTATATACAGAAACATTTAAAATTTAAAAACATGCCACATTTGAGATTATATAATTAACCATGTAATAACTGTGCATTTCAGAGGAAAGCAAAACAGTTTTAAATGACTTTTGGGAGTCATCTACATTGCCCTAAAACAGGTCAGGGAGTGACTCTTCATTAGTTACTGTCTCTCATATTTTGGGGCAGAAATGAGAGCTACAGAGGTGACTGAACCTTTTAGCACATTTGAGCACGTGGCAGGAGGTGGCACAGTGACAGCACAGCTGGGCTGCAGCAGGGCCCCAGTGCCTTGGGAAGGATGAGTAACCATCATTTTGATACCTTTTATCTTGCAATATTAACTCTGAACTTCCCCTTTACTAACAGCAATAACATTATGTGTAATATTAAATGATGGAGAATTATTTCACTTCTGAAAGGATTTGACACACGTCCCCTATCTCAGTGTGCTTAAGTAGCCTCTGAGATGTAGCTTAATGACCACAGATTCTCCCTCCTCACCTCTCACCCTCAGCTTCTGATCTGCCTTATCCGCTACTGCCACTCTGCTGGCTCAGATGTTTTTCAGGTGAATTATCAAGTTCACTACCCTGGGGTAAGGGATGTAACAAAAGCTGCTCCCCCTGAGCTGCACAGCTCAGCAAAGGACCCGCTGCCACCAGGACTGTAGGAAGAAAACAGGGAAGCTGCAAAGCAGGAATTAGGGAGGACAAGGAGCAGGAGTGCCCATTTCAGCATCCATGAGTTTTCAACGTAACTCTTGCCTCCTTCCCTCGGAAAGATTGTGAATGTCTGGTTAATAGAAAACCACAATTAATCACAGCATGCTGATGCCTAAAATGGAGAATAGTTCTTTCAAATATTATGAATAGTTCTAAAAGAGCAAGAGAAGATATGAGTAGGTAATACTAATGAAGAGGTGGTTTAGCATCTGTGTGTTAATTCAGGTTGGTAAAAATTGGAATTCAGGGCCTCGAAGTCCAGAATTACAGTCTCTTCAGAAGCTTGGCCAGTTGTGCTAATCTGAGGAAGAATATTTACTCCTGCAACTTAAAAATTTGTAAAATTTCCAAAGACAAATCACCACTCTAATTCAAGCTAACATTGTTATAGTTCTACTGTAAAATTTAAAATCAGAACTGTGGTTTTTTGGTTCCTAAGTGTGTTGTAATTTTAGCTGCCTGTTCTTTTAAACCCCCAGTGCATCCTAAGCCCTGTGAGGAAGCTGATGATCCCATAAGCAGACAACTTCAGCTGGTCCAATCAATTAACAGATTTAACAAGTAAGCAGAGAAGCTTGCTCAGAGTACGTTTGTTGTTTCCCGTAAGCAAAGGAGAAATCCAGCTGCTAATGAAGCTCCAAAGTGGGTCAGTCACACATGACATGGTGGTGTGACAGTGGATGTTAATCCTGCAGGGCTGGCACGGTCACATCCCCAGGCAGATGTTCTGGGCACGACAAGCTCACTGGGGTTGGGAGGGAGGGCTATGAAAATGTATCTAAAATTGGGATTGCACTAATACTGGGTGTACCAACATTTAAGTGTTTCAGAGCCAGACTGCTTAAAAATACTGCAGTGGTATTCACTCATTGGTTGGGTTTTGCTTATTATCTTTTTAAACCTTAATGTGTATTCTGTAGTGAAATACAGGGAATATGAGTAGACTGTAATTCTGGGAAGGTGTGGTCAGGGAGCTGCCTGTCTCTGGTGAGATAGTTCCACCTTGTGGAGCTTCTGAGAGAGGCTTTCATGAAAGGCTTAAGTAAAGACAATTAATTTCTTTGATCTCTTTAAAATCTTCTTCAGAGAAAAACACTTACGGAGAACAATAACAAGAGATAAAAGTGTCCCTAATTTTGACTATCACTTACTGCACCAGGTAAGTGGAAATACTTGCTCAGATTATTTGTATATTACAGCAAATATGTTTGTTTGCTCTGCTATTGCTCTGGGTACATTTAAGAGGAAAGTTTACCAGTGATGATCATTGAATTACAAAAGTTCTGACCTGTTTGCCAAATTGCTCATTTTGTCATTGTTCAAACTTCAGTGGTGCTTCTATGACACCTCTTAAACACTTTATTCTTACTTTAAAACCTCTTAAGCCTCTTACTGCAGGCTTCATCTCTGTCTTGTTTTCTGTGTCCTGTCCAGCAAAACCTAGAACTGAAAAACTGTGCAGCTTCCTGGAGCTGCAGCCAAGCAGGGCTGCTTTGGCAAGAGAGACCTTTTTTGGTAGATTGAAATTAGGGTTTGCTTTAAGTCCACTTCTAAGAGGAGACTTTGCAAAGGTGTTTGCAAGGGTGCCAGCAAACTGCATGTTGCATTGTCAGCTGTGAGACAGACGTAAGTGATAGATTCACCTCTGCTTGGGGTACAGTGACACCCCCCACCAACTGCTGCATGCTGCCTTCCCCCAGAACTTGTGCTCCTTCTGCCTCCTTTACACTGGCTTTGGCTCTAACTGCATCTTCTGCTGAGCCGTTTCAAAACACTACATCAAGAGAAAAACTGACCTATCCAAAACAAAAGTTTTTACCAGGTTAGTCCAGCAGCTGCCCATGATTAGACAGACACAGCCTTGGAAATGCAGACTCTGCTGCTCACATCCATCTAGAAAATGGGATACTTTTGCTTTTCCTAGAGCCCTTAGAAGACTGAGTATTTGCCAAAAGCCTTGAGAACACTAAATTAATACTATAAACCTGTAATATTTTTTTTCTAAATAATATTATTTCACTATTTAAACTCAGGATTTAGATTTTATAACTGTGGATCACTGAAGGCAGTATGTCACTTCAGTACACAGGTGTCAGAAATCTAATGTGACTGTGATACAGAGCACTCCAACGCTGTGCTGTGGTTTTGAGTTGATACAGCTGTGGCTGAACAAATTCATGAGTCCACACAGCTCTGAATTGCCAGTGAATTTAAATGTGCATAATCTCTGTCTGCAGATTTTTCAAGATTATTTCCATTATTTCAGTAAAAAACCTACTTTCTGCTTTAGTCCTTGTCTTTGAAGATCTGTCATTAGCATGCTTGGATTATCTTTCTTTCTCCTGAAATTTTAACATTTGCAGAGTGGCCAGTAATCAAGGACAGCCACCCACTCTGTACAGGGAAAGTAGGAGCAGGTGTGGAAATGGAAGATATGAATAGTTGGAGTGACCAAAAAGAGGCACTAAGCAGGTTGGGGAGGGTGGGTGTCTCTTCCCTGACAGGTGACCTCTGGAAGAAGGGAATACTGCCTTTGTCTTCAGCAGTGCCTGGTTGACCCTGACTGTCACTACTTCCACTTTTCTTAATAGTAAAAGAAATGGCTGTTAATTTCAAGTGCACTGAGACTTGCATTACAAAAGGTATTTAGAAGAGTTGGGATGATAAGATAGTGAGGTGAAAGTAAGTCTTGGAGTGTCTCTTATGGTTTTAGGTCTGGTACTGACGTGTGTGTAGCCTGGGGCAGGTTGGCCTCTTGTTTTCTCTTATGTAGCCCAAATATAATCACTCTCTTACAAAGTATGCTATTTTTAATCTTGGCTGTGTTCTCAGCCTAAAGAATACCATGAAATTAATGTGATAATAATGTTCAAGAAACACCATATTAATTTTCCTTCTCTGTAATGAAGGAAGTAGATAATGCTTTTAATGTAACATTTCTCTCTCTTCACAGATGGCGATTAAAAGCTTTGATAAAAGCAAATTGAAATCTGTTGGAATGCTGGAGCAGAGCACAGTGCAGGTGACTGACGCAGGGTGCAGCGGTGAGTTTGTGGAAGATGATGGCACGCCAGCTCCTCACAGAAGTAAATTATTGCAGCGCAGACACACGGTCAATGTGCCACTGCCAGCAGAGGAGGGCAGTGACAGTGGCTCATGCAGCCCTGCAGATCCAGGTGCTCCACAATCACAGGACTGTGATGACTCGGTTTCAGATCACTGACAGGGAAGCACAGATGTGAAGGAAGCTGAGGAGGTTGGTGGTGTGAATTTCAATAGCCCTTCGCTGTGTCAGAGATGTCGGTGACACTGACACACCCGCGTTCAGAGCAGACACCGGCCGGCTCTGCAGCACAGCTGGAATGTTCTGGCACCTTGGGGACTGACTCCTCCGTTCATGATGGAGGTGACCACGCAGCCAGATCATTACTGATCTCACAAACAGGGACGTAATGAGATGAAGACAGCAAAATTACTTTCCTATTCTATTTAGCACTAACTAAAAAGTTCTATGTAACAGTAAACCAAATGAAACCCTGTATTGTATTTTTCAGCCGCTCACTTTAAGTCTTTGAATAATTTTTGCATTTTCAGTTTTTATCACTACATTCTGAATTAAATATAAATATATTTATATATATATATAAAAAGATATATTGGATAACAAGGTATTTATTGCCAGAGGTAACTGAAATGTCTCTATTTTTATTGTAATGTTACAAACCATTATAGTATATATTTCTGTATATTTCAGAAGCTGGGCAAACAATAGTCCATAACATGTGCATTATTAATGTGAAAGGGTGTAATCCTAGCTAATCCCTTAGCAATGCTCCCCTGTACTGGAGCTGCAAGATCAAGTTCTTACAGGGGAGCCAAGATACTGGGGAAAAAGGAGAGAGCCTTTGACTTTGGACTTGCTGTTCACTGCCTAAGAAAAAAGCAGAAGCAAGCATGTGCAAGGGCACACAAAATTAAGTTGTTTTTCCCCTCCTCTAAAGCAGGTAATGCAAAAATGCACAAGTATTCATGATTCTGAACCTGGGCAACATCCACAGACAAAACTGCTTAGGAGCCTGCTCTGGACTGCTCTTAATAAGATGAAATTCCCATTATGAAAGGTACTTCTCACATCAGTGAGCACTGGCTGGAATAGGCCAAATCCTACCCCATTTCCCAGGGGTGATCACCGAAGAACTGAAAGCTCACAGGGAACTACAAAGTGGCTGCTTAGATTTTAAGTTCATTTTCTACTGTTCGGTTATGGGAGGAGAAGGTGTAAATAGCACAAGCCAGGTTTTGCAGTGCAGTATTTTTTTATTCTTGGCTCATCACATCCAGCTTGCATTTTATTTCATGAACTATTTGTACAGATAATTCTTTCTTTTAACTGCCTGGCAAACTACAAAGCTGGAAGACAAAGTGGTGGGTTTTTCAGATAACTTTTTAATCTAAGAGATAAAATGTCAAATGACATTTGGATTTGAGGGTAATGTGTTTATTTTTCTAATAATTTATGAGTTCATCTGATTTTCTGATGTGCCTTGGATTTGTGCCAAATGATGGAAAGAAAAAACTAGTAAAAGAACTCTTGAAAATGCTGTTTCCTTTGAGTGCTTTTGTCCAAGCATTGAGTCTATTACACAGATTTCCTTGCTTGGTTTTGTAGGCATTTGAAGACTTTAGCTTGTGTTTACTCTTGGATTTTTCTTCCTCCTCAATTTACAGGTGACTTTATTTGGTTGTGTGGTTTTAGATTTATGCACAAGAGGTGTAAAAAATAGAATTTTTAGTGAAACTGAGCATTTTCACATAACCTCCTCTTCTAGCTCTACATTGACATTAAAAAAAAAAAGGATGTTCAGCTATTACAAGTCAAAAGACACAAAAGATATATTTAAAAACAGGTTTTATAAAACAGGTTTTTCCTTCTTGTGACACTATAGAAATGACCCAGAGCAAGCCACTGGTCCTTACCTGTAGCAAGAATAACCCAGATAATTAAAGGTAAAGCAGACTTTCACAGATCTGATTTCCAAACCAGAGTGAGAATTTTGCTTGTGTTTTAATTGTAGCATGCGTTTAACTGAATTACTCTTCCGATTTCTCAACTATATGGATGAGAAAAATCAGTTCACCACACCTTGGCTTCAAACTCAACAAGGGTGATTAGTCTGAAGAAATTTGGCACACTCAGGTTATTACTAAAGCTAAGGCATCCTGACTACATACACAGAGAAGCAAAATGCCCAGTCTAGACCAAATGAAACAAAATTAACAACTGTTTAATATTTTTAACCCCGTTCAGACAAGTTGAAAAACACAGCCACAAGTGCTCACTTGAAACAAGTTTATTGTGTTGCAAAAAACACTGCAGTTGGAATCCTACACGATCCTCTTACATTATGTCAGATAAGGGGGTTGTGGTGGGAGAGTGTTTATCAGCACATTACAGTATGCATCCTACTGATTTCCATAACCATATTCTTGAATAAAGGTACAGCACACGTTCAGTTTTACATTATGCATGCAGGAGTTGCAGAGTTTAGGAAAATGGTCTTGTTTGTTTTCCAGGTAAGAAACACTCCAGCCATTTGATAAAAGTGGAGGTAGTTGTTAAGAATACACAATACCAAATGTCTGAACAGTGCTGTGCATTACACAGTTAACTTGCTTTGTTTGAGAGCGCTCAGAACTCACAGGGGAACAGTTCAACTGTTTGCTGGTAACATTTCTTTACACAGACTGCATGATAGGAACCCCCTGATCCAAACCCTATTTTGATACCCTAATTTTTAAATTTCCAGTAAGGACTTGAGAGCCAGTGAATGGCTGGACAGGTGTCCTTCAGGGGCTCAGGAAATCTCCTTTCTGACGCTTCTGTGACAGAGCCTGGAGGCAAGACACTAAACTCCGAGTGGCTGTTCCCTGCTGCTCACTTGGCTCCTCCTGTGTTTGGTATCTCCAATAGCAGCAAGTTAAGTGTGTGCAGTGGCTGAAAGCAGAGCTTACAAGTGAGTAAGGGGCAACAAAACATTCATGCTAATGAAGCCACAGGGAACCCCACACTGCTCAGGCCTCTTATACTACAAAAATTTAAGTTATAAAATCCCCCTTCTCAGATTTATTTTACAAGTTTTTTTGTTGGCCTTTTATAATAATAAAAAAAAAGTCAAGAAGCGTAAACATTTTCAGATCTTGCATTCTGCCTGCTAACAGCATTTTTCCAGGCTATTGTTTGGCAGCCTTACAGTAGTATTAATAATCATCCTCTTCATCAGAATCCAATACTTTCCTTCTGTTGAACTAAAATGAAATACATAAAGTGAAAATTAAAGAGTCATGGTAAATCCAGGCTGGCACAAACCTTTCCCACTCCATGCATGTGGCAATGAAGGCACTGCCGGGGCACAACACCCACCCCAGCCCTCAGAGCCCTGCCGGGCTCGGTGGGACAGGGCAGGGCCGGGCCGGGCTGTGCCACACCCCACGCTGGCCCAGGGCAAGTGCTGCCCGTGCTCCTGGCCATAGGCTGCTCTGCGGAATCCCAGCGCTCACCAGGGCAGGGGAAGAGGTGCAAATACAAAGTTCCACCCTGAACTGGTCCCACAGGTGCAGTTCTGTTGCTCTACTTTATAACATTACATTCAGGGAAGGAAACTCACCTTCACTGTTGTTTTCTTTTCTGTTTGCTGACTCACTTTTTCAAGTATTTCTATCAAACCTTGTTCTGATACCTAGGAAAGAGAAACAAAATGTGGATAAACATGCTCTGAGAGATGCTCAGTATCAAACAACTGAGTCACAATTTCCTTTCTTACAAAAGGTTTTTGATGGAATTATAGTCTTCAGAAGCTATTTACAATTAATTTAATTTCCATCTATTATAAACATAGTTGATTAAGAGTGAATTTGGTTTAAAAATGAAGATGAGAGAAAGAATTAGGATATATACTCACCTTTCCAGCTAGCTGTCCAAATCTTGCCATCTGTATAAGATAATTCTCTACTGCTTTTGCTTTGTCTGGTTTCACAAGTGCTAAATTGCTTACTGCAACAAAAACAGGCTCTGTTCATTTGGGTTTAAAACATTCTCAAATACCTTAACTAAAAAGTGAGAAATGTCCCTATGAAACCATCTTCTTTATGCCAAGGTCGTGAAATAAACTGAAAAAGGCATTTTTACTTATGCCAGGTACAAGACAGTTATATTTCTTACTTTTAAGTATTAGCTCCTGATTAAAGAACTTTGACTCTCAGTATAATTCCTTCTACTAATTTAAAAAGACCCCAAAACATTAACATAATTCAGATACCCACTAGCCTCTCCCTTTCAATCACTGATATTGCCAACTGAAAAGCAGCAAGTTTTATCTTCTCAGCAACAATAGTATTTTTATAGTCTGGCCTCTGTACAACACACACTTTTCAGGGGTCCCTTAGATGAGTATTTTTTATTAGAAAGTTACTTGGATACTCACATCTGGCACGAGCTGCTTGATCAAGAACTTGAGCTAAAATAGTATTTCTTATCTCTGCTTCCCTGTAAGGAAAAGTGAACCACACATTAAAAGTGGGATTTCAAACACCTAAAATAACATGCACAAAACAGCAAAATACAGAAGACTTTTGATTCATGAAACTGGCTTCTGAGGTCACTTCAAACCTTACATTTACATGGTATCTTTTACAGCATGTCCTGTCCTGGGCAGCTCTGTGTAGGCTGAAGTTACACAGACGGCAACATCTTCCAAGAAATCAAGGTGGAGTTTCATACTTACACCTTCTCACTGCTCATGATTACATTTGAAGAGACAAAAGCTGTGCTACCCTTTAGATCCTGCATTTATCCACGTGGAATTCACCCCAAGGCAGGGCACAAGGACTTGGCCATGCAATTCCAAAACCAAACCAAACCTCATTTATGTATTTAGAATTTTTCACCAAGTCTCCATATATTTACAATATTTGACAGTACGTATCTGCAAAACTGGAGCTTTAGTTTATGAAGCTTGAATTAATACAAACTTGGATTGTGCAAAGTCAGCTCTTCAAACGTTTGTTTACAGTCTTCCCCTTAGCACAAATACTGAACACTGTTCCTGCACTAAGCTCCAACACAAATAATTTTGTTTCAGATTTTTAACTGCAATAGATATCCCAGAAAAATCAAATCAACTACGAAAGGCTCTTCCCACTGCAATAATAGCCCAACCCAACCCAATCCCAAACTCACCACTAACAAAAAGCACCAGTTTGGGAGGAGTTCTGCCAGCCTGCAAGACTTGGATCATAAACTCCTACCAACCCTGAAGAGCCAAGGATTCTGCCTTCCAGAAGCAGATGACAGTGGGAGGGATGATGGTTCCCCAGACCACCCTCTTGTATCACTACAGGTCACTGAACTCAGGCAAGTGCCAAGTGAAAATGAACTGCTGCTGCTTTCTCACCATGCCCTCCCACCCCAGCAGGCTTCAGGCACTACAGTCATGGCATGGGAGCCACGAAATCTTTGGCATTTCAATTCCTTTGCTGGTGGTTTTCCCAGCAACAAAAAAAATGTGGGGCAGCATTCCAAAGAAATTAAATACTAAAAAAAACAAGGAGTAAATGGTTAAAAGTTATTAGATGGAAGACCAAAACTCAATAGTCTCATTTATACCTCTGTTTTGCTTCCTGTTGCGATGGATCAGCAGAAGGATCCTGAGGAAGGAGATCAGAGTGAATGTCACAGTCCAGAACCATTCCACACAGGACAGTAAGTAAAATATTCCAGCAGCGTCGACGGAAGTTAAACCTGCCTGCTAAACCCGCCTGGCCACGGATGAGATTCTGGAAACGGGAATCTGCTGCCCCAGCAAATAAATATGCCACACTCTGCTTTGCACTCAACACAGTAATGCCAACAGTGGGGTGAGTGCTGCTCCTGGGTCTATCCACAGACTCCTGTGGCTTTGGACAGGAAGAGGCCCTCCCCTTAGGTCTAGGACAATAAACTTCCCCAAAGTCCAGAAAACTGACAAAAGCGTTACAAACCCATTAGAATAAGTTAAGGATAAGTAAAATGAAATGTAACACATTCTCAGCATGGCAGCTGAAATCACAGAATCATAGAATATTCTGAATTGGAAGGAACCCACAAGGATCATCCAGTCTAACTCCTGGAACCAATAAAAAGTTAATGTGGGGGGTTCTACAAGAATTGGTTTCTGCATTAAACACTAGTACATAAGAAAAATAAAAGGGGGAAAACTTCCAAGTCAGAAGCAAGTAAGAAAAAGTAAGAAAGAGTAACAAAAAGTAACAAAAATTAAGAAAAAGTAAGAAAAAGCCGAGGAAAAAAAGCTGAACTTTATATTGAATCTACATCTCAGACTTTACAGGTAACATTTAAAAGTGTGAAAGCAGGATGGAAAACCATACAGACAGGAAATGGGGCTGGTCAGAAGTAGGAAGATCCTTCACAGTAACAATGAAATTGACAGTTTATGTAAATCCATACAGGTATCTCCAAGCAGTGTTAGAGAACGGTGCCAGACTCTTCAGTGGTGCCCAGCGACAGGACAAGGAGAAATGGCCATAAACTGAAGCACAGGTTTCACCTCAATACGAGGAAGAACTTCCCACGGAGGGTGGCAGAGCACTGGAGCAGCTGCCCAGGGAGGGTGCGGAGTCTCCCTCTCTGGGACATCCCAAACCCACCTGGACGCGCTCCTGTGTCACCAGCTCCAGGTGACCCTGCCCTGGTAAAGGGTTGGACTGGATGATTTCCAAAGGTTCCTTTCAGCCCTAACAATTCTGTGATTTTGTAATTCAGCTCTGAAAACTGAGATGGCTGGAAAGGCTAGGAAGGTAATCCATGCAATAGTGAGCGCTCGGGGAGGGAACGCTCGTGTGCCGAACGCCGCAGGGCAGCAGCAGCAGGAGCGGAGGCAGGTGGCGGCGAGGGCCGGGGCTGCGCTCGGTGCCGTTTCCAGCCAAAGCTCCGGGCACGGCCGGGCCTCTTCCCGCTTCCCACCGGGCTCGGTCACGCAGAGGCCTCTCCTCTTCTCCTCCAGCCCCCGAGGGGCACCGAGAGCGGTTCGGGCGGAGGGTCGGGCGCTGCCTCACCCCCTACCCAGCCACGATCCACCCCGGTCCCTCTCACCCCGTGCTCGGCCCTGATCTCGCCCAGCCGCCGCTGCCGCAGCGCCTCCAGCTCCTCGTCCGCCAGGGCTGAGCCCTCCCGCGCCAGGCGCCGCCAATCCACCGCCGAGCGCTGCCCCGCCCCGCCGCGCCCGCGCCAGGCAAGGCCAACCCACCGCCGATCCCCGAACGCCCTCACCAGGCCGGGGGCAGCCGGCGCAGGGGGCGGAGGGGACGTGCGGGTGCGTTTGGGATGTCTCCAGAGAGGGAGACTCCACACCTCCCTGAGCAGCTCTGCCACCCTCAGTGTAAAGAAGATCTTCCTCATATTGAGGTTGAATTTGTGCTTTAGTTTACCGCTATTGGTTCTCGCCCTGTCGCTGGGCGCCATTTAACAGAGCCTGGTACCGTCCTCGTGGAGATACTGNCTCACCAGGGCGGGGGCAGCCGGCGCAGGGGACACAGGGGACACAGGGGACGTGCGGGTGCGTTTGGGATGTCTCCAGAGAGGGAGACTCCACACCTCCCTGAGCAGCTCTGCCACCCTCAGTGTAAAGAAGATCTTCCTCATATTGAGGTTGAATTTGTGCTTTAGTTTACCGCTATTGGTTCTCGCCCTGTCGCTGGGCGCCATTTAACAGAGCCTGGTACCGTCCTCGTGGAGATACTGGTACGGATTGATGAGATCCCCTCTCACTCTTCTCCAGGCCCAGGTCTCACAGTCCCTCCTCATCAGAGAGGTGCCGCAGGCCCCTCGGCACCTTTGTGGTCTCTGCGGGACCCTCTCCGGCAGCTCCTTGTCTTTCCCGAGCTGTCCCTCCTCTGGGAGCTGCTGGCGTGAGGAGCCGGAGTGGGACGGGGCCGGCCCGGAGTGCTCTGTGTGTGAGGGCACGGCGGGACGGGCACGGTCACCCTGAGCCGATGGAACACCGAGGCTTTGCGTGTCACTTCGTGCCAGGGACCGGTACAAATGTCACCATGGACGGGTGGCCTGGGCTCTGTGTGCCACGGGCCCTCCGATTTCCTCTAAAAAGCAGCCGTGGGGACATGATTTGGTCGATCATCCCACGGGTGCAGCAGGGAGTGGCGCTGCCCCAAGCTCTGCTCGGCTGCGGCTCCCCAAAAGTGCCTCCCTGTGCTGAGCCCGCTGCTCGCCAGTTCTTCCACAGTCGGGAATTGGGACTAAAAGACATCCTGCCCCTCAGCCATGGCCCTGTCTCTGCAATCAAATAGAAAAAAACCCCCAAACTCCCCCCAAAAGGTGACAAAGGTACTGGCCTTCATCAGACTGAGTACAAAGTCACTCTAATAGCGTCATAATAGCAATGCAAGTATTACTGGCACACTCATTTAGTAGTTTCAATCACGTTAAAAAAGTAACTTTGACATCTCAAATTTCAGCCTTTAGTGTTGGTCAGTCACACTTTCTTATTAAAGGCTGTAGGTTTTCCACTCGTACTTTAAGGTTTAATTTAACCAAAGAAACAACACCAAAAGCTGTTCTACCAGGATGAATGAGCCACGACTTCCTTAAAGCAGGCCTAATAAAGAGGTATTATCAACTATTTCTGGTCTAGTTTTAAAAAGTAGCAAAATGTGTCAAGTTCCTTTAACAACTCTTACAGTGAATGCAGAAAAAATCAGTGGAGTGGAGTGAATTTTTATGGATCTCTCCATTTCGCACCCTCCAGATGGATCACAGGAGCCTATCCATCCTGCCTGAAAACCTTGCGTCCATCCTCGTATTCTGAGAAGCATGTTCAGACCAATTGAAAATCAGGGCTGTTTCGGGTGCACTTTTTTTGCGGCTCTGAAGGCAGGATTTGGTTTGTCCTTCCCCATGGACAGCAGAGGGAGCCCCCGTTCTACACAAGAGTATTCGATGCTCCTCATTAAACCAGAAAACAAAACAAAACAAATTGTTGGTTTGTAGGTTTTTTTTTTTTGCCGTGCAGTATGTTCTGCCAGATGAAGCTTTAATCTGTATCGTACATCTCTGCTGCTGTAAATTCATGCTCCATTGTACCACCATATGCTTGGCTTCGCTCAGAGAAAGCTGCCGTAATCCTAATACTTCAGCTCGCTTTATAGATATTTGTGTGGCGGCTTTCACTGCATATTGTTTGCTCACATACTTAAAGGTTATGTCTTAATAAGTTGTTTTCGGTGAGTTTATTAGCAGGGAGCTGGCAGTTGATGAGTTTTTGTGTTTTGAGAAAATGTCGTAGTTATTGTCAATTACGATACAAGGCTCAGGAAGCAAAAAGGGAGAGTTTGGTTCACTAAAGAAATCTGGAGACAACAATGCTTTAGGTTGTACATCATTTTTGGCTCGTCAGCTGCCTGGTTTCTTTTTCAGCTGCTCGGAGGTGTATAAATCATTTCCTCTGAAAACTGGGCAGCTCCTAATGTGAACGTATGAAAGGATAGACCAAGGTTTTTCAGAATCAGTTGAATTGTTTAGTGTTCAGAACCTTTAGTTGTGACGCAGAAATAGTGGACTCCTGAAATTTCTAGACACATTTGATATATCCACAGAATTCTGTGTGCCATTTCTATTGATGAAGGATGGTAAACAGAAAAGAGATGCTTTAAAAAGAGTATTTTTTCTATTTTTTACACTTACACTCTGTATTCTTTAGAAATGTCAGCTGTCAAAAATGCTCAGTATGAGTTGGTTTGCAAGTAATAATGCACTATGTGTACATTAGGAATTCAGCAGAGTTATCAGGACTGCTGGAGATATGTAAAAATCTCCAGGAGATCGCTTTCAATAAGCAGGATCCTTCAGAAGCCCTTTGAGTCTCGATTTCAAACGCTAGAGGGCTCAAGAAAAGCTGCTGATTTTTTTCCCCCAAGGTTTTAATCACTTTAAATGGTGTCTTTCTTTAAGTAGTGCTCACACTGACCTCGCAATCATACTTGGAATGACACCATATTAGAGTCATAACAGAATGCATGAAAAGACTCATGAACAAAACGTCTCCTTCCTCAAGCAATTGTAAATAAACCAAAATACCTATAGTTGTGACAACATTCTGCAAACTCAGTGTTTAGTACTTCTGCTTGGAAGATGCACTGGAAATCCTTGTTTGATGAAATCCTTTTTTGATGAAATCCTTGCTTAGTCATCTCTGTCCTAAATTAAAATTTTAATAAAAATGTACCACAGAAACATTGCTATAAAAAATTGGCAAACATTGCAATGCCTTCAAAATAAGCATTGCAAAATGTTACCACTGTACAGAAGCTGAAGTAAGACACTTTCAAAAAAGTAATATTTAAAAAGAAAGAAAACTGAATTCAGTGTTTGAGGTGAAAAAAATGAAGAAAATTTTACAGCAACACTGGAAACTAAATTTATAATCTTCGATAATTAACAGTGAATTTTAAGCATCCAATTAGTAATTATACAATAACATTGTGCCTGTTCCAAAGCTTACTGAAGCCATAGAAGATTCCCCCTTTTATTTCCATTGTCCCATAAACAAACACACCCATGCAAACAAGGATTATTTGCAATGCAACACTCTGAAGGTGTGCCTCAGCAGTGGGCACTAATAAATAAATAAAAACTGGCATGAGAAACATTGTGCCCAGGCTGGATCGTGGCTTTACAAAGATTTGTATGCAATAATAGCAAAATACAGTAGAATAGATTTGGAAATGGAATGATGTCCATGTGTGAGGAGATCTCAGAATGTAAAAGACAGGAGTGAGAAAAGGAAAAATATTACTCTTTACAGTTTTGTTGACAGACTTTTAAAATACATTTTATTTCAAAGACTAAATAGCAAATGTTTTGCAGGAATATAATCCAAGTAGTGCCATCAGATGTGAGGAGCACACTCAGGTGTTTCCTTATGCTGTATACATGTATATATGTATATATATATTTAAAGTGGGATACAGAAGCTGTGATAGTGTCTTACAGATTTCAGCAGGAATTGAATCCGGCCTTAAGTCCAACCCCTACAAAGTACTTGAGTTCATGTGTAACTTTCAGTCCACTGAAATGATTATATATATCTCTATATTTATCTATATCTATATGCATATTTCCTGGGTTTGAATTGCCATCACTCATGGATTTACTCCGCTACACAGGTGTCAATACTTACTCTAACCTGGCTGAAGCCATTAATGGGATTTTTATTGCTATATATATGCTTTTATGTCTTAATTTTTTAAAAAAAATTTTGTTAAATGTTTTTTATTTTGCTTTATCAAGAAGTAGAGCATGAAACCCTTTGAGTTTTTTGGCTAAAATCTTATACTTCAGGTTATTCTTTTTCCTTCTGGGTACTGTACTTGTGCCATGGGAAGCAGCTGTGTGTAATGAGCTGGAGCACAACAAAGCCAATAAAGCAGGAACTCTGCATTATCAGCACATAGATGAAGTGAGGGTGGACTGTGGCATAAACCAAGTTCCTATTTTTCTTTCAGAATGGTAATATTTTCCTCTGATAATATTTACTGTATTGTTAAATTTCTACAAGATTAAGCACTTAGTCACTTATTTGTTGGTTTGGTTGATGAGGAATGTTGGCTGTTTTGTTTTACTGTCCCTTAAAGACTTTTTGCCCATATTTCAGGTTCAAAGTAGGAATTAACTTGAGTAGGTCAACTGTATTGACAGTTTAGAACTATTGCATTGCACTGCCTGTAAGAGAAGATCAGGTTTGTCCTTCTTCCTTAGCTCTCCTTGCAGCTGAACATTGCTTGTTCTGAAACACATTCCCCAGCTCCCCCACCAAAAATATCTGAACTATGAGTTATAGAGAGTAGACAAATAAGAAATATCTCTCTAAGTTAAAAGGAAAGCTGTTGCAGTTGCCAGTAGTTTGTTTTATTTAGTAAAATTAGATAATCTCACTTTTATGGAAGTGTTCATTTAGGAGTGTTATAACTGTTGCTACATTTAGATGTGGAAGTTTACCCTTGTTGTCCACCAGAATTACTTTTTGCTTTTAAAAAAATCAAAACAACCTGAAATAAACCCTTCCATATTCTTTCAACTTCATAAATTTGAAGCACAGCTCTATTAAAAGATACTACTGTGTAAAAAAGAGATACATGAAGCCAGCAGTTCTCTCCTGGTAGTGAGTATGTTCTTGCTTTAGTAACAGACATGAACTAGTGCTAGTCTTTTCTTTTTTTTTGGAAATAATACAAGTATGAGATGCACTGGATTTTTCTTTTTCATTGTTAAGTATTTCTTGCATTCCAACTATTAAATTTTGCTATAGCCTATGGAGAAGTGTCTACTGTAAATGGTATGGGACACTATTGGTTCTAATTATTTATTTAAGAGTCCATGGAATAAAAGACGCACATTAAAAATATTGAAGTTACCCACTTTACCTTGCTGTCTGTTTCCCTTTTAGGCTGCTGTTTCACTGACATGGAAGGAGACACAGAGGAATAAATGGAGGCCAGATTTCATAGAAAGCTAGAGAGGGAGGTGATCAAAAGACTAGATCTGGGAGAGGAAAGGTGAGGCTGAGCTAAAAAGTAGTTCTTGCTCATGTTTTACTTTTGGCTTTTGCTTTTGCTTAGGTCAAGGTGTGGTGAGAAGGCCTGAGCTGACCCCTCGGAGCTTTGGCTGTTCCTCACCCCGTGAGCTGTTCTAAGAGAGGGGAGTAGAGCAGGACAAAAGTGAATATTGTAACTGTATTGTGAGGAAAGCAGGGGATCTGCGGCCTGAACAGTCCTTTACCTGCACTTATTTCCAACAGAATTAAACAAGACGTAGACTGACTGCCTTCAGCTTGTCTCACCACGGTTTCATATCACATGAAAGATGAATCCTTCATACAGGCATCGTTCCTCCCTGATTCCGTGGGCTATACAAAGAATAATATTTCCTCTGTATCCCCTGCACAGCAGCCATAAGCTTTGGTTTCCAAATTTCCAGCATTAATATGCTTGAGTATTTTTAACGTGTAAAAGCATGAAGTGTAAGTAGATAAATCAGAATATTAGTTTAGGTTTATATCACTGTCGAGCTTCTTTAATTTTCAAAGATGAAGACAATTACTTTAAAGGTGGTTTCTGCCCTTGCTGGTAGCACATTATTCCTTATTACTGACTAAACCAGAATATTTCTTATAATAACTGTTCTGACTGACACCCTTGCTAATTGTGATGTACAGTATAAGACACCTCAAATGAACCAGACACCAGTGCGGTACTATCACACTGTTTGTACTTATTTAAACAAATGTTATTTTCAAAGGATTGTCTATAGAAACCTCTTGTAAGTACCTTTCTGTTAAATGCGCTGATGTGTGATACTGCAAAGTTTGCTTCCTTCTACCTAGGAGCAAACCCCTGTCAAACTCAGAATGTCTCTATGGAGAAATGTTACACTGGACACTGGATCTGGGTCAGTCCATCTGTGGCTTTCAGACCTTGGCAGATGTGGGCTCCCTGATTTTGTGGCAGTCGTCTGCTCCAGACCCTGTCAGCCCATCCCCAGCCATAGGGCTGCAGTCCAATGCTGTGTTCCCCAGAATGGGGGAACCTGGGGAGGGTTTCTCAGCAGCCCTTTAGGCCAGTGAGCAGCTCACCAGAAGCCTGCCTGGCTTCTGCTGGAAGCTGGGCAGAATGGAATCAGATACATTTTCTTTGCCAAACCTGCACATTCTGACAATGTAAATTGTTCTTCTGATTAGTTCTGCTGAGGTAAAAATAGTTTGAGTTTCACACATAGAGAAATGTGATGACCAAAACAAAAGATATTGAAATTATGGGGAATTATGCTTGTAAATAGGAAAGACAAGCAAGAATGAATGGATTCTTTATGTTTACTGCATGTATACAAATACGAAAAAAAAAGGAAGGATGTTTACTAAGATTTGGTATTGGGCGTATGTATTTGTTGTGTTTCATGTATTGAATGTGAAAACAGCAGTCTGCTTCTCACATACACATTTTGTTAAGGCAGTTATGGGGATGGCACATGGTTTTGAGAAAAATGAGTGTTTAGAGATTAGGATAACTTCACGCAAAAATCATTATTTAAAAAAAACAAGTTAAATTACCTTTTCTGTGTCAGTCATGAATCAAAAAATCTTTATCATGTGAAAACTTAGGCATTTAAGAAAAGCTTTTCCGTAAAGGTTTTCAAACTGTTTACTGACATTATTAATACTGTATTTCTATTGGTAAGCAGTAAGGCGCCAGCCAGGAAAAACAGAGTATACCTTTAGAGTGTGATTCAGTGACAGCTGATTGGGACTGTGTTGTTTGACTTCAACACACCTCGGGTGTCACTTTTTGATATGGCTGTATAGCTGATTTAATTTGATTATAAGTCGTGTAGCAGGTGTTTCTGACTGTATAGGTATGTCCATTTGGGTACCTTATTGTAATTAAAACATTTGTTCTAACCTTCTTGGACTTGTATATAGCACACCATGCTTAACAGCAGAAAGGGTCTTCCAGCTGGTTGAAATAAACTGGAAAGCAATTGTTATAAAATACTGAAAGATATTGAAAATGTCACTAGCTTTTCCCTTTTGGAGGAAGAATTCTGCTTTTAGCATGACAGAAGGTGTTTCTTGCACTCATTTCAGCGCTAGATTCCAAGAAAAAATTGTGACTTATAGAGAGAAAGCTCCATAAAGAACTAGCAAGGATTAGAAAACAGCAGCTGTACTTCTGAATAATTTAGGTTTAATCTGCAAATTATACAGGAAAGGATTATCACTTGTACTTGCATTTGAGAAAATGGAGCTACAAGTGTTGTTATAAAAAGTGACAATGTACAAACCATGTAAAATCGCACGGGGGCTGTTGTGTCACTTTGGGCTGGATCCTGCAGAGCTGCTTGCCAAGACACTTGTAGAATCCTGAGTGGGGTGTAAACACTGTAGAAAGAGCTTCCTTTGTCTGGATATGCAACAGAGCAGAGCCCTTCCTGAAGGTTTAGACTTGTGCTTGAGAGGAATGTCTGTCAGGTGCACCTGGTGACATATGCAATGTCTTGCTCCAGAGGGTCAATTAATTCTGTTATGGTTATATATTTACAGTTATTTATAGTAAAAGATCCTAGGGGATTTCCAGCCCCTTTCTTCTCCTGGAAACCCAGCTATTGAGTATGTGGCAGTCAAGAGCACTCACTGCTTCAGGCATATTTGCCTTTTGATCAAAAGCAAAGTTGATTGTCCCACTTTTCCCTAAGCCATCCTGCTCTTCAGCTACAAGGTATATGTAAACCAGGAAGAATGCCTTGTTCTTCTCTCCTGCCTCCATATTGACACTGCAGTCCCATAAGGTTAAGGCAAGATTTTCCTCAGAATGTTTCCTGCTCATATTTCAGAGGAATTCTAATTTTTAATCTGCAAATTCTGCATCGAATGCTTGTCATGATGTTTCTGTAAAAATTATGTTTGTATATAAATCAGTAAGTTACAGACTGTTACAGTTCAGTAGTTACCAAACAGGAATTCATAACACTGGCAGAGATTACGATTTTGTCTTGGCCTTGCCATCACCTGGTCACGCAGGTGAACCAACAGCAGGTTGGTTGTACTTGATGCTGTGTGTGACCAGGTGGGACCATCTGAGGTCATGTGGGATCTCTGGAAACGATGCTCACCTGCACTCCAAGCTTGCAAGGATCTGTGCAGCCTGTGAGCCTGGGCAGGAGATTTATGCTCAGGTATGTAGGTGTACCCTGAGTGTTTTAAGTCCTGGCTTTTACAGAGAGAAAAGAGGGAAACTTCAAGTTACTGTAATAAAAGATGCACACAAGTAATTCAAGGCAGGACCAAGAAAAAAATCTTGCTTTAATGGAAGAACTGGTGCATCCTGACAAATCCAAAGTTAGGGGTAACAGAAATAAAGGGAGATTTTGTAAATGGGCGAAAGGTCTGGAAGATTCAGAGAACCCTGATGGGACTTCAGGGAGTGCTGTTCAACAGTCAGGAAAAGGAAGTAAATTATGCGTAAAGTTTATTACATTCTAAATTTCAGCAAACTTGTGAAGTAGAAGACCTGAGGAGCTTGTACTGTAAAGCCACCAGTCAGGATTTCTGGAGATGGGCTGAAGTCAGAAAGATTCTGTCTATGCAATATCCAGGGCACTGATTTAGATTCCCACTTACTTGCAGAGTTGGTAATAGGATTAGAGAGTCTCAAGTATTTGTCTACGATTACTATAGGGCAATGAACTATAAAAATCAACATGCTTTTATTTTTTTAATGAACAATGGTATAAAGTCTCTATTTTTTTCTAAAAAAACCTTGTGCAATCTCCCAGTTTCCTCTCTACATGCTGATTAGAATAATGTAGGTTGAATTCTGCATTTGAAATCATGAATGAAGCTCATCCTTAATCTGTTAGAACCACATGTGTGTTTAAATTACTTATCTGTTGAACTTCTGATGCAGAAGTGAAAGACCTTGCAAAATATAGTACTGTCCCTGGTATGTTTTTACAGAGGGAAATCCTAGTGGATGTAGAAAACAGAACTCACTAAAATGATCTCGCAAAATGGTTTGATCAAAATTTGATCAAATACTAATTGTAGATTCCTTGTAGTATCTACAAGTTAGGCAACTCTTGGAAAAAATTCTTTTATCTTGAAGCCATGTAAATATTTGTGACAAAATCATGGGTTCTTCCCATCCCATTCCATTCTTTATTGCCCTTTGCTCTGAACACATCCACAGACCTCACAAATTTTCTATTTTAAGACCAAAAAAGAACCCCCACAAAAGTACTGAAGATAACATCCCATATAGGAGGGTGCTTTTATACAGACATTTCAATGGGAGGCATAAATGGAAAGAATACATTAATGTGTGAAGCTGATGATTTGTATCTCCTTAATTGCTTGCAGGATGAAATGGAGAGGGTCACTCCCTGCTGGTGACAATAGAGCACTTGGATTTTTCATTCTGAGTCTTCCTACTCAGCCTTCCATAAGCTTCCTACTTGATCCTGGACCACCAGTTCCTCCAAGAGGCAACCAGTTTCTCTGTAAGGCTTACAGGAAGGTACAATTTTGCGTCAATGAACTTTTTCACAGTCTTGGGTGGGACATACATGGGAAATGCACTGTTTTATGAGAAATGTAAACATTATTCAGTCTCATGAAGTCTGAGTAATGTGACTAATAAGGAGTATTTTTTTATTATTTTGCCTTTCTTTAATCTCAGAATGATTCTTAATCTTAAAGGATTCATGTAAACCATAAACACAGCCAATTCCCATTTTATATTGTGTTTGACTTTATTCTTGAAAGCACTGATCTGTTTGGAAGAGAAATTGCATAATCTAGTAACTTTTGCTACAACATCCCTGATTTATGTAGTCATAACATGGTGAAATCTAGTTTTATTGGGTTTTTAGTTTTACTCCAAAAATCCAAACAGGCAAGCAAATGTTGGATTATATTTCTTTCTGGTTATCACCAGAAACATTCTTTAGTCAAGTTACATTTCACCAAGAATTTTTTTACCTTCACAAATCGGGAGGTATTAGGGAGCTGATTAATTGTGTCCAAAGTTGTGGCTTTAGGTCAGTGACAGCACTCAAGTCCAAGCTGAGCGCAAACTTGGCATTTTAGAATAGCTAGCTGTCTAGAAATCAACAATAAAATGTTTTCAGGGGACACCGGAGCGCTGGGAGAGCCTGTTTGACATGTGACAGACTGCACGACATCACCTGTGCACCGATGCCCGCGGCGAGTGGACGAAGAACTTGTCTGCTGGGGAAGGTGGCGGGCTGGAGGAGGTAAAGCGAGTGGTAGATTGTTACATCAGCGGGATAATTTGGGTAGTCCGCCCAGGGGGGACATCCTAAAGCAGGCTCACGGGACGGTGCGTTCCGCGTGAACTCGGACGGGGGAAGGCGGGGGGGGCGGGAGCGGCCCCGCGTGCCCCGGCCCCTCCCCGCCCGCCCA
>WEIT01038287.1:14697-33389 GCA_013389985.1 Dryoscopus gambensis | reverse complement strand
TTATGAGTAAAAATCACATTGAAATGAAAGTCAGCTTCCAATATAATATTATCTAAGTAGAAAAGAGCAGGAATTTGTTCAACAAGAAAGAAATTGGAGGGCAGAATATTTCCAATATTGTATGTACCTTTGCAGGTAAAATACATATATTCTGATGCACCAATTTTTCTGAAATTGGCATTGTATATAAAAAAAGTACACCTCAAAAAGATAAAAGTAATTCCTAGAGATTCAACAGAATCAGGAATTACAACCATTTCTCTTCTTGTCAAGAACTCACTGTCCTTTGAAAATTTAGTATGAAGATCTATCTGATTTCTAGATTAATTAGATGAGGAAACTATGAGATGTTTTGATACATTCTATTTTACAGCTGCTTTGTAGACCAAATAAATAAAACGTGTTTTCCATAAGCTTATATGTTGTATAGGATCTAAAATAGATTATAATTGAATTTTGTGTATTTGGGGCATAAAGTATTTTTTTGGTATCATTTCATGCCATTTCATTATGTAACAACTATTGTTTCAATGACTATGATGTCAGTGGAGGACTTCTGTTACAAAAGTCCCTGCTGTAAAATGCATTACCCACAGAACTATTTCTGCTTCATAATGTAAACAAAGTTTCATTTCTTTGTAATGGTTCTGTTTAAACATTTATACTTGTCTCTACCATTACAGTCCAGTGTTTCTACTTTTTGATTCTTGTTAAAAGCTGGTAACTTTTTTCTGTGTTTTAAATCTCTGAACTCAATTGTTTTGAACTTACCAAGTGGCCATTTCCTTCCGTTCAGTATACCTTTTCTCCGAACACTTATTTTGCAAGTATTTAGTATGAATCATTGCAAATTTCTGTCAGTTGGTCTGATTGCTAACATCCAAGCCAACCTTGGTCAACATAGGTCAAACACTTCTTAAACCAGCTAAGCTGCACATGCTCCAGTACAAACACTACTGCTCAGTGCTCTTCCTCTAAGGCAGAGAGACAAGGTAAAATGATTGTGCACTTGGTTTTTAAACATAAAACACCTAGTTCTATAGGTGAATTAGCCATGTACTCAAAATCAAGTACAAGGAAGATAAGTCTACCATGTACACACCACATTATTATATTTACTATTAATTATTGTGAGATCTAGATATGTGTTTTAAGTTTCAGCTTCATGAGCCCTTCTCTCCTAAACCCAATCTATTTCATCATTTTAGTAAGCTGTCCTGATGTAAGACATTGAAGACTCCTCACCCTCTTAGCCAGTTCCACAACATTCATAAACCCTTATCTGATTTATTGTCCAAATTTATTACTGACCAATAAATACAAAAAAGATAACACATCAAGGGCTAATTCCATATCTGTCAAAGCAAATGATACCCCTATACAGAAACCAGGAGGCTCCTAATTTACAAAGGAAGCTACAGGTTTTGTTTCACAAATGAGATATTCTTCTGCATTTATTTACTGATAGAAAGTTGACTGGATTGTTACTGAACCAAAAAAACCTGACAGATGGCATAAATACAAAAATAACTATACTTTCAAAGGCAAATTACTTGCCATTTACTTGTAACTTGTGAGGATCTTCAGAACAAGCTGGAACTGTTTTAAGATCAGCCCTTGAAACAGAAAATGGGTATTAAAAATGTTGGACAAGATGATCATTGAACACCTCCGCACTTCATGCACAACATGCTTTACATGCATTCCCAACATCCAGTGAGTAAAGTAATACTGAAAAAGCCACAAAAAAAGCCATTTGTCAAAGAGAGCAGGAAAGATCCAGAACATGAGCAAATCCTAGAACTGTCTTGGATAAATGAAGTCGGTCAAGTTTACTTTTTTGCCCCATATGGTGGCCAAAAGATGACTAAGAAAGAATGGGGAGAAGGAATAAAACAGTCTTTAAAGGTACTTTTAAAAAATAATCTCAAAAAGAACTGAATCCATTTAATTAAAAATTTATTCAACTGACTAGCTACAGTTTGAAATAATTTTCTGAGTTGGTTAAAATTTAACACTGGAATCTTAAGAAAATCTCGAGCCAGTGAGAGATAGCCTAGAGAGATCTCTAGGCTGGAGCTTTAGACAGCACTTTGGTTTTGTGCAGCAACCAGCAACAGCTACAAAAAATACAAAACAAAGAGAGAAAAATAGTAAATTTTGTTAGCTGTTTTTTCAATTGCACCTTCATGTAGGGAACTAATATTCCATTGGTATGGCTAAATAAGTCCAAATAACAAAACAGCTGGTAGAACTGTGTCGTAATAGGGAAGTGCTCCTAAAGGTACGTAAGTAATAGGTTTATCACTGAGCCAATGCCAAACACTGGATAGTCCTAAAAGAAAAGTCTTCTCTACTTTAAAAGACCATAAGGCTTTAAGAACTGATCTTAAAATGTAAGAGAAACAACAGATATTATCCATGGTATGCTGAATCTGTTTCTGCATAACTGCCTTAAAAATTTCACAGTAATTTAATTGTTTTACTATTTTAATGCCAAAAGCAATTATATTTCTACTACTATATATTTGATAATAATAAAATAGACCATATTTAATGAATTTAATGATTCCTTGCAGAGAAAAGTTAAGGTCACTAAGACACAACCACAGTGGAAACAAACCCAGTATTTTGAATAGTTACTGACTGTGAGGGTGACTAAAATTGTTTTTGCAAGGATATCTGTAATACGCTGTAGGCAAGAACAGTGACACTAGAGAAATTATCACTATTTCAGAATGCACATGCTAACTACTGCATAAACAAAATGTCTAAAAAGCATTACTTGGGCTTTAATAAGTAGCACCATGAAGTATGGAATTCAGACTGACTTCTCCAGAGACAAAATCACTGCACACACTGCTGTATGTTTATAAAAGTGTTCTAACCAAAAAGTGTCAAAATTTCTAATGAATTAGAGACAAGTGCCTCTTTTCCTTGCTTTCAAAGTGCATTTTTATATCCAGTTTCCTTTAAAATAATAATTGATTCAAGAAATACTTTGTGATGATAACTGTTACAGAGGGAGAAAAAAAAGGAGGATGAAAAAGCAAAAAGGGAGATTGCATGCAGGAGCTGATTCACAGACAGATCATGTTCAATGTTTCTTGTTCACTATAGTTCCCCTGACAGCAGAAATACTTTGTATACCAACTTTGGATTAGCATGAGTAGAAATACAGCAGTAATTCCCAGAGGGCTGTTAGACATTCAAGGAGAGCAGATGACTGATCATATAAACAGCAGCAGACAATATATTAATAAATCAGAAGATCTCCAAGTATTTCCAAGAGTGCCAAGTGACACTTGGCAAGTGACAGAGTACGTAACTTCACAATACACATTACTGATGTTTTCAAATTGCCAAAAGGAAGCCATAGTTCACTCATATTAATAGTATTTTCTACTTTAGTAGATTCTAAGAGTACCTCTACTGTAGCCAAATCAAGTCACCTTTAATCTCAAACATACCTCAGCTGTCCAATACCATTCCCACCAAATCTTGTCATAATACCTTTAATTTTCATTATGATCCTTTTGATATTCAAGTAGTACCTGCCTACCATAAATCAGCACTGGAGCTCAAAACATCCTTATACAGAATCCTAGGCTATGTGCACATTTTCTCAGATTACATGAAGGCAACTGGCACTGACTTTACAGAACATCTGAACTGATGGAAAAGCTGTTGCTGCTCATAAAATCATGAAATTTAAAGCCTTTCCCAGACAGCTGGAGAACAGGTTCACTCAGGCCATTTATATCAGATAGCACAGGGGTCTCGAATCATGTAAAAATGATTCTTGGTGGCCACCACACAGATGGTGTCCTCCTTCTTTTGGGGTCCAATAGGATAGGGAAAAGTAATACAACTTGCAAGCCCTCAAGTGTTCACAAAACAGAGAGGAGATAAGAGGGAGGATAAAAGTCAAGTCACAGAACAAGTGCAAGGTCTTCATCACTCCCATTTTCATTTATAGTCTGAGTGTCAGAAGGGGTAGGGACCAAGAAGAAAAGCTGTGGCATAGAAGTCTTTGATCTTCTTTTCCTACCAGGAATCTAAATTGGTAGTCAGAACACTAATGCTGCTAAGTTGGAGGAACTACAGAGGCATCACATCAGACAGTCAAAATAAATCCACTATGTTTTGACACACTGCATACATTATGTCCTCTCATGTACTACCACAGAAATATGATAAACAAAAACAAGCTAAACCTGAAGACAAGCCTTATTTCTCTGGAGTATAACACAACATTGTCCCACTTGCCATATTCACTAGGGAGATGAGTGAAATCTCCACAGTGACCTAGTACAGCTGTTCACTTGACACTTTTCAGGTAAATGGCTGAACTTAGGTTCAATTCAGGCATTTGTCACTGCCAGCCTGGAGGCTGCTCCAGAAAACAGCAGTTTCTGTGATAACTAAACTTGAAGGTCAGCTAATCAATACTATCTTAATCAATCAAAAAATTGACCCAGCAGACAAACTGGTACATTTCTCTAAAGCCAACCATATGGTTAGCCTGACAACCTCACCCATGAATTTGTCAGTAATTCATAAAATATTACACAGTATTAAGTAAGCTTCTGGAGCTCTGGCAATAAAGTCATGTAGGAACAGCTCCTTTCCGTACATGCCTGGATTTATTTCGAAATAAGATACCACAAAATGCATCAAATAGACCTAAAATCTCAGTCCTTCCAATGTGTCTGAATCCCTTGGTGTTGCTCTAGCCACACAGGGATCAGAAACCAACTCAATTTCCCCAGTCAAGAACTTCCCTGTGTTTGCAGAACTGGTACAGAGTCCCTCTGGCAGACACAGAGCTGGCATTTCTGCTCCAGCTTCCAGCCTCAGTACAGGAAGCACAAGGGGCGCTGCTGGACTTGCTGTCTTCTCTGTTGGCAGGCTGCTATTTAGAGGACAATTGGAAGACTTTAGAATATCTCCAAGACTGCTCTAAACTACAGTGAGTTGCACAAATCTAGTTTGGGAATCAAATGCAACTGCAAAGCTTGAATACTCATTTTTTGCTCAGTCTTGACCCATTAGTTACCAGGTATTCTACCTTTTGCTCACTCAATCTCTTTTTCTGCTTCAGTTTCCAAGATCTTCCAAGCCCTCTGAATATGAAAATTTGACACTGGAATTAATAAAGGAGGTCTTAATTACTGTGAATTCTCCAGTTATCTTCATTCAAAGGACAAATATTAATAAGGAAAAGAGATTAGGTGTCCCCCTAAATCATCACATTTGAGCTTTAAGCTCAAACAAACCAGGCAGACTTAGAGAATACTTTCTTTAGCTAGTTTTAATAACCTCTACATCTTTTCTCATATTCTGTCTCTACATACTGAACTGTTCCCTTTCTTTCTGATGGAACACTGCTTGGCTTACAGACTGGCAGTTATTTGTAATGATTATGGGAGGCACTGCATCCCTCAAAAAGATGCTTACCTTTGTTTTTAACACCTTAACAGTTACGTTGCTTTCTAACTTGCAATTTTTATTGTGTGCAATATGAGTCTTTTGCACCCAGCTTCTTTTTCCTCAATGTTCTTGATTTTCCTAAAAAGCTGTTTGCAAAATGCCACACAAATTAAAAGAGACTGAGAAATTTCTGTGGGTGGAGAACATGTTAAAATAATATATTCATCCCTAATGGCAATGTGGGAACAACCGTGCTTTGCCATTAGTCACGGACTGGAATCGCATCTATCAGCCAGTAACATTATGCACAAATGTTTTCCCCCTCAGTATCAGAGAATTGTAGAAATATTAACTGGTTAACTCGGGGCAGCTGCTTTCGAGGGGCGGCGAGCTGCAACAAGCACAGCAGTAAGGCCGGCACCAGCCACTGCACCAGCGGGAACCAGGATGGAAAGTGGCAACTCCGAGACAGGGCCAGAGCTGATGGCAGGGTCAGGCACAGCCCAAATCACCCAGCACATCTGTAGTGATTAGGCTGGTTCCTTTCCAGCTCTGCTCTGAATCTCCAGAACTGCTCTGAATCTATGCTAGACGATTTAACAGTGGGATTATCTGCTTATGAAACAACAAGAAATGCATTTCCCCTTCTGCTGAGCATTAAAATAGAACTTTACTGTAGGAGAGAGCCTGGCCACTGTAACACATGCTGCCAACAGGCACAGAACAAAACACTGGTATCATGTCTGAGGGCACTGCTACCATTGCAGAGAAAATGCCATTCCTCCAACGGTTTAAAATCCAAGTATGAAGCACAGGAAGACCTGGGCTACCACTATCATGTGATTCTGGCTTCCTATCTCTGGAGTCAGCCTCAACATCCTTTCTTTTTTAATAAAAATCCTAAATTTGTAAGAGACAGGTTTTTTCAAAATCTATGCAGATAGTTATTATCCAGAAAAACTTAGTGGATGTGATGCCTAAAGATTTTTAGCTTTTTATATATTTTTCATATATTTGTAACTTCTTAGACTGTCAATACATAGTTACAACTTCTAGTACTCTTCCTGCCTTCTCCCATAGTTTAACAAACCCTTAGCAACACATTCTTGAAACTCTGTGTAGTCTTCCTTCTAGTCTAGCAAGGACACTTTGTTTTGCACCACGCAGCGTAGACACAATAAAGTTTAGGGCTAAATGATCAGGGCTGGGGCAGGGGGGAGAGGGAGGGGGAGGCTCCAACGGGGCAGAACCCGTGGGGAAATTACCTAACCAATTGCTCTTCTAATTGGACAATATTTGATGGATAATTAAATCGAATAACCTTACAAAAATTACAGCAATACTGTATCAGGTGTGCATATTGCCATATTGCGCACCTTGAAAGCTTTCAATTAAAGACTTGCTCTTATATTATCATTTTAACACTGTTTGGAAAGGTTTTGTGTTTTATTGCAGGCAATAGATGGAAAAGCCAAAGTCCAAGATCTCATCCTGAAACCCTTATAGGCGGGTTACATTAAATAGGCTAATATAAACAAAATCATGTTTACGGATACATGTTTGCTAACATGAAAGACAACTAGAAAGGATAAAGGACATAAAAGAAACAGTATTTGACATACCTACCCATGCAGCATTCTTAGCATACAGATGATCTGGTATCAAAGAACAGCAAGAAGACAAAAAATACCCTATAAGACATTATTAATGCTATCTAATCACACTGATTCATACTAGACTGACAAATCCATTTGAAATACTTAATAAGGAAAGATAAAATTAGTTTCTTCTATACTTAATTCCATACACACATTTAAGGCTGCCCTAAGCCCTTCGTGAAACTTAATGTCATCTTCTAGCTCTTTCCTATTCCATTTATTAAAAATTGGAGATCTTAAATGTGGAAATCTGTAATAATGACATATTAGGACTGCAGAGTTATAAGAAATATATCAGAAATACTTATTCCTCAAACATACACTCCAATGACCTTGACATGACATTACTTTTTGCTGTGTGATACAACTCTACATTCACATATATAATAACATTACTATCCCAAGAATCATACATTTTGAACTTTCTGGCTTCCAAAGGCAGTCTGAGTCCTTACCAGTGCATTGATACAGACTTTGGACTCCATTAATTTTTATCTTCTTTAGACCAGAATAAAGGAAATATTGTCAGCTACGTTTGAAGAGACAAAATAGACTGAGAGAACACTTTTCCCTTTACATGGTGTCTGTTTTTAAAGGAGAGTTAAAATACATTCAAAGTAAACTCAGGAGAGTCTTTTCTATAGAAGCAGAGGTTGGGGAAGAACTACTCAGCCTGGTATCAGCAAAAGTAAAATGCAGCTAGAGCTGGAGGGGAAGATTTTAAGTTGAGCATGGAGGTAGTTAGGAACATCAGAAATCGATTGACACACAGTATTTTCCCTGGGCAATGAGTATCACAGGTAAAGTCTGAACTGCAAGAGGAGCAAAACCTCTCTGCAGAAGTCATGACTCCTAGAACACTTACAGGAAAATTCTGCTAGAGGCAGTTCTGTAATTTATTGTTTGTTTTGCCTTTGGAGGAAGCGGGGAAACAAAACAACAAAGGGATATTTTATCACTGTATTGAAAATGCATTCAATTTCCTAAACAGGTATGTACTTTAGCTCTACCCTTCTTCTCTGTTCACAGGAAAGCCAGTGTATGAAAGAAATCATGGACTTTCACAGCAATGACAGCTGCCTGTCTCTTAACTCATTAATTGACTTTCTCTTCTTGGTCCCTATTCTCCATATTTAAAGTTCCTCTTGTCCTTTTCACTGTTTTTTTTATCACCCTTTTCTTTTTTTTCCTCCCCGTTAAAGTGTGTTTTCCTAAATTATTGATACTTCACTCTTCCAGACAAGATAATTCAGCATAACTTTCTCATAGAAACACAGAATCATTAAGGTTGGAAAAGACCCCCAAGATCACAGAATCACAGAATATTCTGAGCTGGAAGGGAAGCACATGGATCATCAAGTCCAACTCTTAAGTGAATGGCCCATACGGGGATTGAATCCACAACCTCGCAGTTTTTAGCACCAGGCTCTAGGATCATCAAGTCCAAATTTGTAATCACCACATTACTTTGCAGTACTTTGCATTTGTGTTGTACTTTTTTACTTTATTATTTTGGAACACAAAATAATTTGTTGTATTTTGTTGACAACCCCAGATCTAATATTAGACTCTATTGGTGAAGTAGGGGGAATTAATTCTGATCAGTGTATAGAAATGTTTTCCTCTCTCCCTGTTGCATCTGAACAGGCTCTATGTGTATAAATAGGTAATTCATATTTCCATAGGAAAACACCAACAATTTCTAAATTCAGATGGCTTTTAAGTATTACCTACAAGCATATACAAGGTGAACTTTCTAGAGTTCTTCATAAAGCAAGGACACAATCTAAAACTTTCCTGAAAGACAAGTTTTTCCATACTTTAATACTAGACACAGTGTAGGGACCAAGTTTATTATCCACATGAGATCCATAATCTAGGAATACAGTACTGTTAAAAAATGTCATTCCTCTCATAAAGTATATACTTTCCAGCTGGGTGCAAGTTAAAATAGTTTGATATTTATGTTCCTGTGAAACAAAAGTGCAGATGGACGTAAAATTTGTCATGGAGCCCAGAAAAAAAAGCCATCTCCAGGGTATTTTTTTTTTCTACTACAGCAGCCACATACAATTCAATATGTGCTCCAGAGCATTTAGTTCTTCTAAAGTGTCAGCAAAATTTCTGGGTCTCTTCCATGAATATTTTAAAAATGTTAATCAGGCTGAAACATGAATGTTCTTTAGCAAGAAGGCTGCACCTCATCACTGGAGGTTTAGCAAGAGGAGGAAAACAGCACAGAGCTGCAGCTAAGTAGATTCCAGCAACACTTTTATAGCACACATAACTGGATCAACGTTTTACTAACAGTTTTAAATTTCCAGCATTCAAGAAGTCTCAAAGTCCTGACATTCTGGAGTCTCACACAGAATACATACATTTTGCTGACATTGCAAGTGATTTGCTCATGGTACAGCTCAAAGACACTCAGAAATCTGTACTACAATATTGTTGCCTGAAGGACGTCTCTCAGATTCAACAACTCCAGAAGCTGTCAGAGGATTTCTCTGATTTAGAAAAAACAATTTTTTAAAGTTTTACTTTAAAAAGCATCTGTTACAGCTCATGTGTTTAACATAAACCTGCAGCAAAGAATAAGCACACCAGTGGTGGGGTACAGGCACAGAGAATGCTACCTGACATGCACAACTCTACAGACCATACCGCTGTATTTCTATCACTGCACAGCAGTTACTAATGTCAATAACATCAGCATTATTGAATGAATAATGAATCCTATGACACCTACTTCTTGACTAAAAATCCCACTCTTCATCAATGCCTTTTCCCTTAAAGCATATTAAGGTCAAACTTTGAATTTATGCAGTGTTGTCGCTCCCTCCCTCTAAATTATCTGAATACAGAAGTTTAAATTGAGGGGTTTTTTTCTTGGAAGGACTGTACCTATAACCAGCTTTCAGGTTTTTTCTTTACATGGGAATTTCCTAATGTGGCAAAAAGGAAAACAAATTGACATTACCTATCCATTGATAAAATGGAAAAGAGACATTCTAGGCAGGTTTGTTTCTGTTTGTGCATCTCTCTTGTATGAAGCCAACCAGAATTCTTTAGCAGTCACGTGCTAATGACATGTTTACTTTATGAATACTAAGTTAAATAACAGTGTCTGTAAAAGACTGGTCCCCAGGTTACACATGTTTTTGATCTCATTTTATGATTTCAATTTTTTTTACAAAATCAACAGCAAATCAGAGAAACCCCAAGGAGGCTTACAGCAGTTTTACACCAGGCCCTTTACAAACATTACAGACGCAGTCTGCAGGGCAGGGAGCTTACAAAAGAACACACTGCTCCTAGAAGATTCGGATTTTGGCTGCTCCTAGAGTGGCCCAACTGCTGTCAAGCCTTGCAAAGTACTTATTCACATAGATATAAATGGTTCTGATTACAGTTCCACTGAACTAATTTTAAACCACTCAAACACTCTGCCTTTAAAAGCACAGAACTTCTGGGCTGACAACAGTCCCAACTCCCCAGCAGCTCTGCAGATGTGGCTATTTTGGGAGACACTGGTGACAGAATAGCTTTAGCATGATGTGCTAGGACCTGTACAGATGGGAGGGGATGAAGCGCCCTGTACCCATGGCCTTCATGGCTTTCTTCTTACAACACAGGATGTGTCCTCTATATCAAAACCCTTAGCCAAATACTAAATCACTCTCCGTCCCAGTCTGGCTGGATAACGCACTCTAAAAACAAACACTCCTTACAGAAAAAGGCTTCTGGCCTCCCATGTAGGGAATACTGTAGTCAAAAGTGTCAGCCTCCCTGTATGCTGTATACCCCTCCTGATGTGCTGCTGCCTGGGGTGGGGGCGCGGCCAGTCATGCCCCTAGTCACCAGAAGAGTTGCAGGCTGTAATCTGCACGAAAGAACAGCACTGCCACACAAGGGCAGCCCCATACATGTGAGTATGGGAAGGGCCTTCCACATCTCATATCCTCTGGCTAAGCTGGTAGGGGTTTTTTCACTTAAAATTCTGCACATCCTTGATTGTTGGTACAGACTATGCCCATGTGCTGGTTTCAGCTGTGGTAGAGTTAATTTTCTTCACAGTGGCTGGTAGGGGGCTGTGCTTGGATTCGTGCTGAACACAGGGCCCATAATAGAGAGATGTTTTGTTATTGCTGAGCAGGGCTTACACAGAGCCAAGGCCTTCTCTGCTTTTCATACGGCCACGCTGGAGAGGGGACTGGGGGTGCCTGGGAGGTTGGGAGGAGACACAGCTGGGACACGTGACCCCAACTGACCACAAGAGATATCCCACAGCATATGGTGTCATGCTCAGCATATAAGGTTGGGGGAAGAAGGAGAAAGGGGGATATTTGGAGTGATGGCATTTGTCTTCCCTTTGAAGTCACTGCTACGTGTGGTGCAGCCCTGCCTGCCCATGGGAACTGGTGGATGAATGCCTTGTTTGGCTTTGCTTGTGGGCACAGCTTTTCCTTTACACATTAAACTGTCTATACCTCAACCCCTGTGCTCTGTATCTTTTACCCTTCGGTTCTCTCCCCAGTCCTGCTGGGGGGCCAGTGAGTAAGTGGCTGCCTAGGGCTTGGCTGCTGGCTGGAGGGAAACCAAAACAGTTCCTAATAGGACAAATGGTTGTCACACAAATACAGGACTAGGAATACAGAATAAAAATTACAAAATTCACCTGAAAATATTACATATTAATGCCTTAGGTCTCTACCATCTCACTTTTAAAAGCTTTATTGTGTTCTGCAAGCCAGACTTTTATTTTTAAATTCTTAAGATAAATATTCTGGTGTATTTTGCCTGCCTCAGGTGGCTGCTTACCTCAGCCCATGAACAACTTGAGGTGAAAGGAAAGCCATACTGACAGAATTATTACTTTTTCTTTCTTTAGTATTCTCCCTATAAGTCTTCCTGCTGAAAAACCACTCTGAACTTAAACCTTATTAGAGAAAACAAGGAAATCAGTATTCTGTAATAGGTTTGTGTGAATCCAAACATTTTTTTTTTCCAACGAAAGAAAGTGGGAGTGCAGCAATAAATAAATAAAATAGGCACTGTGGTGGGGACTGCCTGCCACAGCTGACAAGGATTAGGAGACACACTCAAAGCACAGCTGCCTCAGAACAATATTGCTGCAGCTCTGCATGGTTTAGGAAGGCAAGGAAGGGCCAGAAGGGAAGTTTTGATGCATGCTAAAAATCCCAATCCTGATACTAAACTCTTCTTGGATTATTTTTAAGGTTTCCTTTTAATACCAAAAGTAATGCTAATGTCTGAAATTACGTCCCCATGAACTCTAAACAACAGTCCTCACATTTTAAAAGAATTCTGAATCCCAGCAGGACTACTGGCTCCACTGGGGTTATTAACACACTGCAGAAAACTCATTACATTCTTGTAAAAATCATTTTCTTCCAATATAGAAGGGGAGTTGAATGCAAAACCACCATGGACTGGCAGTAAAAATGCCAAAGAGCAGATTGTGTAGCCCTACAAATGAGTTCACTCATCCAATCAATTTTAACTCAAGCTTATACAGTCACTGCACTGAGTCAGTGAGGTGGGATGTCTTACAGAAAATTAATGAGACTGTGGATATTATTTCATGACCTGCTTAAAAGAGTATAACCTAAATGCTGTTAAAAAGGATAGGCTCACTATTCCCTCTACCTCCAGTTCCCAAAGAAACATTCGTTCTGTGCAAGCAGAGAGCACTTTCATGTCTTCTATGGCAGGCCCTAAACACGTGTAATGCCCAAGGACTACCATCTCCTGTTAGCACTGTCCTTTTCTTTCTCGGGAGGCTCTTCTGTAAGAGCTCACAGAGCACATGCTCCTTCTCCCTTCCTAGCACCTTAATTATCTTGTGGTTATACAGAATTAATATTTCTTTGGTGAGCTAACAAAAATCAATTAGCCATAACTTTGATTAGTAATCACAAATAATTTGTCTTCTTAAGTCAAGAAGTAAGAAGTCATTGTCCCTATGAATTAAAAGACATATTACAAAAATTATGATTGCCTTTCTTGACAATAAGGGCACATCAGGCTTAATTGAGAGGAGTGTAATATGATGAAATTATTCAATGAGGAAGAAGGTGGAAGGAGGCGAAACGCCTCAGAGGCAGGAAAGTGAATTCAGTGGCATTTCAATCCACAAGTTTATGGAAAGAGATATCTTCCCACAAGTTTAATGGAAAGACCTAGTGCATAAATAAGCTCCCCACCATGACCATCTAGAAGGTGCACACCACGAGCCCTGTCACTTCCATTGAGATAGTTTCAGTAATGAAGCAAATTAAACTCAATGTCTTTGTGCCTGAGGAAACACTCCTCTTAATGGGCAGGGTGGTGGGATTGCTCTGGTTCTAGAGAAAAGCCAGTTACCATTTAAGCTTTTTGGAAGAAGCAGTATGGAACCACATGGTAAAACTTGCCATTTCATTTTGCATAAATCATCAGGAATAGAGAAAAAGAGAAGTTAGTAGTTCACATATTTAGCTGCAAGAATGTGGATGCATCAGTTCAAGGCTCACCAGGGCAGGCAAAACCAAAACAAAGAAACCCAACCCTTGTTAAAATATCTTACTCGTGTTAGTACTTCGAGTCACAAGTGAAAAGTCAACCTTCTTTTAAAAGACATTTTCAATAAAAAGCACTGTACCTCTATATGAAGAAACATCATAACAAGAATTCATACTGAATCAACACAAGATTTTACATGTGCATTCCTAAGTTGCAGTGTGAGCAGTGTGACCACCCAACATCTAAATAAAATGAAGGAACAATTTGTTTCAGATAAATACAAAAGAAAGGTTTTACAGTTCTCACGGTCCCCTTTAAACAACCAGAGCAAGCCAATAAAAAAGACAATCTCTACAACCTTTCTGTCCTTACTATAAGGTCTAATCCTCCTCTGCTCAGACAAGAAATTAAAACAGTGCACTAGAAGGGCTCCAAACTGTTCAAAGAAAGATGAGAATACTTAATTTCTTCTTTTTACTGTTGGATTTGTAAGCTTGTGTTTCTAGGCACAACACAGACTAAGAAGGAGGTATAAATAAAAATGCAAATTACATTTTATTTTCCAGTACTACTCTACCACTTAGCTATATCTCATCCAGTAAAGTGGAAAGTTTACAGGGAGAGAGAGTGAAAGGTAAATAAAACCCACCAGCAACAACAACAGAGCAAAGTAATGATTTGTATGTGTTTTACTCAGCATTGCAGTTGATTTAGCTGTGGCTTTTTCTGTTCAGTTACATGATGTCATGCTCACTCCTCGGCGGAATTCCTCCAGGTTAAAATCTGCTGGTATTGTTATCTTAATTGATAATCATATTTGAAGTGCCCACTTTCCTGCATTTTTTCCTTATAAAACCCCCATTATATAATCACCTGAAAACTTCTTGCTGAGTTTATTTTATGAGATTCACTAATTTTCCACAGCTACTGACTGTGCACATAACTGAAACCTGAACAGTATAATACGGATGCTTCTGAAGACAAATAAAATAAAAAGAATACTGTGTTTTGCTATTAAGTTTTACTTTGAGTGCTTCATAAAAGCTATTTGGAAAGATGAGGTCTCCTGAGGTTTTTTTCCCCTGTTTAGTCAGCAGTACATCTGAAGCAGTATCAAAAATGCTTGTTCTCTCTTCAGAGCTTTAGACAGTATTACCACTGTCTCCTCCAGAAGAAAACGATTTCTGCTACTATTAGTAATGTAATCTCTTTCACTGTCAGTGTGGAAAGTGTAGCCCAAAGACAAGAAGATGACAGAAGCAAGCAGTCTTGATGCAGAGATTTATTTATATGAGATAGTAAATGCTGTCATGTCCTTCTGATAGTGCTCTTGCAAATCCAATGGAGACAAAAGACAGAGAGGTTCCTTGCAGAACATCCTGACAGAAGGTAAAGGCATCCTGCAATGGTGCTTCAAGTAGACCATGGAAAATACATTCATAAGACTGAAAAAGAAGTAAAGCAGTATACCAAAGCTGTGTCAGGCTACTTTAAAACCTAAAAGCTACCAGGTAGTATTGAATACTTGAATCTTTTAAATAACACCTGTTTTTCTAAGTCATTTCTTGCCAGTCCTGAGGCTACAAACCTGTTCCTTACCTCTATGGTAAGGCCTATCTTTGTTAAGCTTATTACTTTGGAAAAGGGCTTTAGTTTTCTGACACAGCTAGCAGAAGAGCAGATATGAGTTATCTGCGTGTTTTCATCACCCTCTCTTTCAAAACACCCTTTAGTATAATACTCTTAGAGTAAATTTTATTTAGATAATTCACTACAAAGCAACTGGAGTTTCTTTCCAGTTGTAAGTTGAAAATAATGAATATTTCAGAAATTAAAGGAAAAAAGAACACATAATTTAGTCTATCTGACACCTGTGTAAGTTGATGTGCCCCCTAGTCTGCTGTCATGAGACCCTGTCTGGAGTACTATGCCCAGCTCTGGTGGATCTTAGCGGTAAATAAGCCAAAATGTGTCAATCAGAGACAATGTCTATCTTAACTTATTTCCATTTGTTGTTACCCTTAACCTTTTGCAACCACTTGTAAAGAAAGATATGCAGACATTTAGAGCAATATCCTATTCTATGAAGCCCATAAGTCCACATCTGACAGCACAGGTTCACATAAGTCTCGCATTTTATTTACTTCCCTATTTTTGTGGTTTTTGCAGGGCCTTGTGCTTACAAGATGAAATAGTAATATCACAAACCTATTTGTGCCTCTTGGGCATAAAACTTCTCTGAAAGTATGTCTTATTACAGTGCTCCTATTGTTCTGTGGAGGAACAAAAGCAAAAAAGAATATCCCCTTCCAACCCTCAACCCTACCTCGCTCTTGTAAGGAAAAAAAAAAAATCTTTTGTCACTTAGTATACCCAGTGGGAAAATTTCTGTGCTTAGGAGAGATTAAGGGAAGACCCCAGGCACTGACACGAACACTCTCAAGCCATAAAACCCTAGTGATGAGATGAAAAGATTGATCATGTATAAAAGAGAGAAAAAATTAATAACCTTGTCGTACTTTAAAAGATACCATTCTGACATGATCCATATCAAGATTTTACCTACTCTTCATGTCAGAGGTTATTTCCATACATTTAAGTGTAGTGATAGCAAAAGTGGATCAACTTATGTACCTTTAATCAGTCAACATTAAGGTACAAAAATCTCATTCCTAAAACAAGCATGGTCAACAACAGATATGCCTTCTCTGCATCATCAACATTTTGTTTAACATGAATGCTAGGTACATTTTGCCATGTGTACTCCTTATACTGGTCAGGTTATATACCTGTTCTCTGTCCACCAAGTATCTCAAAGTACTGCTTCAGACTTTCAGCACTCCTTTTATTTCTTGACTTTGTCTTTAAGGTCTGTCTTGATACTAATACTTCATTCAGATCACTCTTCTATTGCTCGAATATTACCCAATGCACTTGGACTAGCCTGTCTTAGTCTTTGCACTGAGCTTTGGTGAGTTGCTCAGGTCAGCTCACAGTCTGTCCACATTGATCTCTGCTTCCCTCAAAAAAGTGGGACCTTTTTCATCTCTGTTTCATACATAGTATCAAATTTGAAAACACCCAATCATTTTCAAATTGTTTAATACTGTCAAAACTGACAACCAAGGCTACAATTGTCTTGACTGATTCCAGCATACCAGTCCAGACACACTGAAGGTCCCACATGCTGAACTATTGGGAGAATAAATGCAAGATGCATTTACTTCCAAGAGATATTCACATGCTCATCATCATAATAATGTGATGTAATAATAATAAATATTCATATATCCAAAATAGTAGTAACTGCTCCACTGAAACCTGTTTTCCCTTATGAAAGCACATGACAAACAATGCCTACTAAAAGAATAGAAATAATTTAAACAATATATATTAGTAATACTGTCTTTCATGTGGAAAACTTGGCTAGAAATCCTTCTCATGATAGTCTCAGAAAGAGGGTTGAGGTAACTACAATATACTTGTCTCAAGATCCTTCATTGTGGAACTCGCTTCTGGCTTAGATACAGAAGTATTATGAAAAAAATCTATAATGCTGAAAAGAATGTCATACCACCAGCCATTCCTGAGAGATGTTAAATGCAGGATTAAGACATTCTAAATATTTTTCTCTATAATGGAAAGTTAGTGATTAAGCACAGTGAGCTCTGGTCTCTAGAGTTAGAGAGGTGACCATCCACTCTGATCAGCTGTGTTTTTAATGGATGCCACTGTCCCTTGAAATAACATAAGGGTTATTTTCAGTGAATTATACTAATGGAATTATTGTTAACATAATCATAACACATTCTTCCCAACAAGCTAGCCAGTTGCAATTTTTCCATTTGAAAATAACTGACCAATTAAAGTTATCCAATTTGAGTGAATCATACCATAATCCAGGTAATTTCACCCAGATATTTAGCACATGTTGCCAAGGCTTGCTCTGCTCACAAGTTCACAAAGCGATACTGCTTTCTGTGCTGATTCATATATTCCTGCCAAGATGGAGCCATGACAGTCACATGTGGATGCAATTAAGGGCTCCCAGAACATTGACTACAGCAATGAGGTTATAAACTCCTTACTTCCATTTCACTGGCTCTACCTGTGTAGAAAAAAAACCCAGAATCCTACTTTGAATTAGATCATTTAACTCAGAACTCCTTAATTAAATTCAAGTATCAGGGTTTCTTTGTTAAAGCTCAACATTACAACTTTTTTTTTTGTGCACTCTCCTCCTGTAATATATTCCCAAGGACATTTATTAGCTGTCAGCTGAAATCAAATGTAAAACAGATGGTACCCTAATGTAGACAGGTAATGTGCATCCCTGGATCACCTTTAATCATAACCATGATACGTCATTATAGCTACAAACTTCTGACTTCTTTTCCTGGTTCTCTATAGAAGCTGTCCTGGGTTACAGTGTATTCTGTTACTACCTTCATGAGCTGTTGAAACCAGGTGTAGCAATGTTCCCTGCCTCCTCCCTCTGGACTATCTTCTGTTAATGGCCCCAACAATGCCTTGCCCCATGACCCACAGATAACTCGCTCCTGGACCATCTCCTGTTAATGGGCCCATCAGTGCCTTGCCCCATGACCCACCAGCCCACTGTGAGATGCTCCACCCAGGCGGAAGGGGCCAAGCATTCCATCCTGGATTGTCCTGGTTTGACAGGAAGGAAGTTTTTTAAGGAAGGTGTAGTCAAACCAATCATGGATTAGAAGTGAATATTGACATCTGGTGTGGCCACTAAGGAGATGTGTCACCTCTGAGAACATGGGGAGATAAAGGAGAGATTCACAGAGGAACTTCCTTTTTGTGTTCCGGTCAGTGAAAGGAGCACATCTCCTCCCCCGCCCAGCCTGGGCCTGGGCCTGGGCCTGGGCCTGGGCCTGGGTGGGGGAGGGGCAGCCATGCGGCCCGAAGTCACTCGGCCTGAGGAGAGAGGTAGGCCGGAGCCTGGAGAGAGAGAGAGAGAGGTGGAAGGGAATGAACTGAGCCAGCTTGCAGGATGGAAGGGTGGAGAGACGAGGAGATGGTTCTCTACCCTCTGCCCCCCCCCGCTCC
>WEIT01038287.1:0-14661 GCA_013389985.1 Dryoscopus gambensis | reverse complement strand
CTCTGTCTTCAGCGAAGAAGACCAGGAAGAGGGTGTGGTGGTTCCCTCTGTCTTCGGAGCAGAAGACCAGGAAGAGGGTGTGGTTGTGCCCCCTCTCTTCACAGCAGAAGAAACCCTCGGCCCCAGGGGTTATAAAATGGGGGGGACTCTTTGTCCCAAAAAGGAGCTTCTGGTACTTGGTAAAGCGTCATTGAATCCTGAGGGCAGTCTCAATCCATGGATGGTGGTGAGAGCACCAGACATGGAAGGACACTATGGTTTGCAAGAGAGACTCCTCTCTTCTTAAATGAACTGAGAATTGATTATTTGAGTATTGGTAACCGATCAGAAAATCCAAGGTTTTGTCTGATTGTGGGAAGGGTGGAAGTTGGGAGGAGGAGGAATGTTTCAGAGAGTTTTCATGTTTCCTGTGTGTCTCTTTCCTTAATGTAATAAAGTTTTTTTTCTATTTCTAAGCTTGAGCCTGCTCTGCTCTGTTCCTGATCACATCTCACAGCAGTAAAAATATATTTTCATGGGGCACTGGCATTGTGTTCAGTGTCTAACCATGACATGGATATAATCTGAGATTTCAAACACCAGAGCCAGCCTTTTCCACTGGATTCCCAGAGGACAAGAGCTACACAACCACCACCGGACTTTCCAAGGAGGACCAGACCTTTCTACAAGATCACCACTTCAACAGAACCAAGAGAACTGCAGCTCTCACCTGATCGGACTGCTACCACCACCCTGCCCAGCAGGGTGCCAGGTCGTACCCTGACTCTGTCAGGTTAAACCAGTGTTTCTGTATTATTGCTTTGTTACATATGTATATACATACTAGTAAAAGAACTGTTATTCCTATTCCCCGTATCTTTGCCTAAAAGGCCCCTAATTTCAAAATTATTATAATTCAGAGGGAAGGGGGTTGCAACTTTCATTCCAAGGGAGGCTCCTGCCTTCCTTAGCAGACATCTGTCTTTTCAAACCAATACAGAAGCAAAGAGGTCTATGTAGGATTTCTCTCCAATTTCAGTTTTGCTAAGAACAAGTTAACCAAGAAAGCCGCTTTCAGAGGACTGAAGTGTACATCAAATAGCCTCATAATGACTGTGCTTGAAGACTTACCAGGAATGAATGTTAGATATTGATCAAGAAAATTCTTATTTTAAAACAGAATCCTAGTTTTTAAAAATATAAGAGATTAAATAGATTTTCTTAAGCAAAAGCTAAATGCAACAAATTGCTTAAGTTCCTCTGTAGTTCCAGTTAGGCTGTTCGGTCAAAAGAGCTTTAAAAGTATATAGGAGCATTCTACAAGTTCACAAGGACAGACTGGGGGGAGTGTGTAGAAATTATGGAGGTGTAGCAATGAGATGGATGAGCGTCAGAAGAGGGATTTCACACTCAGCAATATTTGCCATGAGCTTTCTGAACCTTCAGTTTAAAACACGCCGTGAAACAAGAGGCCTAATTCCCTGTTGCCTTGTAGTCATTTAACCATGATCAAACTTGAGAGAGGGAAAAAACCTGAACAGTGATTTGGCGATTCTGTGTACTAACTACAAAGAAGTAAATATAACTGTCAGGAAAGAGGAGATTCTGCACACAGATTTTTAACCACCTCTCATTAAACACAAGACTGAAGCATGAGTCGTATATCATCAACTTGCAGCATAGTAAATTTTATTCCACTATAAGCTTTGTCACTATTTCAAAGGTATGGGGGGAAACAGAAAGAGCTTTGTAGGTTTTTTAAATAAATTTCTTATTTTGTACATTCTATGGTCTTCTGTTTTTAAAGTAAGATTTCATATCATTTTTATGAGTTACAAAAAATGTGGCACAAGTGTGGAAACAAAAAGNGAGTTGTAACACAGAACAAATACAGAACCGAACTTGACAGAACTTTCCAGGCTAAGGGGAAGAACAATATTCAGGGTGCCACCCCATGGGCTGTGGCTTATAGTCAGGCTAAGTCATTCCCACACTTTACTTCGCTCAAGTACCTTTAAACTTCTATTGGACAAGGAGCTTTAGCCTGAAAGTCAAAAAAGCTTCAATTACACAAAAGAAAGAAAAATAAGTGTAAGTCAAAGATAATCAAGTGTGGCATGCCAGAGCTGACTGAATACTTACTCCTGCCCAGCTGGCTATGTGAGAGAACCTGAAGTTAGTCAAGTAATTGAGAGGAACAGTGAAAAACATTGCTGCCCATGTGTGGGTACTTTTATTATCTACTGCATAGTCCACCCAAAAATATGTGCCTAAGGACACCAACCTGGGGAGAGGTTGCAGAACACGTTCTGTCCCTGCACGTGTCCTCCTGGCTGGCGTCCTTGGAGAAGGAGTTCTGGAGGCTAGGATGGCTGTGCAGAGTAGCACATGGCTGCCCACTGGGTCAGTGGCCCAGAAAACCCAGAATTCAGCTGTGTTTGTCCACAGTGGTGAGGTGGGTAAATGTCAAAAGGCACCACCCTTTGTGATGCCTTAGGTTTTAACTTTTCTATTTTTCAAATCCTATATTGTCTAGTGTGCAACTCTGAAGTTTCTTGTAGCTTATTAGCTGCTCTCCTAGGCCAGATAGACACAACAAAGCCATACCAAGCTTGCTATTCAAGGATACTCAGATTGTCCTAGGCCCAAAAACTGTAAACTAGTACCCCTAGAGAGGTAGAGAAATTGAAGAATTCCATCATTAGTTAAAGTTCTAATTGGCAAATTTATGCTGATATGCAAATAGACCAAACCTATAAAAGTGTGAAAAAACTCATGACTCGTCATCCATCTTGGGGTCCATTTTGAGATCAGCCTCTGGTTCCTGAGGTTGTACCTTTGAAGGCCTTTCAAATAAATACCTACCTTTATTCCCTTACTCCTGTCTAGTCTCTGTTTTAGGTGGCCTCTTAAGGCATCAGTTGACCACAGTCTTCACCTTGCTGACATTCAATTGTGACAGATGTGGACTGGAGGGGAGAAAAAGAGTAACAGCCCTGGAACATAGTAGATGAAAACAGAGTGAAAGGGAGTGGAAGATCTTAGAACATCCTTCTAACATTTTTCCTGTATGATTTATACTCTGTACTTTTGGTCCACAATTAAATTGTTTAAAAGCAATTATGCTTATTATTAAGAAAGCCAGCTGCATTGGAATCTGGTATCTTTAGATGGTCTGAATTATATGAATAGACACAGTACTTTATTATCCATTTGACTTACAACTTGCCAATTGTACTTTCTCTCCAAACCTTTGTGAGGTACTTAAGAACCAACAATTTTTTACTGGAAGGTGTTTTTTTTTTCCTGCCAAAGAGCACTGAAACAAAAGCTGTTCCTGCAGCCTTTGCCAGTGCTAAGCAGTGTAAGGTGAGCACACACAGCACAGCCAGAGGTACGGCAGAAAGCATACCTTACCTCCATGCCTCACTAAATAATACATTGGCAACGCAAGCACGCAAGAGATTTGGTGTCTTGTAACTACTATCAGACGTGTGTCTATCAAGCCTCATGTTCGTTAGTCAAATGAGACCAACGAATTAGAGAATGTTCAAAACTGTCTTCCTTTAAATAAGCACACAATGAGTGCAGCAGAGTCACAACTGGAAAACTTGACAGAGAGGAATACAGCGGTAAGAAACTCAGTGAAATATGCAATTTATGGTTTTTTTCTTTGTTTGTTTTGTTTTTGTAAATAGGCTGTCTAGTGGGGGCTTGATACTGCTCAGGTAATAAATGAAAATGGTGGAATAAAAGGAAAAATAATAAGATGTCCTTCCTCAATCCCATGAATTTGAATTATGCACTTTCTAGTCCTCTCTTATTAGATGATAAAATGTGTTGATTTTTCTGGTAAGATATGAGAAATTAATGTTTCAGCATGATTTGCCTTAAAATACTGGAACCTTGTTACATGAGCTAGAACAGGGTCTGTCGTAATTCAAAGTCAAAACAACGCTTAAAGTTTTCTTATTTACCTATGCATATTTCTATCAGGATAAAGGTTGGCATGTTAAACGATAGTCCCAAATAACGTATTTTATCAAAATATAACTAGGAATTTGGAAGTGCTTTACAGTTTGTAGTAATGAAGAACTATTTTAGCTCATCATAAACTTGTCTGAGTTGCTTTTGTTAAGAAGTGTCTGAAATGTAAACGAAGAAATGTTACAGATACTGGAGGCTCTGCTTACCTGCAGAAGAAATTACAAGCTTTTCAAGCAATGGTGTTAGAAACACGTGCCCAGCTATTGTGTGCACATATAGATAGTCCTTAGCAGTAGATTATTAGAAATGTGGCCAGTGAATATTACAGTGGGACTACATGATTGCTGTCAATCCCTTCCAGCTGAACTAGTTTATTCTATTCTTGACTAGAGTTAGTGGAGAATTTAGGCAGATACTGATGCCCTCTTTCACCCCTCTGCGTCCCTCGTCAGAACTGCCATAAAGTAAGGGGTCAGCTGCTTGTCGATATGTAGCTTCCTTTGGATCCTGGGGGTTGTTCTTCAGTGGTTTGGGAAAAACATTGGTTTGAATGATATACAGTCTTCATTTGCAATGTGTTGTTCTTTCATAATTTATCCCAAGATGTCCTATGGAGCCTCATGCCAGGGATTTCTGATTGTGAAGATTAACTGGAATCAGGGTGAGACAGAAAGGAAGGTCTCAGATGCAAGAGCTGGATGAAGTAGTATGGCAGACCGTGAAAAGGACTTGTCAAATCCTATCCTCAAAAGATTTTTGGGGTTTTTGGTGTGAGATTCTTTTTGTGTTGCGGTTTGTTTTGTTGGGGTTTTTTGGGTTGTTTTTTTAAATGAGAAGGAAATCCAGCTCAATATGCAGTGACAAATGCCAGCTATTTGACAACAGATGGTTTTCTAAAGTTAGGAGAGGACTTACCAGTACAATATGCATGATGGTATTATCCCATGGGGATACAAGCAACACTATGTACAAATAGTTCACAAGTATCAGTTTCCTATTTTTATAATTTCTATTTACTCCTGTGCTAGTGAACAAATGAAAGAGTTTATGTGTAAGAAACATTTAAGATAGCAAGAATATGATGAAAATGCAGGTTGCCATTTTGGTAAAAGACACACAGCAGAACTCATAGCGTTTTCCTCAACAGCTCTTTCCTTGCATGCATATGTTCACCTACTAAAAGAATACACAGTCTGTGAACAGTAGAGGAGGGCATATCTCATTTACAGTGAAGAAAAACAATACCAATTCAATATCCTACTGTGAAGACAGATTTATCAACTTCTGATTTTAAAAAAATCCCGACATTTACTGTATATCTGCAACTCATGAGTCCACAAAATCCACAGGCCTTCCCAAAGCTTTTTGTTCAAGAAAAGTAGAAATTTATCACATTTATAACATGAAATAAAGAATTAATGTAGGCCTCTTATAAAATCGGTGGGAGAAAGATACTAAAGATCCCAGAGAAGTAACACAAAAAAGAGAAAACTTACAGTTTGAATGCTGTACTATCACTGGCCTCATAAAACAAACACATTAATGCAAAAGGTTTATAGGTAGCATTCACAAAGACCAACATTTAATGGTTATATAGCATTTTAGGTACTTTCTTCACAAAAAATCCACCATCCATTTCTGCCAGAATGACTGCTCACTAACATAATTTTTTCATAATGCAATCTTCCTTTTTCCAACACATCACTTTCTGCCACACAAGCACACTTTAGTCTCCAAACCAAGGAAAATGAAAAGACAATGCTCCCTGCAGAATTTTAATCTGACCAAAATCTTTATCCCATCACATTAATAATTTTTTGAAATATGTTGTTCATTTTTATGGGCTCTTACCTGTAATGGGCAGGTGCAATAGGACTGAAAACATGACTGTAACAGACTGTAAGTTCTGCCTTTCCACCAGTCCCATACATGGGTGGGCTCCTATTATGCATCTCCTGGGAAGAGCATAGTCACAGACCCACCAATTTGCCTGTATTTCAGCTAATGGGATAATGTAATAAGTCTATTGTCACTGTGAGATAATAGATAAGATAAGTTTGGAAGAGAAATAAATAGGCCAGAGGACAAATATAGACAGCTGAGAGCCAAAAATAGCAGACACAAAAGAAAAAAACTCTGATACTTGATAAAAGCAACAGTATCTGTTCTCCCTGTCAAATAAGATAATTTTACAGATGGACAGTAAAAGTTAAAAACTACAACCAGCAGAACCAGTACAAAATTATAATAATGATTTAGGTCAAATTCAAAATCTGTGCTTTTCTCATTTCCTCTATTTTCTTCCTACATTTTCAGAAGGGATAAGGCACTAAAAAGCTCAGGAAACAATTGAAATAAATTACAATCCTAGATATCAAGTATTCCTCAAATATTTTACTAGACATAAATTACCATTAGTATTCTACGTTGGTTGAAACTACTGTGAACAAGTAGGGAAAGAAATGAGAAGATCAGAGACATCAGTAATAAAAATGTAAAAACTTCAAGTGACCTCTAGAACACACACCAAACCTGGTTTGGGTTTTCGGTTTTGGTTCTCCCCTCCTCCCCCAAGTTTCAGAGGTACACTTTCATTAAAACACATCTTTGGAAAGTGGCTGAAAGTCAAGTTTAGGTCTACATTCAAATTTATTCCTGCACAAATATAGATGTTACAATGAAATCTCTCTTTTGGGGTGGGTATCCAATTTTATAAACTACTGAATTTCCACGCAATTTCCCTTCATCCAACACATGCACGTGAACAAAGCAAATACTCATTTTATCCACTGTCTAGCAGCCATAGGCCCCACACTAGACAAGGGTAAAAGAAGCTACCACAATTAGTTCACAGTATTTTGAGAGCTGCAAGAGGGAAGCAGGTGTACTCCAGACTATTTTCAAAAGACGGCATAACACATACCCTGAAAATTACTGAAACAAACAAAAAGACCCACCAGCAGTGAAGCAAGATATCAGAGAGTTTGTGTATTGCATAAGCACTCTCAAGTCAACTAGGAAAAGCCTGCTCCACAGTCTAGTCAATGCTTAGATGCAGTGTAAATCAAGAGTATTTCTAACCTACAGCTGTGAATTAGGATGAACATTCTTGCAACTGGGGAATTTAACAGTTCTTCATTTTGGGCCAGAAGCCAGACCCATTTAGGATCTTTGATGGAACAGGTACTTTGATGGATGTGCTAGGGGAAGGAAGGATGTCACTCTTTTGCTTGCAGGAAGGGTTTGGGAGACAGCTTGTGTCAATTAAGGAAAACTAGCAGGATGTTAACCATCATAACAACGTAGTTCTGCCAAAAAACTAAAGGAGAAACAAGTCTTGGGCCAACTTCTGGTTGTACAGAAGGTGAAAACTGTGAGCCTAGAAATTATTTTCATATTGTTCGAGAAAAGTGGACCTTGAAGTCTCCTTTTAAAATTATTCTTGGAGTACATCAAATATCCAGCACTCCTCCTGTGTTTTTTACTCATAAATAAAATATTACTGACCACATTAATTCTGGTTAAAAAATTACTCAAAAACCCCCAAGTCCAACTCCCAACAATGGAGTTGGTAATTAAATTAAACACTATCAAACATAAGCATATTAAAGGACAGCTACACACATACAAGAATTCCTTTCCAAAAAGAAATGGACTAATGAATTGAGATTTTAGTTACTAGTTGGGCCTCAGTTCTTGGTAACATTTCTTTCTCTTTACTATTTTAAATTCACATTCTTTTTACTTAAATCTCCTTTAGAACAAGATGTGAAAACTTACATTTGAGTATTTGCTACAGGGCAGAAAACATCAAAATCAAACCTGTTGGGAGCCTATTTCAGGAAAAGGGTAGCAGAATCCATCAACTGGTGCAAAATAACAGAATGGCAATTTTCCTTCCCAAGTGTACTGTAAGAAAGATGGAGTAAGTCTCTGTGAGCACAGTCAACTGATCAGAAAGGTTGGATATCAACACTTAGCAATTTACCTGACAAGAGTTACAGTGCAATTAGGTGAACTGCCCTGGGTTGTGTTTCCAGGCTACCCAAGCACTCTCTCAGCTAATGCAGTAGCCCTTCTGTCTCCCGGCTGCTTTAAAATGCTGTGACTCACCCCACAACACACACAGCTGTATCAGGTCTTAAAGAAATCAGCAGTCACTTGTCACAATACCTTTCATGCAGCACACACTGATTACCAGGTACTCATTCATTAAGCCCGCTTTGTTTGGCGTTCTCACTAATTGCATGCTTGCTGCTTTTCCATTCATGATAGACAGCAATTCTGCTGTCAAGCATAAGAATAAAATGTCTGAACAGCACCCTTAATTCACTCTATAATTCATATATTCCTCTTGTGTGAACACACTGAACCCTTTCACTCTTACTGGACTCTTACTGGATCTGATCTTACTGGATCTTGCATCTTCCATTGGGAAGTGGCTTTTGTCCCAGCCACAAGCCTGTGTCCCAGCCTGTCCTCCAACCCACATGGGCTTGTGAGCCACTCCATGGTGGCCTCTGCTGGCACCAGGAGCTGGCCTCTGACCCCAGGTACATGTTGCATTGGCAGGGCATGCTGGAGCTGGCAGACTTGCCCCTGCAGAAGGGCTCTGTGGAGCTCCTCAAGCAGAGATGGGAGTCTGCCAATGCCACAAGACCGGGCCTGATGTTCCAGCACTCACCAGCCCCAGCCTCCGTGGTGCCAGATAAGACCACCCTGGAGAAGATGCCATCAGACAGCAGGAGGGCAGATGTGTTCAAGGAGGAGACCCTAGGTGGATCTCAGCTGATGGAGCACATCCCCGTCACTGTGGAGGAGCTGCGGAGCCACTTTGAGGCCCTGGGTGGTAGGAAGGTAAGTGCCTGGGCGGGGCGGACACCTGGAGGGAAGGAATGAGGAGGGGCCCCAGAGTGATTTCCCCAGCCTCACACTGCCCCTCTGCTGTACCCTGCTGGGAATGGGGAGCACTGGCCACAGCTCCCATGGATGTCCTGTGGACTGTTTGCATCAGTTTGTTAATAGTGGTTGTCACTATATATTATTATCTATAGCTTTCCTTATTGCATAATTTTATTGGTCTTTTTCATTGTAATGGTTTCTGACTGGTGCTAATTGCCAAGCTATCAGGTAAATCAGCATGCAATTGTGTTTGGCTTGTGCTTTTTAGAAGAGGAAAAAAAAAAGATATTTCACAGAATCATAGGATAATCCGAGTCGGAAGGGACCCACACGGATCATCAAGCCCAACTCTTAAGTGAATGGCCTGAGCAGGGATCAAATACACAACCCCAGCATTATAAGCACCATGCTCTGACCAACTGAGCTAATCTTAGGGTCTCATTTTATGGCCTGAGAGAAGAATTCCCAAATGAAACTATTTACAAACCCTTTAAAACTTTCTGAAGCATTTGCTTCTTATTTGTAGAGCACTACTGATTCTCTTTTGATGAGAAGCTTGCTGTCATTTTACCCATTGGCTTTCACTGGCATTAACATGACAGGTCTGGTCAAATTGCAACCTTTATTTGGCATCAGATTTTTGTTTTGCAACATCTCTGATTTCTTTGAACTATCTGGAGAGAAGCTAGACTTTTTTGAAACTTAAAAAATTCTTCGTGGAAGTAAAGGATACTGAAAAGGTTAGTAATCTTAATTAGGGTGACTTTGTCCATTTTGTAGCTAGAAAGTCTTTCACCAAACTTTACCTCTTCTGCATGAAAACTGAAACATCCCTGCAAGGTTTGGTTGCTGATGGAGTATTTTATACCTTCCACATTTTAATTCCTCACTTTTTGTTCACTTTCCCGTTTAAAAAAAAGTAAATAAAAAATCCCCTTTGAATAACTTTTACCCTGCCTCACAATTAAAGACATAAAAATACTTGATTTCATAATGTGTTCTGCTGCATGACGACCCTGCCAGTCCATACAGTCAAGTCATTTACCCATTTCATTTTAATGCCCAGGGTGATTTAAACATGGTTTTCTGGTCCAGAAACTACAGTTCAGAATAATGCCTGCTGACAACTATATAATTCATACACAAAACTGAGGTACTAAAAGGTATTATAAAGCTTTTTTATGTGAACAGTAAAATAAAAATTCATGTGATTCATGAAAAATCTTTTCATCAGCTTTAAACATATAACACACAAAGTAACAGGAACCAATAAAATAAAGGTTAAAACTTTATGGGATTATTGAGCACTTTAAAGACCATATAAAATAGCCATAGACTGCTTCTAAGTGGCATGCTCAAATACTTTAAAGGTGGACACCTTTTTGGTTGATCTCAGAAATTTTTTTTAAATAGTAAAATGAACTTTTCTTCCTACGAAGCAATACATTCAGTACTACAAATGATCAATCTTGTAGAGGCAAATGTGTCCTATTTTTTGTCTTATTGAAACAAAGAGTTCCTTATTGAGTGAGAAAGAATAATTTTTTAGACTTAAGCAGCATTATTTTCTTGAGAGAGTCGAAGACTTTTCTTTAAACTGAATGTATTTAAAGGTACCTGTTAAGCATTTGATGTGTATCTGCCTAATGCTAAAGACTCTAGAGGTCACAGTTTACAAAGGTGTTTATTAATATTAATGATTGCTGAGTATTTTAGTAATTAAATATGATACCATGAGATAAAAAACTTACCATGAAAAACAGCAGCATTTGTATTAGGACGCCTTCAGAAGGCACATCTTGACTATAGTTCTATCATCAAGTAACGACTGACACAAGAAGAGACCTATATCACAATATAATGAAAGGCCATGGAAAGGTTTCAGCAAACTGATGGTTAAGATTCAATCTCTTTCAGCCATAGTACATTTCCATGGGCAGGAGGAGTGAAGAACAAGATGATGCATTTTCCTTGGATTTTTGTAGTGGTTTCACCCAGAAGCCACATAGAAGGTTAGAACAAAATTAGAAACAGCAATATGTAAAACTAAGTCAAAGTCATAGAAATCACAGTGGAATCTGAAAAATTTAAACAAAATGTCTAAACAAAACGCTAGTGAACTACATCAGTTACCTTATGCACAAATTAATGTCTTTACTAACTTCATACTCAGGAAAAGACTGCCAACTGCTGGAACCCTGCATGGACTATCTCTTGACTAACCTGACTTTCAACACCAGGCTTACTTTATTACATTATTCCATAGGAAAAACAGATTTTATTCTGAGGCAAAATACTGCTTATTAAATATTCTAAAATCTCTCATTCAGGTTGCATTTTCATTGCAGTCCTGTTATTTGTATATGTAAAAAATTAATAGAGAAAATCAGGTCAATTAAATCATGCTAAACCATAAAGCCACATTTAAAGAAACATATCAATCATATAAAGAACATTCTGCTGGTTCAGAAGTGAAAGACATCATTAAAGACAGCTGCAAATGTATTTAGACTTTGCCCAATCCTATTTATTTGAATGAAAATAACACTTCATATTGCAATAAATAACACCAAAAAAAAGTAAATAGTCAGGGACCAAGTTCAGTAATTTTGAAGCTAAATCACTTGGTGAATTCAAATTACTTTGAATTCACCTGAGTTTATCCCAGTGGAACTTGGATGTATTTCTGTCTTAGGAGTATTAATAAGTTACTAATCAAGTCTAGTTTTGGAGCCTTTTAATTTAGGCCTATTGTATCAGGCCTGTCCATATCTTTTCATTATTTAGTCATAATCTGATATCCCATTCTGTTAAAATGAAAAGTATTTTCCCCTTTTCTATAGGAAAAAGTGTTTGTTAGGAAATAATAATATATTAAAACATTAACTAATTTACTAATCTGGTGTCTCACTCCCATGAAATAACTAGTTTATTAGCATGCAAAGGAATGGAAATGTTTAAGCAACTGTGTTTTCTGTAAAGTGATTATATATGTTTTTCTTAAAATATGTGAAAAAATCCCAACTGAGAAAGTAATTTCATGCTTACTTCTTAGAGAAACCTATTCAAAGAACTCATTAGAACCATTCATTTAAATAATCTGGTATATGGTCATTAAATTGTGTCCTTTGCTGAAAACATATGAACTGCTGCCAGAAAGTAAATATAGGCAACTGATGGTTAATGTAAAAGGTTAGACCCCCATTAAAATTGTCTAAACAAGCAACATCTTTTTTTCCCCTTGGCGCTCTCTGAAACATTTATATTAATTTGCATAGCCATGGAATGTGGAAAAGAATGGAAACCCCATGACAACTGTAGGTCAGTTTTGTACCCTGTTAGCACTTGCATCATTTTTATTTTTGCTATGGATGAATGAAAGGGAATGAGTACACAGGATGGCCCCAAAACTCCCCTTGTTGAAAAGCTTGCTATTAAAGGGAGTGCTGTATGGTCAGCCTTCTGGATTTTGGATTTATCTCATCCTTAACTCGTTCTTTTTGTGACACATTCATTCCCCCTTTCGTTTTCATCAACATTTTCTAATGTCATAACATTCCACAAGGAAAGACCACATCCTCTCTGGGACTGTAACTGCAGATCATGAAGAACTGCTTTTGGTAAAAATCCTTTTGGTTTTCTGTTTTTCCTCTTAAGAGGAACACTTTTTCCTGTGCTTTTAGTTTCTAAGTAAATGCATCAGCTCTTTACAGGTAACTTAAAAATCATCTGAAGAAACAATCCTCATCTCACTTTATTTACTCTTATTTAACTCATCTCTAAATTGGCTTGGCTTTTCACAGTTTGGATGATATATTAAATTTTTGCCTTTCTAGAAAGTGTACAGGTTGTCAGACTTCTCACTGGTATTGCCAATGTTTTACACTTGGAAAAGCAGCTGTTCTGATGGTAAAAATGAAGCTTCCCAAACCTCCTTTGTTCACAAAGAGTTCCCCAAACTACTGCAGTATGTTATGCATGTGTGTATATATATGCATACAGACACACAAAAGTCTTCTCTAATGTACTGCTGTTCCTCCCTGTCCAATCAGTGAATTAGCACAGACTCATATTCCACCCCTGTTTATCACCTGCAGTTTTCAGTTCCTCTGAGCTATTTGCTCCATGTTAGTTACATCATTATACTTGTTGGTACAATGTTATTCAAAACTGGATTTGAAATGAGCACAAATGATTCACACTAGGGACACATCAAAATTTCAGACCTTCTCCGCCACACCTGTTAACTAGTTTCTCTAGAGGTCCCTGCAACTTGTTTCACTACTTGCCTAATTATTCAGCAGCCATGCTTCAGTCAAACATCTGAATGTGTTCCAAATAAGAAGTGATAAATATTTTTCTTTAGCAGATCCTCAAGAACGCTTTTATTCTTCTGCCTTCAATTCGGCTTTACCAATTTTGTGCTTTATTTGGAGGTATAGACAGCAGAGGAAACAATCTGTAATGGAATCTCACCTTAAAAGAGTAGAATTATCCCCTTTTCCTCACAGTGAGAGAAGTTACTGTTTCGAGCCATGGCAACAACAAAGGTTGCTAGAAAAAAAAAGCAGGACAGATCAGTTGGAAAACTGGAACTTGTGTGTCACCTGTTACTTACAAAAGGTTAAATTTGGTTTTAATCTCGTCTACATATAAAGCACAGCTGAGTGGGTTGCATTTTTATAAGCAAGAGGATGAGATGCATTACAGTCATATGCCCTCAACCAACCTTTCCAAAGAAAGTCTTCTTTATGCTAAGATTTAATAGATACTAGTTTACTGCTTTGTAATGTTCTTGTTTTTTACTGCTTATTTATAATCCCCAAAGATCCATAATGTATTGTGCTGAGGATGAGGGTGGCTTATTTTTAGGATCACTTGCTGTCAACAAATTGCAATGATTTCAGGTGTGGGTCTCGTTTTTGTCTGATTACTGTTTGTCTGTGTTTTCTGCACGACCCTTAAAAAGATTTCTTGTCTGTTTTTTTGGCTGTTGTAATTTTAATTTAAAGATACACTTTTCATCTTGTTATGATGAGTTGAATCTTTTATGGAGTAGAGTTGGGTAACAGAAAAAAGAATTTTGACAGCGCATCAAATGCCACTTCCCAGGATGACTGCATTTCCTAGGAAGGCAGTCTAAAAATCACAGAGAAGTCTTTAAGTAGGACCATTTAAAACCACAAAGTACATTTTCTCTATGAGATTAGGTCCATTTCTTTTTAATGCTGTTAAACACCATCATACTTCCATCATTACATGTTAACATGATAAAAGATATCCCTACAAACTTGACTAGATATACAGCAGATGAACAAGTATTGTAGGAGTCTAGAAGATGAAAAGAGTGTAGAACACAAAAGACTTTTTAGAAATAAAAGGCTTCTGACAATTTTTCAGATTTTCAAGACTTCTACCCATATCACTGCAGATATGTCAGCGTTTTGCCCTTGGGTCTTTCAGTAAAGACCATTGAATTTAAAGAGCAATATCATTTAATTTTGTGCTAAATTACAGATGAGCCTGTAATTTTTAAATAGAGTAAACAGAGAAGAATCCCATTCACTTTAGAAAAACTGAAAAAAAGGAAAGCATCAAGTTGGGTTTATCTTTCAATATGCTAGTACTGTAATATAAATCTCTTTGTAGAATAGAAGTATCTATGTTTTTTTCTACATGAAACATACGAAAGAACATTAAGGTGTATGGAAATAAATACAATGATGTTTCCTTTTGCTCTCCCTCCTTGTTTTTTAGAAGGATTAGAGGAGTGTGACTTTTAATTTTTTCTTT
>WEIT01038280.1:0-12578 GCA_013389985.1 Dryoscopus gambensis | reverse complement strand
CCTCCAGTACAGAGAATACAAAATACTGTTTTGCAGAAACCTCTGAATAACTTTAGGAATGTCTGCCTCAGAGGAGCCATGTATTATGCACCCATCTTCTAGTTTCAGGTTTTTCTTTTTTTTTCTTAGGGGTAAGAAAATCTTGTTGCAGTGAAATCTGTCTTCTGGAGTGAGGGTATATCAATAAAATAACATACAGTTCGGTACTGAGGATATTTACAAAATCCGTTAAAGGTTTTCTGTTCCCCAGCTCTTTCTCAGAAGGCTCACCACCAAGATGATTCATATAAAAAAAATCTTAAGTAATTTTTATTAATACATTCCCAAAACATTTTAAAATACTTTGAGACAGACTATTTAAAGTTGTATTAACTGTCATGGATAGCCCAGGCAACCTGTCATCAGATGGACAGCTCTTCGTTGATTTCTTTCTTTTGACAAGCATCTCTGGTTTTACATGCAAATTTGTCATCTTAAATTTATCCAGTATATAACCGTTCTCATCCCACAGCCACGCTGCTAATCATGTTCAGTATCAGTGTACTGCTTAATTCCCACTCGGACGCTATCGGTGAGCCTTGAAGGAGAAGCAGCAACTTTTCACTTTGAAAAGTTGCACTTGTGGTGTCTCTGCAGCCTGATACTAACTCTTTTGAAATATTCCTAGAGACAGCCTCCCCACTGAATCAGCCTAAGCTAGTTCGGAATGCTGCTATGTGTGATAGGATAGCTTCTTGGGAATGGTATTGCAGAAGCAGAAGTGATCACCTGCAGTACTCACTGAAAATTTTAGAGAAGGTGGCTATCCTTGGGGTAACCAACTGCAAATTTCCTAAGTAACACGCCAAGGGAATGCCAATAGCATATCGACTGCAGCTGGAATTATCATGGAAAGACACAATTTCTGGCAGCACAATTAAAATGTACAGCCATGCTTGCCAGAGCATTTTCTAGCTGAGTGGCAGCATTCAATGAAACAATTGAAGAGCCTCCCAACAATCTGAATGGTGGCAGAACAAAACCATCTTGAAGCAAGCCTACCTATTGTCACGAGTTGTTTGGCAGAATAAGAAGTTTTCTTTACTATAAACTTATGACTGACCCTGCAAAACAGTAAATGACTGAACAACCTGGTCTAGTGGAAGGTGTTCCCACCCATGGCAGGAGGGTTGGAATGAAATGATTTTTAAGGTGCCTGCAAACCCAAACCATTCTATGATTCTATGTATGTATGTATGATTCAAGCTTCTCAGATGGGTACTAATCAAAACATGGAATATTGCCATTTTTGTTGCCTTCATACAATATGAAGGATGCATTCTGCTTGGATGAGTATAGAAAAGACCTTGGAGGAGGTTTCTGAAGAAAAACATATTAAATTTTTATAACCTGTTTCAGCAATATGCATCTAGAAGTGTTCAGAACATTTCAGACAGTTTGGTTTACCTCTGAATAATGTGATACGCAGTGTTTGACCTGGAAAACAGGCTCTGAGAAGCCCACCTTTCCTTCTGACACCACTGAGCCAAACAATCTGGGGTATAACCTCAGCTGCTGTCAAAGAAGTCAGTGGAAGCACACTGATTTACATTAGCAGAAGTTCTGGCTCTGTGCCTTCTTTTGTCTTCCATTCCAGTTCCAGGGTTATAACAGACCACTCCTGAGTCAACTGGAAGGATTAGGCTGATGATTTGGTATTTCAGGGATTAAAATGCAGCCTATGATGGAGCATATGGTCTTCTTCTGCCCTTTAGTATTCCTATATCATGCATCTAATGCAATCTGCTGCCACAGAAATAGGAAGCCTTATAGCCTACTAGAAATAGAATAAATAAGAGATATGTAAATAATAGCGCCCTGTATAAATTATGAAAAGAGCACACGATAAGTTTATTACCCCAAGAAAATGAATTGATTAAAATGTGTGAGCGTTTCTGAGCTTTTAAAAAACAAATGATCAAATCTACAAATTATATAGGTCTTTAACAGTACAAATAAAGAAACAGCCCAGACAGTATTAAAGATTTTGTGGCTAGAGAATTCATCACTCTATTGACTTGAACTTTGGACTGGTTGCATAGCCCAGCTGTAACTAAAACATACACACAGTTTACCTGCTTCAAAACTGCATCAGGTTACACTGGGTTAAACTTAAATGCCACAAGCTTGGGTGAATCCAGAAGGGCTTTTGCCTCCTGCACTAAATTGTGAGATCACTGCCCTTTCTGCTTCAAATTGTATCACAACAAACATTCTGTGTAAGAGGATACAGTAGTTTATATTGCAAATGCACCACAGTTTCTGCCAGCACAGAACTGGCTTTTATTTTTTTTTCCACCCTTTTTTTCCAGTATTCTAAAGCACTGCCTTAATCCTTCATTAAACAAAATTATCTCTAGTCTCATTAGGACTCTGGAGTTCATTGTAACTGGCACCAAGCAGCTAAGAGGCAAAGAGAAAGAACTGGGTATCAGCACTGATAACAGGCAACATGCATGATTCTTCGATGCCGAAATACCCTTCTGCCATGGCTGGCTGTAAGTGAATTGGCTGGACAGATTTTCCAGATCCCCTGAACGTTCCTAAATTACTATACTCACCCAATTACAGTCCTCAGGGGTCACATTTCATTTTCTGAAAACTGGTAACAGGCCACCACAGCTGATGAAATGATGTGGGTATCCAGGCAACTATTGTGCCGTTTGATTAATATAGCAAACACTTGTGTGGCATGATCTCACATACTTCCAAATGTTCCACACGATCTGCCTCGAATTGGAGATCATAAAAGTTTGCCTCATAGTTACATTCCCAGTCTTGCATGGATCAGATTTTCCAGATGAAAATATTTATTAGCACTTCTCATTACGCCTCTCTTTTGTATGATTTAACCCCTGACTTTATGCATGAAGGTGTCTAGAAACAGGAGGTTGATTTCTGCTTTTTCTTCTCTTTTTCTTTCAGTAGATTTTATTCACTTTGCTCTAAGCCAGTGAGCTATAGTAAAGTTCCAGGTATTACAATAGATAGATTTGCCAGAGAGTTTTAGTTCCTAATGTAATGCCACTCCAGTGGGCATTTTGAACAGCTGTAACCTGGATATATGTCTAAGGGGAAAAGAGGGTACAAAAAGTGCAACTTCTTGTTGCCAGAGAAATAACAGAGACATCTCCACAATACTGTAGTTTTCGCACTTTGGTGGAGAGGATCTGAGCACTGCTTCTGCTTCAGATGCCCTGAAAGTATATTTTTTAAAAAAGCAGATCCAGCAAGTGGCATCAGGACCATATACAAATATCTAAGCTGGTTTCTGTGTCAAATTGCATTTTTCCCTTTCTGCAGGCACCAGATGCACTCTGCTTTGCAAATGCTGGAAACACAGAGAAAACAGAAAGAAATAGCCTGTAGCTGACACGTTCCCCAAGGAAACCCTGCAGCTGCAAGTCAGCAAGGCAGGCAGCACCAGCCGTCTGTCCCATCAAGCAGTTTCCATGGGGTACTCAAGGGGTTAATAGAGCCTATAGTGGAGTGTTTGCTTTCTTCTGTTTGCAATCAAACATCTGATCTTTATCTGAGGTGACAGGTTTAATGTCTTCCTTCTCTGACAAATTTTTACCCGAAGAGGAATGCAAACACAAATATTGGTGTGGTTTTATAAGTGCTCATCTCAGCAAGCCAATATTGGAAACTTCATCCCCTAATAAACAGCAAAGCCATGAGCTTGTGCTGCTTGCTTAAAAGAAAAATTATATCCCTTACATCATTTAAAAGATTTTACTTTAGATCTGTCAGGGGTCAGGTACTTTGACAGAGCTTAAGGCAAGGTGAAGTATCACTGTTCAGCAATGCTGACTTCCCTTCTCTCTCCTGTTTTTTTCTTTCCTTTTTCTTTCTCTTTCTTTCTACTGCTTCTTATTTAAGTTAGTTTCATATTTGCAAAATATCTTATTGCCAGCCTGATCAAGGGAAAAGCCTTTCTCTTACACATGGCAGGACATGTTTTGGTCAGCAGAAATTTGCTTTAGACTAGGTCTCTCCCTCTGGCCTTACATACTCCCTTCCTGAGGAATAGGAGAAGGGACAAAGGGAAAAATTTGTGGACTTGATGTGGACACTTGAAACAAGACTGTGAAATACAGTGTGTTTTAAAGAGGCCAGTGAAGATTCATGAAGCCATGGTAGGTTGCAGATATATATACATAAAATCTTTATATACCTAAACACAGCAAATACTGTCTAATTCAAAATGGCTTTCCATCACCTCTAACTTATTGGGTAAAAAAACTAGGTTGTGCTTTGACTGAAACTTTCGTTATAGATCTGAAGCATAAAAGAGTTCACTAACAAAATCTGTAACAGTTCAGTAGTTCTGGTTGAATAAAAAACATCGTTACTTTAGCAGCATCTCAGTAACTTCCTGTCTGGATGGTATGAGAATGCTGAAAGTACCTGTCGGAAACATTGAAAAGCCATTGTGTTCTATCATGAAGTTTTCATTTTGGCTTAGCCATAAAAACACTGTAAGAAAGCTTTTTGTCTGTTTGTGGCCGTTTGGAAACCCAAAGTGTTTGGTTAGATCACAAATTAAATGATGATTAAAGGTCCTAAGTTGGTCTCTTAATTAGGGTGGGAGTGTAGAGAAAAACTGCAACTTCAGGATGCCTCTAGTTAATCAAGTAAAAATTATTTTCATTGATGTCAGGCAGAGTTTTGATCAAGTAAATCTCTGTCCATAGCAGAATTAGGGTCAGGTTTGTTCAGGTTATGGTTTAAAACACTCCTCACCCATGGAGTTTCAAGTGTACTTTTTACTCCGTTTTCTCATGCCAAGTGTCCAGTGCCCATTGATAGCAATTGACAAAGCTTTTCACCAATATAGCATCCATGACATGCAAGCAACACTACTGTGGTATTTGGGAAGTCATCACCTATTTCCCAGGTCTTTTGCCTCTAGGTCTAGACCTCCTAGGACAGAACAGAAGATGCAGACTGTGGTATTTGAACATAGGACTTCTAGATTTTATTTCAGTCTCATGTTACTGCTTTCCTTATGGGTCACAAAGCTGGATTCTTTTGAGGAAGAACTCAATATTGCACCAAACGTTGGCTAACCAATAATGCCATGGGGTGTCAGGGTGCCATAGGGTAATGACTGTCCAAGAAATCCTTGTATCCACCCTCACGGGAGTCCCCTACCCACACAGACTCCCTAAAGTCTCTTGCAGCCACCCTGAAAAAGAAATTTGAATATACATTTGATTCTGAGTTTGGGCCTATGCAAAAACTGATGTGCAAACACACCTGAGCTGGTGGACAGGTCCTGCAAAATGAGAGCCATCAGTCTTCTATTCCCAGCTGTTACAGTGGTGGAAAGTATTTGTGTCGGGTGGTAGCTGCTCCAGAGTGTAGCAAATTGCAGTGCTGGCACCAAAGCTGCTGTTATCGCTTCCAGCTCCAAACTGCTCTCATCTTTGCGATTCATTACTGGGAGTGAGCGTTTTCTGCATGTCAGGTTTTGGTTTCACAGGAAGTGTGATCACAACTGGATTCCTGCCAAGGACATGCTTGCTACAGAGCTTCTATCAGACTTCAGTTTTTGGTAGCATCGCAAATAGACAGACATAAATGGGTGGGAAGGTGCTCTTCTAAAGCTATCCAGGGGCACCCTAATAAATTCTGTTTTCATGCTGTGTGTTGAGGCCCTCCTGCTGGATCACAGCAGAAGACCTGGGACAGAAGACCCTGATGGGTGACAGGTTTGTTTGTGCTGTGATGAGAATCTGGCCCCACAGATCTTTTTCAGGGTTCGTGTTTGGTTTTGACTGTGTAGTCCCTGGCTGTGCCCTTTCCCCTCTTACTGCTTCTGCCAGCAGGCTGAAATGCCAGGCAGCTCTTCCCTTTTTTAATTCACCAGTGCTCACTGATGTAGAGACAAACAGGAGCGTAAGCACAGGTATCCTAACCATAAGGTGATGTGATGTTACTCTGCTTGTACAATGTTTCTCCTTTATTTTATTTTTCTGTAAAGAAGACGTCACATGAGAAGAAAAAAAAGGTGAAAAAGTATCCAGTCTATCCTGGTGCAGTTGGGAACCTTCCCAGCCACGCTGCATGGCTCCCACCACCTATTATCTGGGGGCAAATATTCACCCACCTGCTATGCTGCTATTCTGCTGAACATACCCAGGACCCAAAAGAAGATAGAGCTATGGGTACCCAGGGTGGGGAGCCAGGCAAAGCACAACCTGTCCCAGTGCTGAGGATGACCGGGGTGCCAGCCGGTGGGTCTGAAGCCACCACCCTGCTCCTCAGCTGCTGGCTTTTCCAACATGATCTATAGAGCGATGCTGACAGTAGATTTTCTGGCAGCAATAAAGGTGGCCCGATTCAGAGAATAATTACGGTATGCAAATGAGTGTGATTTTCCTCTGCCCTTTTATGGATGACTCTGCTCTGCCATTCATCAGGGCTACAAATTTCACTTGGTAGGAGACGGATTTAAAGAGACAGCCGCCTCTAGAGCTTTGTCTCGGACTTACTAAATCCATGCTTAAGTGTCTTCATAAATAGACGTGCATATGTTATAAAGGGGATGGCAGATTCCAACCTCTTTATCTATGTATTATTGCTTAGAAAACTGTTGAGAAAACATCCGACTCTATGGCCATACAGTATATGAAAGCTTTCACTGCTTTGAATAACAGTCTCTTCTCAGATCAGGGTTATATGTGGTTTAGTATGGCCTCTAGTGTGTTTTTTCTCTCTCACTGTGTCCTTTACGATGTTTATATGGTATGTGCCTCAGTGTGCAGTGGAGGAGGGAGAGAGTGCTATATTTTTTTCTGATGACGATTAGTTAATGGCTATCACATTCACCGTAGTAATGGCAGAGGCTGCACTCACTGCAAGAAGCCTCGGCATGTTTGTGCTGTTGAGGTTCAGTCCATCTGATGGTGGGCAGGAAATGTCCTATAGTCATGATTTTCCATCAATATATCGTGATAAAGTGGGGAAAACCTTGCAGCAAAAAAAGAACCAAATCAAGATTTTTTGTTTCTGAGCGTGGTGTGAGCGTGGTGGGTTAGCAGGAAAAGAAAACTGTGATGAAGTCAATCTGTTGTTATTCCCTGATGCTGGACACAGGAACATGGTGGTGTGTCCACAGGAAATCTGCAGTACTTGATGTGTCACTGCTAAATATCAGTTTGTGCACTTGCTCCCAGCGTGTGCTGTGCACACTCTGTGCACGGAGGAGAGGGGAAGGAGGGAGCTCTAAACCAAACGGGCCTGTCTCTCACTGGGCTGTCTTGTTACTCATGTGGCAGCAATATACCGGTGTCAGTACATCCACAACGCTTTTCTCCCACTGCCACTCAAAAAACAGAGGAGAGAAGCTGTGATGTTTCAGTGTTTGTCGACAGCATGCACCACTAGAGGCCATCACACACTTCCCTAAATAAATATGAATTAATGCACTCAGTTTTGGGGAATTCCAGATGGGTCTTGGGCACCTTAATTTACTCTTGCAGCACTAGTACTTCAGTTCAAGGTTCTGGTCCTTTGGTTAATAGATCTGTGCAAGATATACTTCAAGAGAGAAACTGTTTTAGGGAAGCCTTTGGTCCATATGCAGAATGCATCAGACATTGCTTTTCCTTTGAATGCGACAAGTCGGTATCAAATGAAAGTGAAAAAAAGCAGGCCAGGAGTACATTTTCCTCGGGCTTTCAAGAACAGTGAACAACATTTGCAGGTAAATGGGGCAGTGGGGGAAGTTTACCTGCTTCTAGGTTTGTGTCTTGTTCGCTTCTACTTTTGGCAAATTTTGCATCTTGCAGAGGCAGGCTTGGACTGGTTTGCTACATCCAAATCACTCCACTCCTTGTGACAAACTGTAATCGTTTGCCACAGACTGGGCAGCTAAGGAGTTATTTGGCCTGAGTAAATATTTTGTGACATTTGGAGGCACAGGTGACTTTCTGATAAACTACACTTGACTAATCCTGGGCATTCAAATTTTTCAGTGGAAATCCAGGAAAATTCCTGATTGTGATTTGAAGCTGGTAAAGAGCAAGTAAAAATCCTGAAAGGATCTTATTCTAAAGCTCAAAGCTGAAGATGGGAAGTATAAAATCTCACTAATCAAAATTAGTGTTCCTGCAGGGATACTACCAGTGCTTCCACACGGGTCTGTGATTAAGCTGAACCCCACACTGGAGAGCCTAATGCCCACACTCACCCAAGGACAACAGCAGGGCAGAGGGAAATGTTTGCAGAGTAAAGTTAATTATTGGCAGCAACAAAAATCAGCTTTCCTATATTATTAAGAGGTATTTATCCTATGTCTGTTGAGCTTCTGTTCTAATGTAGGTTGACCTCTGACAAAGATTATAATAATTTGACATTCTTGTATTGCATTAATAGCCAGAGTGACTCATTTGGGAGGCGGATTCTGACTTACAACTTCAGAGTCGATCTGCTTTGGTCCCATTATTATTATTTCTGTGTTAAGATGAGGCTTAAGGCTTTAACCCCAGTGGGTTTTGACGTAGCTTTGGTGTGTAGTAGGAGATTAAACCAGTTATGAAACTGTTTCCCTGATTCCCTGTTTCTCAGCCACCACTGGCATTGAGCAGACACCCTGCATTGCTGCTGGGGAGCATTTTGCATGGAGGTCAGGCTGCTTTATGTGCCATCAGGCACTGGAGTCCTTTTGGACTTTTTTTCTTCTAGACTTTTTTTCTTCAGTTCTGGACAGGGAACCGAGATTTAGGGTGGTCCTCCCACAAAGGGCAACCTTGATGTAATGAAACTGCATGCTGTCCAGGGCAGCCAGGGTCCTGATGGCAGGAGCTGGTGGGATGCCCTGTGGGACCTGGCTGAATTCCTACCAGCCACAAGGTGCTGCTGCCACTGGGCAGTCTACTTAAAGTCTTTTGCCATTGTTCAGTTTACACAAGTTTTACTGATGCTGGACAAACTAACTCTGGGAGGACACCAGGGGAATTTCCAGTAGTCTGAAAGAAAACTGTATCTAGGACTTACCAAATAGCCAGTGTAGGGTTAGGAAACGGAGCGAGCAACTTCAAAGAGAAGGTTTAAACGAAAATATTTCCTCTCCTTTAGACCCACAAGACATTTAAGACTGAGGCCTTTTTAGACTGATTAACCCAGTACTGATGGTGGCTTGTGTGGGTGGGAGTAAGACATGAATTTCGAAACTGCTTTTCTCTGCTGCAAAATCTCCAGATCACAGACAGAGGAAAGGGAAGGAATGGGGGAGGAAAGGTCATTAAAGGGAAAACTCACAAAAGTTTCCATTGAATACAAACCTTCATGTGGCTGTATCCCTTCTCACCTGAAACTTCATTTCTTCCTCTCCAGCCTCTCCCTCTTCTGATCCACTGTGAATACAATTGAGAGACAGCTTCTGCACCATGGGTATTGCACCCCATGTGGTTTGCATATGTACACAGGGTAAGGTCTGGAGTTATTGTTCCACATTTATAGTAGTCCACACGGTGTGCTAGGCCCTTGCCAGGCAATCAAGAAGAAAGTTTTCTGCTCCAAGAATTTTGCCATCCAAGAGTGGTGGCAAAAGCTGACAGAAGATAGAGGGAAAGCAATGGGAAGTCTACATGCAGTCAGCTGTACTTGACAGGAGCAAAGTATAGATGGGATGAGGTCCTGCATGTGATCTCTGGGAGGTCTTGCTGGATATCCAGACTCACATTGGTGAAGTCACGGAGGCAGCTGTGGAGCAACCTGACAAGGAGATAACCAGGCTGTTGGCATGGGAATCCAGCAAACTGAGAAAACCATATTTTTTTTCTTATTCTTGAAGAAAGTAACTATTTAAATTAGATGTCTAAATACAGGAAATTTCCATATAGAATCTGGCATTTTTTTGTGTTCAGAGGTTTCTATGAAATTTGAACCAGTAAGTATTTTCAGCTAAATTTTCACCAGCTAAAGTCCACTTGTAACTAGTTCTTCTTCTGCTGAACATTTTCCTCCTCTTCTCACAAATCCCTTGTGCTCCCTTGTGTTCATGGACAAATGCTTTGCCAGGAGAGGAGCAGCTACACTACCTCAAGCCAGAGACTTTTGTGTACATTACCCATAATGCCTTAAAATGGACAAAAGATTTCTGAAACACACACTGAGACACACCACAGGAGGATAGTTAAAAGAAAATAGAGGATCTTTTCAGTCAAAGCATCCTGCAGTATCTCCACATAATGCTTCATGGCATATGACAGGAAGAAGATGACATCTCTCATCACTAGTCAAAAAATAAAAATCATGTCAAGTATGAATTGCCTTTGAAAAAAAATACTGTACATGATTTCCATGGTCAGATATCCTGGAAAACTTCCAAAAAGGGGGAAGAAGGAGGGGAAAAAAGAAAAGAGGAAAAAAAAGGTTATTGATTTCCTCATTGGGAATGTTACATAACCCTCATATTTTATTAAAAAACTTTACTCTCACTTTGTGAAAGGTCCTTTAACACATTATGTCATTTTGTAATACAATAGTTCTCCAGCTCCTTCCAGCCCCATCTCCCTGATGTGTTCTCTCAACTGTAGTTATTTTCTTTCCTTTTAAAAAAATATTTCTGATAAAATGTTTGCAAGTGTTAAACAAAGGGGTGCACTTTAGAGCAGCATAAGTTAATGCAGGCGTCAGGTAACACTCAGAACACGCTGACATATTTCAAGCAAAACATGGGAACTTCAGTTCAAAAACCTTATTTTTTTCTTGAAATAGACACTCATAGTCTTTTTTTTTAAGAACACAAAGCTTTTTTTTTTTTTTCCTTCTTGTAATAGTGGATTCCAGCTGCAGGGCTCCTCAACTTTTCCTTTCCCCCTTCCTCCTTCTCCACTTCTCCCCCCCTCCGCCAATCTCTCCCCCTCCTTCCCATCCGGCATCTACTCACGCACACATACTCTCTAACTTTTTGTTTTTAGTAGCTGCTGCCCCATAAGAAATGCTATCCAACAGACCTGGTGCCTGTCACCGCTTCCCATCACATGCCTGGTAATTAAACTCTGACTGATTTATTGACTGACAGCCAACAAATCCCAACCCAGTTTTTATGATATACATGCCTCCCCAGGCTAAATTCACTCAAACAACAGCCCAGCTGAAAAGGAGGAGGAAAGGAGAAAAAAAAAAGAGTGATACAGAAAAAGCACTACACGCGCATGCACCACACACTCACATACAAAAAAAATCTGGTATTGGTAGATGAAGGGGAGACATTTTGAAAAGAAAAAAACTCAGCACAACATCTCTTTCAAATCCAGACTTGGAAAGGGAAAGGAGGGGGGGAGGAGGAAAGAAGTAGTAAACATCATTACTTCAGCTTTAAGATTCATTTGAAACGTCTCACGTACAAAAGAGCTCTGAAGGGGAAAACAAGACGTGCTTGCAGCTAATATTACAGTCAAGTTCCAATTTTACCTAAGGGAAAGCAGCTTTATTAAAAGTCATGACTGAAATTGCGTGACAGGTGCCAATATTCTCCACCCTGACAGATGTGTCAGTTTGCGAATGCCATTTTCTTGTCAGCGGTCCCTAGATGGAGTTGCTCCCATCACCATTTGTCTCTCTTCCAGCTAGATCACACATGCCCGTCGCTTGCCTCCAAGCTGCGCTGCGTTGTTTGATATGTGGAATCTTCACAATGAGACTTATTAAAAGACAGTCCATTATTTTTATTTAGAGCATTTCCAAAACAAGCAGAGCGCGCAGAGATAATTTAAAAATTGTGCGGCGGGTCATCTCCAGGCCAGAGCGGCTCAATTGTAAATGCATAAGAAAGCAGTGTCTCCCCCGAGCCCCTCCTCATCCTTCAGTTCATAATGAGGTTGATTTGAGTGACATTTAACCCTTGAATAATGGCCCTCCGAGTCAGCAGGACTCTCTAGCTGTGCTCTGCAGAGGCGGTTCAGCCTGAAGGATTAATTCTGCTCCGATTTTTCCTAAATTTCCCCCCCACCCCCTTCTGCTCTCCTATTTTGTTACAGGTGTGCTTCACAGCGTACTGCTAGATCTAAAAGACTCTTGATCGACTGTATTTATAGACCCTTTTCCTCCTCCTGTTGGTTTCAAACACAAAGAAAAATGGTATCTCTCAATCGTGCTTGGTATGAACAGCAGGTAAAGCTGCAGCAGACTCCTCTCCAGCCTCTGATGGAAAATTATTACAGATGAAATGATTCTGTAATGGAAATGGTAATAGGAGAGTTTCATTCTAAAGGATGTTTGTGCTAACATGAGAGGCTATAATATGTGATGGATTTGGATGCAGGAATAAGTGTGATCTCAAACTGAATTTTACTTCATCATTTCTAGAGGTGGCACTGGGGGGCTGGAGGAGTGCTAATGGACAGTGCTTGCAAACATTGCTAGGTGAAAGGACTTGAAACGTGAGATCATTGATGTCTCATTGTCCCAGGCTAAGTGGCATAGCAGGCTGTTGCTTCAGCATTTCTTTCTTAAGTACATGGATGCTAATTCCTCTTAGGCTGGTAGAGCTCATCAGTCCTGGTGAATATTTGTCTCTCAGG
>WEIT01038279.1:13736-34159 GCA_013389985.1 Dryoscopus gambensis | reverse complement strand
TGAAGCACACAATAATGGCCAGCCTATATACAATTGGAGGATATTTCTCATAATGAAGGAAGTCTCCAAGGTCAGCAGCTACAATACCCGGAGAAGTTACATCACAAAGCCACAGCTGCGCCAGACTGCTCTCTTCCCCTGATTCACCCCCCACCTTTTATTTTTGCACACTCTCTCTCAGCATAAGTGTTGCTCACACCTCTTGCAAGAATACCATGGATTTGACTTGGGCTTGTGTCTACTGTGTTATCTAGCTATTAAACACACCCCACCCCACCCCACCTTCAAAAAAAGAAACCTGAATGAGTATTTTTTTTTAAAGTTTCATTATAGTCTTCTAATATCCTGTATATTCCCAAACTCAATTTGTCTACCTTCTGGTTTTGCAGCGAGAATTACATTGTAGTGTGATGATGGCAGCAGCACCACCACCTGGATCTAGTCTGGGCCTGTGCATTTTAGTTACCTCCTGTCGTGTGATAGCAGTGGGCATGGCAGCTCACACCTCTGTGTTGAGCTGTTTGTGAAGAAAAAGGCTTTGGGCTATTTTAGCAAAATTTGCATGAGGGAAAAGAGAAAAGGTTAGATCTTAATTTTTATAGCTCACTTTGTATCTCCATTTACTATGGAAATTAATGTTACTGGTACATGAAACACCATCTGGAAACCTCCATTTGGATACAATCTGTTTCTTTCTTGGCATTTTTCTTTTTGTGGCTGTTTCTATACATGATATTTCAGTGCAAGGACTCTCTTTTCTAGTCCTGCTTTTTTACAGCAGTATTTTTCACGAATGTTTGCGTGGCTTAGCTGTTACCAAACCATTTAGTAATTGACTGTTCATCTAAATTCAGCTCGTCTTATAATGGCAAGAACAAGGACACTCCTAAGTGTTCATTTATTTGTTTTCCAACCTCCTAGTGAGGTTTTCTGTTGTTCCATCAACAAGACAGCAAAGTAAGAGGTTGCTCTACATATTCCTCATTGCTGTAGACCTTATTCTGTTTATACCCAAAACTCTGACTCAGTGCTGTTGAAGTCAGCCAAGTCTTTCCCTGGCTTCAGGTTGTTCTGAATCAGTCTATAAACCTAAAATTCAAAGCTGCTTCTAACAAAGAAAACAAAACATTTTTCCTTCAGTTCCTAACAGAACTTGTGTTGTGGTTTAAGCCTGTTGTTCACATCTAATCATGTTCACAAGTGATTATTCCAAGCATCATACATTAGTGTGAAACCACCTAGTATTCAATATTTCCTTCATTGCATTTGGTTCATCTACAATTATTGTATTTAAAAAGGGCGGTGGCATTCTGCCATCCTTGCTCTCTCACTCTGCAATTGGGAATGGTGGTTAGGAAGGGTTCTGAACGTCATCCAGGTAGCTAGGTAACCCCTGGTATTTAAGGAGGTGAGAATAAACACTGATCTTCTTTTAGGTGTGGACAGGTGTGAGACAGGTTGGATCGGACAAGTTGAGCGAGGATTTTTAAAGCTGAGAATATGTGTTTTGGAACGTGTGCTAGATGTGTTGGTTATAAGTTGCTCATCCTTGCCCTCCTCTGCATTGTGGCCAACACTTTACTTTATTTTCCCAACGGTGAAACAAGATTTGCTTCAGAGCATCACCTCAGCAAATACGTGGAGTGCCTTCATGGCATTCTAGGTGGAGGCTTTCTGGTAAGTAATAACCTAGTGTCTTCTATCAAGTTTATATTCAAGGTACTTGGTACTGCTGTTTCTCTACTGGTTACCTGAATTTATTCATCAAATGTCTTGTCAACAGAAGTCTCTGGAGTTGTATAAAAAAAGATATATTGTCCTATAGCTACTATTAGTTACTCTTGGTTTTCTTATCTGCAACATTATGTCACTTTAAAGCTGAAAAAATCATAGGGTCTAGGGCATAGAATTCAAATGCAAAAGTGAAACCAAGCCTCTCAGCGGGCAACAGTTTGCATAAAGGGCTAAATCTTAAGTTTTTTATATGATCGAACCATTCTCCTTTTAAATGTCCCTAATTAATGAGCATTTAGATACAATTCCTTAATTTCTATTATCTGCCATGTTGACAGGTATTTCTGTGCCTTAGCCATTTATTCAGAGGAATTGAGTGGTAGTTGTCAGAGCTTTGCATTTGATTAACAGGATGCAAGGATTGAGTGTGTTCATCATAGAATATCATTAATCTGAAGCTCTTATTTTCTACATTTTCAGTTTTGTGGACCACACTGTAACTCCTAACTCCAGGCTTCCTTTTTCATCTTCTTTTAGAAGTCCTCTTATTATAGGTCCCTTCCAATTCTTAGCACTCTATGATTCTATGATCTCAAGGTATCTGCTAATCACAAATTGGAAACAATTGCATGCTAAGGTGCTTTGTGTAGTGAGAGGTGCTAACAGCTGTGTTACAGCCCCATTGGGACCTAGAGTGGGGTTTGCAAAGACTCAGCTTTATACGCAGAATAATACAAGTGAAATCAATGGAACTTCTCCTGCAGTGCACTTGTACAACCTCTTCTGGACCTGAAGCACTGGGACTCAGCAATGAGTTTGAGTAGGGCCTGACAAGTATGTGTCTGTTCAACAGTAGTTGAACAGTTCAACTAGTTCTTATTCTAGTTTCTTCTTAAGTAAGTCTGTGGAGTTTGCAAATAACGCTCTACTCTTTCTTTATGGTTTTCCAGGGTGCTCTTGGGTGTAGAGTCTTTATAAGTGGACACTGTTAAGTGCTATTTTTGCTCGTGGAAGGATCCTCTTTTTAATAAGCTCCGTTCATTCTTGAATTTATGCTAAAAGCTCTGGAGTATGGATGGTTTATGTTCCTCATGGATAGCTTCTGCTTTGTTACTTTGCATTTCTGTCACTGGAAACTGGTTGTGAAATATTGGAAAAAAGCAGATGTCTGTAATGGGATGTTTGTCTGAATTGAGCAAAATTTTACTAGACTTTCTACTCTAGTCAGACTGGTTTGTCAGGCAGGCAATGATGATTGCTTTTAAGCAACAAGTCTATTGGCAGTAGCTGTTTTGCAAAAAATGTTATTTTGTAGTCCCCACTGGAAAAAAGTTAGTGTCTTTTTTTGCAAAGCATTTTATTTACAAACACAGCCTTTAATGTGAACAAAAACTTTTAAAGCTGAAATACTTGAAACGTAGCACTACCTCAACAGTCTCCTTCTGTGCTTAAGTGCTGTGCATACACAAAGTGGCAATAGAAATATATCTGTCCTGGTGTTGATGATGTCAGTAGCGAGATGCCTACTTTGTTAAATAGGAGTAAAGCTGAATCCCCTGTACAGGCTGACTGCCAAGAAGCAACATAAGTGAGTGCATTCGAAGACTGTGTTTTATCTGCCCTCTCTGTGCAGCCAAAAGGAACAGTGCGGTTTGTTTGCTCCATATCCAGGTACTCATTCCAGCTGCAGTGTTCATTGGGCTTCACAATGACGACTGCTGTGGGTGCTTTGGCCATGAGGGCGGTGGAAAGAGCTGTGCGGTAAGTGATCCTGTGTATGCTAGCCCCAGGTAATCCCAAACACAAGGCGATGGCTGTGCTGAAAGTTCGTGTTTATGTCTGCTGTGCAGATGCTGTCCTCAGTTCTGGCAGCCTTTGTTGGGATCCTTGGCTCTGGATACTGTATAACCATTTCAGCGCTGGGCTTGTCTCAAGGACCATATTGTTTTACCCACCTAGAGAGAAACTGGATCTATCCTTTCACTGACTCCTCTGGAGGGTAAGTTGTCTGTTCACGAGGATGTTGTATCTTCCCCATATACACATGGGCTTTATTCCAGTACCTTTCAGCAATGTCCAATAACCATATACCAAGATCTATTCATAACTTCATCCTTCCCACTTACTAAGAACTTAACAAATAGCGTCAGATACCCTCGCTGCTGCAGTGTAAAACCAAAGCAATAGAAATATAAATAGATAATTAAATCTATACATCATATACTGTTCATGTCCATGAACATCTCTAACAAAGTATTAAGTTTTAGGACTTTGAAGGATTTACAAACTAGGAATAGAGGTTGTTAAGAAATTTGTCTTATCATTTGTGTAAGAGTCTGTTTTGTCAGGCTTGTTTCTGAAGAAGCTTTGCATAAAGTGGCACAATGTCCACATTAGTGACAATGGCATAGAACCTCATAAATGAAACTTGAGAAGGTTTATAAGAATCTTTGTACACTGTAGGGCAGAGAGGGCAAGAAGCTCCTAATTATCCCTAATTAGGCTTCTCCTGCAAAAAAAGTCTCAGTGTGCTATTCCCCATTAATGCACTTAAGTCCTGATATGGTTTATATCATGGCATGCTTTTAAAGTGTCTGTATGTTTGGCAACCTCAAGGCTGTATCTAGCAATAGCTCGTGGCTGATGCCAGACTAGAGGCAGTTGGAATACTAAGAAGCCACATAAAGCTCTTTGCAGTAGAGTTTGAATTTCATATTTCACTTGTATTTCTCCCAAGAGGGGTCATTCCTCTTTCTCCATCCTCCTGACCCTGACTGAGTGTAGAAGAACTAGGTTAAGTCCTTGCTGAAGGCAAGTGCTGATGTTCTCAAGATGTGAGTGAGCAGTAACAGCTGAAATATTGCAGTACCCCTCCAAATTTTTCTGTGGTTAGCTCATCCAAGTAAGCATGTGAGGGCCCAAAGACAGCAGCGGAGGAGAGTGACCCAGTTGCCTCAGATCAGTGACTGCCATCTTCAGAGAAAAGGCCCAGTCCTGCAAAGCTCTGACTGTTTTGAGAAAAACCTTTGCTCTTTCAGCTTTCTTGAGTTTGTGCTTCACTTTAATCAGCAATAGGAAATTCTGATAGCTTAGATTATAGCTTAGATAGCTTAGATTATTTTTTAAAGCTTTATATCTTAGATTATTTTTTAAAAGAAATTAAGGCTTATCAAAAATGTGTGGTCAATATTTCAGCATGTTCCTAAACCAGACAAACCTTGCGTGGAGTAAACCATTGCTTTTTCTGTTCCCTTAGGAGTAGACTCCTAAGGGAACCTAGCCTATTAGGACTCTATAGAGCTAATATCCTTGATGCAGTTACAGACGAGACATAATTTGGTTCTAGTATATGATAAGTATCCCACTCTGACACAATGTAATATGCTTTTAATTGCTGTTTACAGGTACTTGTTTGAGTATAACAAGTGGTCTGAATGTCAGGAACCTCAAAACATCGTGCAGTGGAATGTCACCCTCTTTTCTATCCTCCTTGTTTTGGGAGGAATAGAATTCATTCTGTGCTTCATACAGATAATCAATGGCATTCTTGGAGGACTGCGTGGGTTGTGCTGCAGTCATGAGGAGGTAAGTGATTTGTAGATACACCCATGCTTCTCAGATGAACATGAAACTTGTTACTTATGCTACTGTGGAGTCTTACTCAGCAGTTACTTTTTAGGTATTCTTAAGCAACAGTTTCCTGTACAGCTGTTTCTATAGCTCTGTTGTGATTAGAATTTTCATGTAGTGTTTGATCACATGCTTTCAGCTGATTCCTCAGCAGTCACAGTGACACTAATCTGCATGAGAGCTAGGAGCTAGAGGCCTTTTTTCTGCTCAGTGACACAAGTGATCATCAGCACTGTATAGGTAATAAAACTGAGGTAGAGATCTCCTGGTGGTTGTGGTCTTTGCCTAAACTGTTGTTGCATAGTGTGGTGCTTGTTCTAACTATATGGTGTTAGCCTTGTGTTTTGTCCACAGCAGCTCATAAGCTATTGACAGTATGCTGCATGTATTGAGAACTGCAGCATCCTGGCCTTGCTTAGTAAAAGTAAGATAAGAGAAGGAATTGCACATAGCTGACAAAGTCTGCAGACAGATCTGGAGGGTTTTTGAAGGTGGATTTTTTTGTGTGTGAGGAAAGGAAATTTTCTCCAAATTTCTTTAAAGCCTTGTTAAATAGTTTGGACATATTCCAAAATCAGTGTCAGAGTGCTAGTGTTGGAATCACCATGGTATGAGCAAGATATAATTTATATCACACACTATAGGTAAGCATGTGTTTCACATTTTTAATTGAGGTAGTTGAGTGTTGGGGCTCTTTCAAAGCTATTACTGTTTTCTTCCTCCTGTCTTCCTTGCTTTAACTGCAGCATACAAGAGCTATGTAATGGTTTTCTAAATGTGGTCAGGTTAATTTTTGCATTTTTAGTTGGATAAAATATTAACATTCTTTCCATTAATATATTTCTTTCTTTTTGTTCCCCCCCACAGACATATGTTTGCTAGAAACCTGACAATGCATTGACATCGGTGCATGTGTGTGCTGTAATGAAAATACTGTGGAATTTTTTTAAAACATTCCATGCATACTGCAACACACATTGTTATCAAACTGTGCTGTTGCCATGAATTTAACTGACTTGGGGGCAGCCTTTGTTGTTGGAGTCATATGCAGGTTTTCCACTAACCTGCCTGAATCTAAAGGCAAAATGTATCCTGAATTTCTTTGGTTCATATCATCTTGGTACAGGCAACAGCCTGAACACACGTTACTAAAGTGGCTTTATTTATTTTTCTCTTTCTACTGCCACAACAGCTGTACTTTGTCCTGCTTTCCCAATAAAGTTGCTCTTCCATTCTGATCTTGGAATGAACACAAACCAAATCTTTTCTGCCCTGGATAAAAATGTATACTGGGGTTTATGTCAGCTGGACCAAAACCAAAGCAGCAGTAAAATGTGGATGACTTAGGGCTTTTCAGGATTTTTCTGAATTTCCCCTGTATTTCACAAATAAAGATTTGTATTAAAAATACCCAGCAGGTGTCAGTGATTCCTTCTCTGCCCATGCTGAAACTCTGCTTGCCTGGTCACAGAGTAAAGGGCAGTGGTGGCATGAGAACATGGATTTAATTGGTCAGGTTATAAGCTGTTTTTCCTCTCCAGCAGGCTCTGCCAGAGTGGGAACTGCTTCCTTGCTTGGTTTGGCTCATTTACTGAAACAGGTGTTTGTTCATCAATAAGGGTTCAACAACAGCTCTGGGACAGACACAACTGCACACGGGGAGTCTTAGTCCTGGGTCAGGGCTGGCAGTTCCCAACTGATGGCCAACCCAGGGAGCTGAGAGTGTCCCTGCACAGCTGAGCCCAGCTCTGAGCCCCTCCTGCCCACCCAAGGGGATCAGCTCCTGATTGCGCCATTACAGGCCTGAGATAAAACAAGATGTGGATGTGACTCCTGTTTTTTACCTCACTCAGCAGACTCTCAGGCCTCACAGCATTCAAGGAATACAGTCCAAATTCAGGTCAGCAAGGAGAGATTAATCTAAAATACCTGACTTCACCAGTTACCAGCCTGAAGGCATTATTGTAAGGTCCTGCGCAAGAACCTCTGAAGTGTAGCTTGTAGCACCTTAGAGTGAATGTTCCATCACAAGTACATCTGAATAATGTGCTGCCAACAGCAAGTGCTGGCAAGGTCAGCATGGCAGCATCACTGCTGGCAATGGCATCTTTCAGGTGAAACCCAAAATGTGACATACTCTTTATTTCAAAGAAATGAGGCTCAGTTTTGGAATTCAGCTGTTCATATAGTCTTTGAAAATAAGCAAGTTAGTTTCTATTCATAGGAGAAAAAGAAATTCCCATGCATCCTTAGTGCATCCTTCAGTGCATCCTAGGAGGGTTATCTTTAAAGGTAGCCAGAAACTTCAGGTGTATCTGAGGCTGTCTGCACAGTCAAGTCTGCCCTGTACAAATACGTACCTGAAAAAAATAAGTTAACTGTGGAAACAAAGTTGGCCACATATATCTACACCAGCAAAAGAATTCTCAGATGAAAAGAGTTTGTGTTTAGAATCTCAGGATACCTGAATTTTGCAATAGTATTTATTCATACCTAAATACATAAAAGTATTTGAGGGACTTTAATGCCATTTCATGCCATTTCTTTGTACTGTCTATCCCTGTCCTGTCCTGCTATGGGAGGAAGGAAGGAGAATATGTGCATGCACATGTGTATACGCACAAAATTCCTTGCAGCTGTGTGGTATGCTGTCTTTGTGTGTGAAGATACGCTGTTTGAAAAAATATCTGCAAGTTTAAATCGGCTGTGGAAGGAGAGAAAGTGGAAAGGAGAGTCCTAAATGGAATCATGTATAATCACCATGCAGCTTAAAGATTTTTGCCTTTATTCTTGTGTAATGGTTATTTGTTTTTCTGGTACACACAATTAATTAAAGAACTGAAACAATTTTAGAAATTCCAATACACAGAGTGATTAGTCTAGAGTTTAGACTTGAAACTTCAGCACAGATGCATATAGCACTAATAGATCTCTGTAGCACTAATGCACAGCGTTCCTGCTCACTATTTATAGTGTTGTGTAAAAAAGGGCCAGCTGGATTCCTTTGTTGCCTGGTGCATAAGACTGTTCTGAGAGGTTTATCAGTTACATTGTGGAGAAGTGATTGGTTTTGGTTGTATTCATTTCAGCTGGCAGAGAGGTCACTCATACAGAGTAAACCTGACTTTTCGGTAATGGGCTTGGCATCACCTCGTGAATGATGACAGCAATGGAAAAGCAGTGCTTGCAACACTTGGCAAGATGTTTGAGAAACTGGCTTACAGGTTTGCTTAATTCTTAGTATAAAATAGTTGTTTCCTGTTCCAGTGGCATCATGTGCCAGAAAAAATGACCACACTGTGATTTGGTATTTGCAGAGCTCAGTTTTAAAACAAAGTCATGAAGCAGACTGCTGTACTACTGCAGGACAGATGCTGCTTCAGTCGTCACTTCCCAAGTTAGTTTCTTCTAATCAGAACAGGTTATAATGGAAATAGCAGCAAATTTGATTATAAAAGAAGATGCTTGCTAATTTTGGCCTTTGCTTTTAAGAAAATATTTCAGCCAATTATATGATCTTTGAGTTTTGTACAAAAAAAGTCAGTCATGGGGATTGGATGTGAGTGATTTTAATGCTGTTGTTTTCTCTGCTCTCTATGGCAAAGTGTTGATGACATGAGCTCTGTCTTCTGCCTAGGAGTCTGGAAAGGCAGGTTTGCTACTAATTCTGATTAGAGGGAGACCTGAAAAAAAGTGTCCATAGTTATGAGAGAGTAAAACAGGAAATATGTGAAGATCAAGAATGAGGACTTCAAAATGAAACCTCCTAGAAAAAGAGGAGAGTCACAGCAGAAGGAAATGGGCATGGTGGTACTCACACCCATTTCCTTGTGTGATCTAATGTTAAGCCATAGTATGGAATTAGTTACAACATGCAGTCCAAACAGCTTCTATGAGAGGATGAGAGAAGCCTCATGTGTGAAGAGCCTGAAACAGCTCATGAGGAAACACAAGGAAAATATGTTGTGATGCCATTGCTTCTAAAATCAGCCTTCCTGCTTTTGATGAGCCCTGGGGTTTGTTTTTTCTCTGACTACAATTTTCCTATTGAATAAAGCCTAAGCTCATTCTCAAATTACTTTTCTGAAGACTCACAGGGGCATAAACTGAAGGCTTGGGTTGTGCTGCAAGTGCTCAAACTGTCCTGGCTCTGTGTTACTGGGATAGTGTTTAGATGCTCAGGGGTTGGGAAATGATGACATGTGACAATGGGAAAGCTGTCTGACTTTGGCTTTGCACAGTGCAAACAGCAGGCATTTCACAAAAAACAGCCAGACCTTTTGTCCTGCACAAGAAGTCACGTGCACACAGATCAGGTCTGTAGCTGTGCAAGCTCAGCTGTAAGTACAGAATGAAACAATTGGAGAAATAGCAGGATTTAATTTGCAAAACAGTGGAGCCGCATAATGCTGTGGGAAAGAGTAATTGGTTAAAAGTGTGAAAGTAAATCTGCCTTGCAGTTTCTAACCAGTGTTATTTGGGCTTCTATACTCTGTGCGAGGTGGCCCAGACTCAGCCTGCTGTTGCAAGTCAGCAACATTTCAGTTATCCCTTAGTGCTCTGCTAATAAATCTCTGTAGTATGAGGCAAAGTGTGGCCTTCTGTACAGAGACAGGGCATATTTATCATCTTACAGCCCCCTTCCTCATGCTGCAGTAAGGTTGAAAAACCTTGCTTCGGTCACTCACTGTATTGCAGTCCATGGCGTTGGGAGGAGGACATTTTTGAGCAGTCACTAGGAAATGAGAGCTTTGAAGTTCCTTCCTGAGTCTGACTCCTAGACATATTTCATTTGGAAGATCACAAAGGAGAATCTTTTAGAAGGGAAATGGCTACTTAAAGACGTGCTTAACACAGGACAGTGAGTTTACACGGTGATATTCATCTGTTGTTCTGCTAACTGTTAAGCGCTTCTGTCCCTGGAATCACACTCCAGTCACTGGGTCTTGTGAATATGAAATGACTGAATCAAGCTGGGGAGGTCAAAACACTTCTTATATTGAAAGTCTTGTAAAATCCTGTTAGCTTAGAAGAACAAAACTTCCAGAGTTCTTGAGAGATGGCTTTGGAGACATGTGGAAGCTGTTTGAGTTGCCTGCTGATACCTCTTGCACTTTGGAGTATTGTTTTGAACATCCTCCTGTACTTTCCAAATGGGAAAGCTCTGCATGCTGCCAGTTACCAGCTCCCCAGCTATGAGTGGTATTTTGAAGGGATCTGTTTCTCAGGTGTGATGGTAAGTGCTCAGTCTATGGATTTTTAATTGCATTCTACAGGAAATAATTTTGGATTACTCTTTAGCAATGTAATTGCTTTTTTTAAAAAAAGCATATGGATTACTTTGCAAAACCACTGCAGGCAGAAAAACTCAATCAAATTGAAAAAAAGTTAGTATACTGAATGACAAGTTATGTATGCTACTAAGTGCAAGTGATTTTGCAGGATGGGTTGGGGTTTTTTTCCTGCTGTCCTTTCATTTATATGTAATGTATGCTTGTATTATGGAGGCAAACACTATGTTGATTTAATCACTTGTGGAGGCTGAATTAGAGCTCTTTTACTCAAATGAAACAAAAAGAGCTTCTTATAATGGTTCAGATGTTTTTAAGAGCTGTATGGAGTCCAGTATTTAGAAGACTGAATACAATTCACAATGCATCAGGTACTACTGTTGTCAGGCCAAATATAGAGAATTGTCTCACTGTGATTAGCAGTGTAGGATTTTCCCTGTTCCATTTGTAATATGCTCATCTGCAGTAATAAACTACCGTGGAGTTGCCCACTGTTCATGCTACTCACTATGTTCATAAAGAGCTGTAGCCTCAGGAACAGAAAATGGTTATGTGATCAAAGTGTATTGCACACAATCAGTGCTTTAAAAGAGCTTATCTCCATAAGTAAGGTTTTTTTAAGAAGGTGCTGAACTGTTATTAAAACATTAGACATTCTTTTGAAATCGTGTATTCTCCTTAAAGCAGAAGAAAAACGTTCTATTCTAGCAGAAGAAAAAACTACCAGACAGAGGAGTCTAACAGAAAAACAGTTGCAAATGTATGAAAATGTTAACTGCAATAGTGATACTGATATTTTGAAGCATTTTTAGCCTTAAGATTATTACCAATTTATTAAAAATTCATATATCATTCTGTTACAAACTGATCAGCAGCATGTGAGAGGATAGTGCTGTGATTCAGGAATATTGTCTTCTCATACTTCCCTTTTCAAACCTGTGCCTCTCTGAATGACAGTTTGTGGTGCTGAAGCCCAGGTCCTATTTAGCAAAATGATTCTAGGATCCATCTTAAATAATCCAATAGTCTGAGAAAATCCATATGGATACTTGACAAATAAATGAAAGTCCAGGTGAATTTAAGGAAAAGTTTGCATCATTGACATTTTCTAGCGTATTTGTGTTGGTAAGGAAGGCAATACTCTGACTTGTGTGCCTGTGTCAGCAAGAAGGTGTTGAACTGATGTGTTTGTATCAATAAAATATCCTTCTTTTCACTGGTTATTGATTCTTTTACTTGTGAACTTGGTTTTATTGTTTCAGCTTCACTGGTGTAGCTGCGCCCAAGCTCGTAGTGCTTTACTGTGATGGGAGATGCTGTGCTCTTGTCTTTCAAGCACAAGACACAAGTACAGTGACAGCTTACTAAAACCACTCCAGTTCCATATGTGCCTTGAGTAATTGTGCTGTCCTACAGATCAGCTTTAAAATATCAAGACAGCAGAAGAGATGCAGTCCCTGCCTTCCACGGGTGAAGGAGACTTTGGTTTAGTATCTGCAGTCATCTCACTGACCTTTTGATGTCCCCTTACAGATCCTTCTTTTGGCAGTAATTCTAATAACACTGGAGTGTAGTGTGTTCTATCGGTGCTGCCAGAGTGAGAGCTGTAACAAAACTTACAGGGTGAGTCTGTGTTTTATTTTTGTGCATCTCCTTAGCATTTGTTTTGAATCCTTCGTGCTCCTGTTTTTCCAGCACATCCTGCTGCCCTCTCCACTGCTCTGTTTTCACTTCCTTTCACAGAGGATTCTAAATTTGGTTGCAAGGTCACACAAAGTGTAGCTTCGTTCTTCTGAAGCATAAGCAGGGTGAAAGAAAATTAGACACACACTTTCCCCAAATCCTTGTAAAAGAAAATAAGAGCATAGAATGAAGCACACCAGCTTAACAGCTTCATCCCTTTGCCTGTATTACTTGGAAATTATTTTTTTCAGAAATGACTCAATGCACACTATCTAGGATGCAGATATATTTAGTACATGGTTGTGCTTCTCTGGTATTTTGGGAAACAACTTTACAAAAATGCAAGTTTAAAAACCCCATCCAAATAATATATAACTTAGCCTTGTAGAACTGATTTAAACTCTGTCTTAATCTTTATTTTGTATGTGTATTCTTACTATTCTTTACCTGCTATTTTTTCTCTGAAGTTTGAAGACTGGGAAAATCAAATGTGAAATTCAGCCCCAAGGAAGTAGCGAGGCAGTCTGAATGACCATATTTGCTGTTGACACTTTGCCCACACAGTAATATTTCTCTCTGTCTTTACTTCAGAGTTTCATTTCAATTGTGCTAGCCCTGCTTGGAATTGCTTTCTCGGGATACAGTTGCATCATTTTTACTCTGCATTTGATTCAAGGCCCTTTCTGCAATTCATCAAGTGGATGGAATTATATTTTCAAAGACACTGCTGGGGGGTAAGAAACATTGGTGTAACTCTTCTGGAAGTAATTGTTCGTCAAATCAGTAGTCAGAAACATCTTCTTACTTCAGTCTGGTGTTTCTTTAATAGGTACCTCACAGATTACCCTGCCTGGTCTAAGTGCACAGAACCTGCTAACATAGTGGAGTGGAACATCATTTTACTCTCAATTTTGATAGCTCTCAGTGGACTGCAGTTGATCATCTGCATTCTCAAAGTAGCTGCTGAGTTGAAGCGAACACTCTGTGGGACCTATTCTGTTTTTGTCCAGGTAACAAAACATCTGAGGTTAATTTCTTCAGCATCTCCATGTCACTGTAGCTTCAGCAATTTCTCTCAGCTGGGGACCTGCCCTTTTGGTTTATGCATTCTCTATGCTACTGCATACTTTTTCCAGAGAATATGTACTGACAATACATTTGTTGGTTTTGATTAATCCACTAATTTCTTGTGGTATACAGAGGTTGGTGGCTGCTCACTCTGACCGTTGAGATTAGGACTGAGAAGAAAAAAAAGTGGTTAGGAAATTAACACTGATGCCAAGTCCAGTACTCCTATGTTAGCAGAGGTTGCTGAGCACCTTTCTTCTAACATTCAATTTACAGACATTCTTACTAATGTGTGGCTTTCACAGCAATAATGCGAGAGATTAGCACTTTGGTTTTTATTTGCAGGCGGGGATTCTCTGAAAATGGCAAGGAAATCGTTGCTGCTTCTCTCCCACCTCCAGGAAAAAAGAGAGATGGCCTCTCCATGATCCATAGTGGTAGATTTGAGTGCTACAAAGAAAAATGAAACCCTTGTCTTAAATCTGTCTGTCAAACTTCTCTATTTTGGATGAAGTATATTTGAACTGTCTGACATCTACATCTTTCTTCACCTGTCCTGTTGCACCTGGCAGGGACAGTTCATTTTTTTTCCCTCCAACTTGTTGTGACAATATGGATGTTTGAATACAATGAAACTGCTTTTGTATNCCCTTGTCATTGCTTAGACCGTATGACTATTTGTTTGTCCAAAAGGGCCTGGTTCAAAGCCCAGTACATCAGGAGGGTTTGTTAGTGCATGGCGTGAAGCCATGGTTTCTAAATGAATGAATTTTAGTTAGAGACAGACCATGATGGCAATGGAGGGCAGAGCCTACCCGGCTCCTTCCATCTTAGAAGTTCTTAACTGCAAAAACGCAATTACTGAAAAAAGTCTATCAAGTCTTCCTGTGGTAAAAAAGGCACCTGGGCCTGACTGACAGATTAATCTGACACACAGGTCTGAACTCAGCTGTGCTAATTGGTACATATTAATAACTGGACTGGGTTTCTTTTCACTTTATACTTAGAGGCAAACTTTTTTCTTTTAGTCAAGTATGATGTGACTTGAGGGAACATATAAGGGAACCTTGTGAGCACCCAATGCTAGCTTATTATTATTCTTCCAAGTGTCCTGACCATGCTACAATGGAAGGCTAACATTCTTGACAATAATGATCAGATGAAAAAGAATGATATGTTTTAAATTAGCAGCTAAAAGGTATTTTTACTTTCTCAGAGAATTATTATTTCATTCCCTGTGAAAATTCAGAGATTCACAACGAAGTGGACATCTGGCCCGTTTGCCATTGCATGGGCAGCATTTGGCTATATTTAGCAGTCTGGTTTTTCAACAATGAACATCCAGAGGAAAGAGAAATATGTACTTCAGACTTGCAGCAATGCATGTATCCCTACTACACCAGAACTAGTGGGATTCAGGTACACTGTCATCAAATATTAAACACTGTTAGAAATGCAAACAATAGAATAAGTGTCAGCTTTGGGTAAGTTATTTAGAAAAAAAAATAGAATATATCAGTCATTTAATTCTGTTTCAAGACATTATTGAGATTTTGTCTTCATATTCTTTTATCAGATTGCTTTGAATAGCTGATTTCTTCCCATAGGATTTCAAGAATGCATCTAAACTTTTTATTGCTTAGCTTCTTTTAAGTTGAAAGAAATAATAAAGTAATTAATGATATTTAAGAATGGGGCTAGTCTTTTGAGAGATGGTTCAAGGTGGCATGGATGGTCAGAGGTGCATGATACAAAGGCATGATTAAAAAAATGAGGACTGTGTCACTGCACACTTGTTTTTCTCTTGGCTTAAATATGTGACATATCATTTATCTTAAATGATAATCCTACATTTTTATGGATTTGTGGATATTGTTTGTGGGCAGAAAGAAAAGAAAGAAAACTTAGAAATCAACCTGTACTCCTACCAAATATCTCAGAGAATCTTGCTGATTTCTTGCCTGCAAACTCTGGATCTGTCTTTAATTTATCATTTTTTGTGTGCTTGTGTCTGGTGAATTTACATTTCCACTCTATCACAGACATCTCCTATTTGTGGGCCTTAAATTAAATAAGGAGACATGTAATGTAGTTCTTGTTGAACTTCTTGATCCTGCAACCCTCTTTACCCATAATCCAGAATCTGGCATCTCCATTGCCATAGCCAGATTCAACTGTGACTTGGTGGTTCCACTTTTAAAGGGGCAGTTTATTAATCTGAAATTGGTGGTAAGAATACTAAAGACTAACAGTGGGTTGTATTTCCAAATTTAACAGCCATTTTCATGCAGGGCTTTTGGATGTAAGGCAAAGTTAACCTTGGTCTAATCAATATAAATCCTGATGAAATCCTAAATATTTTGTCTCTAACAATAGGTGCTATGAGCTGTGCCTGGTAGCGAACCAAGATTCCTGTGAAGAATGCCAATTAACTGGCTTGAAATCTAGACACAACCAATGATCCAGATGATGGTGTTTGAGGCAACATGACCATCCAGCTGCAGAACACAGACTTCACCCCATAACAACAGGGAGAAGTGGCCCTCGGGGCCAGGACAAGGCTTGCACCATGCTGGAAAATGAGAAACCCTTTTTTGCACAAGAGTTCCTGGACATGAAATGCACATCCTGCTTGCTGAAATCCCCACATAAAACACCCCAGGCACAACAGGAAGAAAGCTGCCAATTTGAGTTTATAAACTCCTGGCAGGAAGGAGTTAGTGCTGAATCTGCAGTAAGAGTTCCAGCATTACTTGTCCCCCACAGCCAGTGCATTTTAGGATTCTGTGTCTGGAACAATCATGCCATTCATTTAAAAGACTGCAGCTGGAAATCACTGTAGACACTCGGTTTTGTAGTAAATACTGTGGAGCTCCATGCATACCTTTGCATTTTAGGGTATATTAATCCTTGTGTAGGTAAAAGTGACTCTTGCTAAACTACAATTTCCTGATTGTTCCTGTTGTGGATAGAGGAGTTTTCCACAGAGAGCGGCCGAGGACAAATGAAGCTGCAGCAGCTCTTTAGAGGGTGTTTAACTGCAGAGTTTGCAGGCGGCCAGAGCAGCAGCACGGGCAGTAGGCGATAGACATACATCATTCAAATCCGGAAATTGTGAAATGGTGGGGGTTCAATTCAGCCTCAGTGTGTGATCTTATTGAGACCTTTTGTCAGAATATTCCATTTGGGAGTTTGTTTATTTTTTTCTTTCAAGGAAAATTGTTTAAGCAAAAGATTGGCTTTATCTTTTCAATGCAATTCTGGGGATTTTAAAAACAGTCACAGTATTTCAGCATCCTCAATATGAGAAATGAGGTACTATGGTTTAAAACAATAAAGGGATATTCATGACACCAAACTGCAGACTCGAAATTTAACCAATTAAATAGGGTCTTTTTATTTAGGTCCTGAGAGAAGTTCCTGCTTTTCAGACACCATCTGAAGATAATACAGACTTGAGAAGCTGAGGTACTTTGGTCAGTTTTTTGAGTTCCTTAAGAAAAAGATGAGTGTTCTTAGGCTTACAGATAATCTGAAAGTTTGGGGGAGGCACAATTAAAAGCGGGAATGGAAAAATATTGCCTGTCAGAAGTTTTTGTCGTATTTTTACATAAGAACCTGCAGTTCTTTTGCAAATCAAGGAAGGGTAATTTAGAGGATTCAGGAGCCTAAGGCAAAGTAAAACTTATATTTTTACCCTCAAATAAATGTGGAGATTTCAAGGGTATTGCTCATGTGGTTTTTTCTCTTCCTCAATCTAAGGGAAATCGGAACAAAAATAAACCAAATAGCCTACATATGCACGAACAACTTATTTATTAAGCACTGAATTAAGAAATGACTTTGAATTTAAGTATTATAACAGGAGGTAAATGCTCTCTCATTTTTACCTCACTTAATTCAGAAATGGGGCATATGCAACCCAGATAAGCTGATGTTTCCACTGCACTACTGATCTTCATCCATGGAAAAGGAAAAAAATTCCCTACAGAAATAATTTTGAACACAGGGCATCAACCTGTGAAACTCCAGAATTTCATCATCGATTCTGTCAGATTTCAAAATCTCAGCTTTGGCTTACTCATTTAGAGAGAAGTAGAGAGTCCTCCATTTAACCCAGATGTGTAGAAGGTTCCAGAAAGTGAGATTATGAAATTCAATATTCTGACAGTGCCTGATGGGAATAGTAATTAAAATTGGTGAATTATTGTATACCATAGTCCTGGTGACATAGATTTCTAAGTCTAAAATCTAAGACACAGATTTTTATGTCATTAAACTGCTATACTTTAGTTATGTTCTGAATCTTAGTCTTCTATCCAAAATAATCATAATTTTTGTGACCAGTATTAAAATAGTTGCCAACAAGATGTGCTTATTACAGATCATTTTAAGTTGCCATACAATGGAAAATTGTTATTGTAATTTAGAATGAGTGTGACTGTGTCAGTGCTCAGAGCACAGATGACATTTTTAAAGAATTCCCAAGTGACTGAAAATACCTATTTTTTAATAGAAGTTTGCAGGTGGCTTTGTATGCCTAAAGCTTCAGACACAACCATGTTGTAATGGATATATACTCAAAAAAGTGCCCTTGCAAACTTTAGTTAGGTGGTTTTCAAGCGTTCTGTGTTTAAGGTCCAATTTTGTTCTTATTTTTCAGTGAGAGTGATACAAAATATTTACAGAACTTGAATAAAGCAAAAGAAGCCTTTGGCACTGGGTAGTGCATTTGGATAATGGTAACAGTTAAGATTATCTGGATCTTATGTTTTCAATCACTGAAGAATGTGGCTTATCCTGTCTGGCAACAGACGAGGAGGAAGATAACATAGTGGGGTCATTTTGTGGAATTTCTGAGCCTCATTTCAGCAATACTGAAACTGCTTGGAAAGGGGATGCAAACCTCCCTACCTCCTGGTCCTTTCCATCCCTAGCAATATGTGACACACTTTGTGCTGAAATTACATTTCCAAGGGAGCTGTGGTTGGTAGCAGAGCCAACCCAAGCATGCACTGCTGGGTACACTGGTCCCAGTGACCTCAGTCCTCTTTTTTCTGCTTGCGCCACACCAGTTTGGTGGTGTGAACAGGCAGGAGCAGGCACAACTTGACCTCCTTTTGTCAATGCAGAGCAGATACACAGGGGAAAAGTGTCACTTAGAACTTTTCACAGTGTGCTTGAGAAATTGTGTTCTTGTGCCACATTATCATTGGGATTATTTTCGCAGTAGCATACAAGGTGCAGAGAGAGTGATGAAGATAGTGAAGAATGTAATTAAGCTTAAGTCTGTAAATCCATTTAAATCTGCTTTCAGTTCAGTGACAAGATTTACACTCGATCACAGTCTGAATGCTAATTTGTGTGATTGTAGGTTGGCAGAAATAGAAAAAATTTCTTTGATTTTCCGAACTGACGAGGTTACCAGAATCTCTTGTTTGCTCTTGACACACAGAGACATTGTGCAATTGGTTTTATTGTGTTCACGAAAGCAAACAGGAGCAGGGAGGGGGAGGTAAGGATGTGGGGAGTAGGAGGGATAGGAACATATAAAGGGAAATTTCATGTGCCTGTCTTGTGTTTTTATTTCATGTTTTCCACAAGGTCCATGAATGCAAAATGAAGCTATTTCTCCTAAGCTGCTTGTTGGTTTCTTGCTGTTGCCAAGTTGCAGCAGTGAACAGGGAGTACTATATTGGCATTAGAGAGGCTGTCTGGAACTATGCACCTGGTGATGCCAATGCCATCTCTGGGCAGCTTTTTGCTGAAGAAGAGTAAGTAAAGCATTGTCACTGGTTGAGTTTTATTTTACAGCTTCATCTGGTGAGTCTTGTTGGTGACTGTGGATTTTCTGTCAGAATGTCCCGGTTTGACACACAGACATATAAGGGAATTTTGACTTTTTTCCTGGCTTGCTTGAGAACTGCATTCCAAAGTTCTGCTAATTCAGAGCATTGGAATATGTAGTGGGGTGTGAATTTGTTGTAATGAAATATTTACTAAATAGAGACTAGAATAAGACTCTGAATGTCTAATGGTGTTTTATTTTGAATGTGTAAGGTGCTAGTCCTGAAGAAATTACTTTTGCTGTTGTTTTCAAATGCAGAATCTCGACAAATTTAAAACTTTCCTACTGAGCACAGGTTTCCTTTTTAGTTATTCATTGCTGGCAGGGATGATTTTCACTGGTGCAGAAGCACAGCTGGGTACTTCCACCACAGTGGAGGAACTGGGTTGCTTGTTACAAGGCAAGGAGGGTCCTGTGCAGAGTGAGAGCAGTAAGTAGGCTGAAGATATGTAAGGTGAGGAGGAGGGGAGCACCCTGGAGGTCTGAATAATCAATAAAGAAAACTCAGATATAAAAGGCATCAGAAAAAATATTTGAGAGAGAAAAAGTATTCCTTTCTTCTATTTTTTCAGTGCCTTTAAATTTAAATAGGACTATATCAAAGCAAAAACAATGACAAGAGAAATCAGAAACTAGAAAAATCTCAAAAATGCAGTTCTCATTTGGTCTGTGGGTGAGGGATTAGAAGATTTCCTGTGGTTTGTTTCCTCTAGTGACAGCCTCAGCCATAACCTGCTACTTGATCAGGTGTGAGATGAAGCAGTCAGCTTTTTTTTTTCCCCACTCACAAACTTCCTGAGGTGTAAGAAACTGCCAGGGATTCAGCAGGCTAGTAATTCTGATTAGGGTGGAAACAGGGCATCTTGTCTGAGAATTGCAGAGCTGTGTTTTAATTCAAGGAACCACTCCTGTTCACTGCGCTTTCACTGCTTTTCTCTGGTCTGTGGTGACCTGCAGCATGCTACACTAATTTCAGGTTTACAGTGGTTGTATGCCTGCAATGGAGTTGGTCCTTTGTATTGTACTTTTCAGTTTCAGCTTCTCTGATTCCCCTTCTCCTCCTGGACCCTTTATGAGGCTGTGCTTGTGTGGTGATTGAGATTCATAGGGGCAGGGAAAAGCACAGTACAGAAGCAATACTCTACAACTAAATGGTATCTGTTTAAACT
>WEIT01038279.1:1084-13658 GCA_013389985.1 Dryoscopus gambensis | reverse complement strand
AAGATACCTACACTTCCTTGCCCATATCCTTAAACAACACTCTGCCTTGTAGAAAATACTTTGCATTTTTGGGCAGTATTAAGTTATTTCACAGCAAGGCTTGCACATAGTTCTGCACAGCACTGCAGAGGCCTGGTCTTTATTTAAGACTATTAATTAAACCCACGCTACAGATGCGCTTGTGTATTTTCTTTCCAGGCAGGCTGAAGTCTTTCTCAAGAGAGGACCACACAGGATAGGAAGAATTTACAAGAAGGCTATCTACATTCAGTATACCAATCATTTATATGATGTGATAGTTGACAAACCTTCCTGGCTGGGTTTTTTAGGTCCTATAATTAAGGGAGAAGTTGGAGATTCCATTACTATTCACCTGAAAAACTTTGCTTCCAGAAACTACACGCTGCATCCACATGGTGTAAGATACACAAAAGAAAATGAAGGTAAGCTTGATGCATTTCTGTGCCAGAATTTATCAAAGGTTAATTGTCTGTCTAAGTGGTATTCTCCCATCGGAGAGAAGACTGGTTAAGTAAATAGAGATTTAAGTTAGGACACAATCAATTTAAAATAGGACCTAAGTTTGATAATTTTTCAAGAGTGAAATACAAAGCCAAAAGTGGAATTTGTAAAGAAGGAAATTTTAGATCAACATTTTACCTGAAATAAGAGTATTTGCATTTCAACCAAGATAAGGGTATAAAGGTTTATAAGAGATTCAAGTATGGGGGGTATATATAAAAATTTGATGCTGTGAGGAAAATACTGTTAAGAGTAATAATGTACTGTTCCAAATTCTTAACACTAAATTTGTGTATATCGTATATAAGATACACAAGAGTTTCTTAAAGTAGAGAAACAGATACTGATTAGTAATTACTTAATGAGACGAAAGTCTGACACACTCTAAGATATACTGCGGGGTGCTACTGGTATATGGTGCTACTATGCTACTGGGAGAGGTGATGGCTTGTCCTTGCAATAGCCAGTTTGGCCACACTCAGGCAATGGGGGATTTTCTGCACTGGATGGCATCAGAATATGGCTGTTGAAAATTTTATTACTGAGCCTTAAAAACCATGTGTGAATTGTTGAGAATATGATGTCTCAAAATCACTCTTTAAAAATCTTTCATTAGAAGAATTTATGAAGTATCAGCCTAGCTTCTAGTATTTTGTGGACTTTTTCATTACAGCTAGTCTGTGTCTTGATAGAGACACACTCTGTGGGATCAGAACAGTGTATTATGTAGCAGTACATACATTTTTTGGAATTTTTTTCTGTTGCTATCATTCCAGCAACACCTATATTCCTTCAGGGCATATGCAAGTTTTTAGAACAGTTTCCGAGATTAATGTTTAACGAATGTTTTACAAATATTTGAATTGTTATCTTTTTACAAGAAGTACACAGTCCCCTCCCAATAAATTAAGGACTAACTTTAATGGACTAAATTAATCTAAGTACTCCTATGGACTTCAAAGGCAAATGAAGATTCCTAAAGAGAAAGAAAACATCTACTCATCTGATTTAAAAGTTGTGGGGTTTTAACCTGTATTCAGCGGTTCAGTCCATTTTACTGCAGCATGTAGTCAACTTTCAGCACGGCAGGTGCTATCCTGACACCCTGTTGTGAATGTGCTGTACTAATGGTGGCTGCATGGAATTCTTCAGGTGCCTTTTATCCTGACACCACCAAAGATTTTCAAAAGCGAGATGATGCTGTGGAGCCTGGAGGCCAGTACACTTACACATGGGATGTGACAGAAGATCAAGGTCCAGCGGAAGGAGATGCAGACTGCATAACCAGGGCTTACCACTCCCACATAGATGCTCCAAGAGATGTCGCCTCGGGGCTTGTTGGGCCTTTAATAATTTGCAGGAAAGGTAAACCATAAATAAATAAGTGAGTAAATAAATACATATGCAAGGTGATTGATAATGATCGTTGGTAAGTATCAGTGAAATAACTTCTTGGAAGAGGAGAAGTTTACAATTTATTTTGAAATAACTGCTTTTGGTCTTCTCAATTAGTTGCCTTCAATAGTGTAGGAAGTAGTTTGATTTTGTGTATGAGAGTGAATATAATTTGCAGAATACTTTGTTCACAAATCTATATGAGTGAGATGTGTTATGCGAGCAATGCCCAAGGATTTGTAAATACTGATATAAGAAAGAGATTAACATGCAATATTTATTCTCAGTAATTTTACAGAAGCTATCAAAAGGGATTTTTGTTTCCTGCATGTGTCTGTAAGTTTATGTGTAGTCACACTCAAGAAGTGTCAAAACATGAAGTAAACAGGGTCCAGCCCTACTCAGACTAGAGTTAAAACAGACAAAAAAATAATGTCAGTTACCAAAGATTGTGAATATACCGCTTTCTTTTTCAGATACAATGAATAGGGACAGTGATCAACACTTTGATGCTGAGTTTATCCTTATGTTTTCTGTGGTGGATGAAAATCTCAGTTGGTATCTAGAAGACAATATCAAAACATACTGTTTTGAGCCTTCCAAAGTGGACAAAGATGATGAAGACTTCCAGGAAAGCAATAAAATGCACTGTAAGAGAACATTGTATTAATGTTGCTTGTCACTGATATCGTAAAGTAGTATTTTTCTGTCTTGTTGCTTTTAAAGATGAATTGTAGTTGCTTGTTTTTTTTTTTTAAATCAAAGCTTTTTCTTAGAGGATTAAGAAAGACTCTTTTGAATAAAAACTAAACAAGTTTAAAAGTGATGGTGAATATTGTACAGTCAAACCTTTAGAGCTGTGATATAAAATTCTTAGGGGCCAAGAAGCTCTTTGCGAGTGCAACTTTCCCAAGCACTCTAAACAGATTTGTGTTACTTTGTTCTGTTTCTTAGTCCTGAGCTGTGCACTATAATTTCACAGTTTAGAAAAACAGTTTTTACTGTTAGTGTAAACAAATAAGACACCTCTGGCTCTGACATGGATTCCAGAATCATAGCTATGTAGAGGAAGCATGTGTCTGATACTGGCACTGATTTTCAAAGGTGTGGAGCATTCTTCTGAGGCTCTTTCAAGCCTTCAAAAAGGCTATTTTGTAGAGCAATGGTTGTATGATACCTGGATTTGAATAAAAAATCCTAAGGTCTGTGAAGTTAACTGTACTAAACAACATTTATTTTAGCAATCAATGGGTACATGTATGGATACCTCCCAAACCTCACAATGTGTGTGGAAGATAAGATAAAATGGCATCTTTTTGGCATGGGTAATGAAGCTGATATCCATTCAGCCTACTTTCATGGACAGACCTTAATAGAAAGGCACCATCGAGTTGATACCATCAGCCTCTTCCCAGCCACATTCATTGATGCTGTCATGGTACCAAGGAGCCCTGGGGAATGGCTGCTCAGCTGCCAAGTGAATGACCATATTGAAGGTACAGTACAAGTTTCAGTGATCGGAATTTTTTAGCTTGAGCTAAGAGTTTACTGAGTCACTTTTGCATGGCTCTTGACCTGCAATATTCTCCTCTAGGTAAAAAAACTTTCATAGTAATTGAAATGCCTACAGGTACATTAGATGGGTTTGAGCATGTAGCCTGGGAATCAAGGGATTCTTTTCTCTAATGGACATCATCATCAGCTGGCAGCAGTTAGCACAGCTGCACTTTTGCAAGCCTCACCTCTGGACAAAAAACCAGCATGATGTTTGCCTCTTGCTGGAGATAACTAACCACAATTTTCTGTTTGCCAGCAAAGAAGTTGGGGCTCATTCCGTGTTTGGCAAGGGGCATGGGACAGGCAGGACTGGCCTGCTGACAAATACATGTTCTGGAAAGTGCATTGGTGAAAAAGCAGAGATGTTCTTTTCTCTTCCCTGTATTATCCTGTATTTTCAGTTTTAATAGCCGTATGAAATACTTAGAAGCTAATTCCATGCTTCTGAATGATCTACATTCCCATAAGTGAGGGGAGTAATTTGTCACAGAAGTGGGAAAGAACACAGAACTGAAAATCATTCTCCAAGATTTGAAAACTCCCATATAAAAAGAAGTATGTAACCTACAGATTCAACTACACAGATGTTCCAAGCTTTGAAATAGTTATCACATCAAGCAACATCCTGATATGGATGAAGCATCCTGGACAAGACTTAAATCCTACAAACTGGCCTGATTTATAGCTGAAAAAGGGCTCTCTTCACTATATTATTTGTATCTCCAGCAAGCAGATTTGCTAAGTGCTTCCCTTAGGATGCAGAGACTTGGGAGTTTCACAAATAAGCTGTTGACTATATTCAGATGGAGAATGGTCAGTCTGGTAACATCTGACCTTGGCTGAAGTGTTCACTGACAGCACTGTGTCCACACTACCCTAATCTTCTCTGCCATGCCAGTTGCAGCTTTACAAGCAGAATGCCCTTTACTGCCCCTGTCTGCCTGCTGTAGATACCATGGCTGTGTTTCTATATCCTAGCTCAGTTGGCGTGCCTTCTTTTATAGCATTCATCTTCCACTTTGTGACTTTCATATCCATCAATGGTGTGGGAATTGTTCAGGGAACAGAAGAGCTGTTGGACGCAGGGAAAGAGAAAACAAAATGCAGTTCCTTCTCCCTAGGTTTCTCTACCTCTATTTTTCCCAGGTGGTATGCAGGCCCTTTTTAAAGTAGAAGATTGTAAGAAATCCACACCAGATCGTAATGAGAGTACAAAGATAAGACAGTACTTCATTGCTGCTGAAGAGATCATCTGGAATTATGGCCCATCTGCAGTGAACCATTTTACAGGACAAGAATTAATTACTGACAGGTAAATGCCTCTAATTACAGAATCCTTATTTTCCAAGCAGAATTGATTTAAGCATGCTAAAAAAGGTAAGACATATGGTAGAACTGACTTTTAAGCAGAATTGCCCACTGTCCTCATCTGTGTTTAAATATTAATGCTGGAATAAATATCAAACCAAAGTAGGTCAATTGCTTTCCTTGTAATCTTACTTTAGATTTTGCTGCAATGTTAGTCATTTCACTGGGATTAAGATTAATTGTTATGTCATATGCAGGCTGTGACTCCTGACTATTCAAGACGGTGGATTATTCTGAGTTAGGGAATAAAGTAGGAGTTCAAGGCCATTGCCTTAGATGATGAAACTCATGCTAACAGTGTCTCATCTAGGAAACAGTTTGCATGAGATAGCTTTGCCCTTTGCACTGTGTTTACATATTTAAAACCTGGATCAATTCACTGAATACATTGATTCCTCAAGTTTTTCATGTGAGTTAAAGCATACTTACCTCTTCTACAAGCAACAAGGCACAGTTCACTGTTTGAATAGTGCTTGGAAAACACGGAAAGGTCTTTTCTTAGAGAGTGTAGTGGTTTTAGTAAAAGTGTAGACTGAATCTTCTCACTTTGTATATAGATGTTACATATTCTTGGTGTTTGTATCTGCTCCTCTTGAATTTTTGTAACTTCTACTTGAAAGAAGAGTAAACTCAAGATTATGAAATGTTAAGTAGAAATCATCGTTAGCGAGTCTCTAAGCATACTGGCTTTGTAAGGGCAACACAGCACAGTGGCTTTTTTTTAACGAGAAGTTAGTGAAGGATAATGGATTCCTGCACATCTTATATGGGACTGCATGTAAGTGCATGGCCATACCACTGAAAAGAAACCCAAATGACAAACTCAGCATGTCATACCTCAGAAAACAGGGCTGAGGTCCGACTGCCTTTGTACAGCTGAGCATTTTGACTTGAACTGTTTGCATCTATTGCAATTTCTTTTACACAGTGAATCTCACATCTTTTTTGAACAAAGTGGGACAAGAATTGGTGGCTCCTATAAAAAAGCAATTTACAAAGAATACACAGATGGTTCTTTCACTGAACATAAAAAAAGGCTGGCAGAGGAAGCACACCTTGGACTCCTAGGTAAGATAGTCTAAAATTTTTTCATGTCAAAGATTTACGAGAGTAAACAATCACTTCCACTGGTCAGCGAGCAGTGCCCCCAGCTCCAAAGAGAAGCCCTCAGCTCTCCCTGCTTCCAGCAGTCACTACTGCCTGTGGTTTACCCCAAAGTGTAAAGAAGCTGTTGAATGCAAGGCTGTCATGGTACCCAGCTTCCTTGGAGGAGCATGCCATGTTCTCCAAAGGTCACGCTCTGAATTACAAGGCCAGGCTAGGTAGGTCTAGTTCTATTGATAATCTTGCTGCTTCTGGCATGGGTTGGTGCTAATGTCTGTAAATCCCTTTCCAAAGAGAGGAACTGTCCTGAAAATCACTGGGGCTCCACGTCAACTGGGAATGGTTGCTGCTGGGCTGTTGTGTGATTCAGACCAGATGCCAGGGACCTGGTCTGTGGCCACAGAGGCCTAGGGGCATTCCTCGTGCAAGGGTAAAAGCAGCCAGACACTGAATGCCGTAAGTTTGTGGTGACCTGTACACCATTTGATAGAAATATCCTGTAATTAGACCATGTACACTTTTCCAGGACCTGTGATCAAGGCTGAAGTGGGTGAGCGCATCAGGGTGACCTTCCGGAACAACGCCAGCCGCCCGTTCAGCATCCAGCCCCACGGTGTGAGCTACCGCAGGGGCGAGGCAGGGGCACAGTATGGCACTGCACCCAGAGGTGAGCCACGGACGCGGTATTGCAGCATCTGAGCACACACTGTCTTACCTGTGCATGCCTTAAAGGTGATGAAAGAAAGACTGTTCACTTGCCATAATTCCCAATGCTGATTTCCATAATAGGTACCGAATCTCCAGCCTCTCATGTGAGTCCCGGCACTACATTTACATATGAATGGGATGTGCCGGAAGATGTGGGTCCCACAGACCAAGACCCAGACTGTTTAACCTGGCTTTATTACTCAGCTGTGGATGCAGTCAGAGACACCAGTTCTGGCCTTGTGGGTCCTCTCCTGGTGTGCAGGAAAGGAGCTCTGCTTTCTTCTGGGAAACAGGTCAGTCAAAGAAGAAAAATGGAAATATTTGCATCGTCACAGCTGAATCTGCTTTCTCCTCCCAGACTGCATCACCTTCTCTCCACATCATGGTTTCACCCATGTCCTAAGGGGAATACACAACATGAAGAAAGTGGGGTTGGTTTTCAGTCTGGCTCCAGATAGACAGTCACTGTAATGTGGAAACACCATCATCATGAGCAGCCACTGGCATTCAAGTCTCAGCTATGATGAGAATCTCTAGGAAAATGTAGAGATTTTAAAGACCAAAATACAAACTCACTTCCAGAGGTGGTCCCTGCTGGTAGAAAGAGCATCAGCAGTAGATACTTAGCCACCAGATACAGCAATTACAGAGCTTTGAGATTATCAGAATGAAGAATCAGTGTATGCATTTATGCTATTTTGTGACCTGTACTCATAAATTATTATGAGCATAGGATTTTCCTCCCTGACATTTTCTGTTTACTCATTTCTATTTTTCTTTCTACTATTTCTTCTCAACAGAAAAATGTGAACATGGAGTTCTTTCTACTTGCTACAGTATTTGATGAGAATCTGAGCTGGTATTTGGATGATAATATTTTGATGTTTACACTAAGTCCTGATAAAATTGACAAAGATGATGAAGACTTCCAAGAGTCTAACAAAATGCACTGTAAGAAAATTATTAGTTAGCCAAATATTAATTTCTACAATAAGGTTTTTACGTTTATGGTTTCACGTTTGAGGCTGGAAAGCTGTATAGTGCAGAGATATTTCATTCCTTTCCAGTGGAAAAAAACCCAAAACATTTCAGTGCAATTCAGTTTCAACTAAATGTGGTAGTTCAAAGTATAATGCCAGCTGTTCAGTGCCTTGCACGGCAGTTGAGGATTTAGCATGTTTATGTACCACTTTGAGCACTCAGAAGGAGGAATTAGGTCTTCAGCCTGTGTGCAACCACTACGAGCGCAACCAGGCAGCAAGACAAAACTGACCTCTGCTCTACAGATGATGTAGCTGAAAGGAGGTTTTTCACAGAGTTACAGAGCAATTGAGGTTGGACAGGACCTCTGGAGGTCACCTGGTCCAACCCCCTGTTCAAGTAGAGCCACTCAGAGCCATTTGCCCAAGACCATGTCCTGATGACTTCTGAACACCCTCAAGGATGGAGACTCCACCATCTCTCTGGGCAGCCTCTGCCAGTGCTTGGTCAGCCTCATGATAACACTGTTTCCTGATGATTGTCGGGAACCTCCTGTGTGTCAGCTGGTGTCTGTTAGTGTCAGTTGGCCTTCTGTCCCTATCACTGGGTACCACTGGGAAGAGCCTGGCTCCGTCCTCTTGGCACTCTCCCTGCAGGTGTTTGTACAGGTGGGCGAGATTCCCCCAAGCTGACTCTTCTTCAGGCTGAAGAGTCACAGGTCCCTCAGCCTTTCCTTGTAGGAAGAGATACTTTCTTGTCCCTTCATCATCCTTGTGGCCCTTTGTTGCCCTCCCTCCAGGGTGTTCATGTCTTCCGTACTGGGCAGCCCAGAACTCAGCACAGCCCCGCAGGTGTGGCCGCAGCAGTCTGAGCAGAGGGTGGGGATCCCCTCCCTCAACCTGCTGGCTGGACTTTGCCTCAGAATGAGTCTTTGCTTCTTTAATAGGGCAGAACTGAGTTTCACGCTGATTGTGTTTTAGTACTGCAGAAATGTTTTTCAAGTTTCATGAGAAAAGACGTTTTTACCCTCAGGCCCTAGCCCTGCCAGTAAGTCCTAATCTTTAAGCATATTTGTTAGTGTATTTTTGACATTTTCCCCTCAGGGCCATTCCTGTTTACAGACTCTTGGTGCTGAGGATTCAGTGAAGCCCAGGATTTGAAAGTTTTGCAAAGGACTATCTAGAAAGGGTCAATAACTCAAACTAAAAAAACCTTCTGATTGCCTCCACTATATGGCTGGAGGGTGTTGCAGGGTGTAAAGTGGGATCCTTTATGCATCCTGAATATGTGACAAGTAGAAAGCAGGGAAAGTTCTAGTTGGTCAAGGCAGCAACATGAGCTGTAGACACTGAAAAGGGAAACAGTTAGAAATTATTTTTAAACATTGGGGTTTAAAAGCTGTTTTGCTTGAACCAATTCTTTAGTTTTGTTGATGTGATACAGTATTTTATTATTGATATTTCTGTCAGTCTAAGGCATGACATTGCATCTGAAGTCTTTATTAGTTAATCTATATTACAGAATTAAGTAATATATTAATCAAGGTGGGTTTTGCTTTCTCAAATCTTCTATAGCCATTAATGGTTATATGTACGGAAATCAGCCTGGTCTTGAGATGTGTAAAGGAAGTGTTGTTTCCTGGCATTTGATGGGCTTGGGTTCAGAAGTTGATGTCCATGGGATATACTTCTCAGAAAACACATTTGTAACTAAAGGAACCAGAAGGGATACAGCAAATCTGTTTCCACATACAGTTCTTACAGCTATTATGAAGCCTGATTCTGAAGGTAACTGTCTTGTTTAAAAAATGTTAGTAATGCAGAAACCGTTACCTATGAATGTTTTGTGCATAGAGACAAGCTTTAAGTAGCTGGTATATTGATCCTGGTGCTGAAACTGTGCACAGCTGTGTTTGAAGGGCAGCAAACTGTAAGGACCTATGTTCTTAATGCTAAAGCCTTGATTTTTCTAGCTCCTCTGTATGCTGAATTTTATTACTGCAAGTAGCCATACTGCACAAAGATTTTGGACCTTATATGAGCAATAACCTGTGTCTCGGTCTCCTCAAGTTTTTGTTTCTTGTGTGACCTTTAGGAGTTTTTGAAGTGTCCTGCCTGACAACAGACCACTACACCGGGGGCATGAAACAGAACTACCAAGTGAAAAAATGCCATTGGTGGAATGTAGATTTATCTGTGTATTTGCATGAAAAGATTTACTACATTGCTGCAGTGGAAGTTGAATGGGACTATTCTCCTAACAGGACATGGGAATTTGAGCGGCATCAATACCATGAGGAAAGGTACTTTGGAATATACACGGGGAAAAAAATTCAAAAAAAGCAAAGGAGCAACTCACTTCTCCTCTGAACCTTTTCCTCTTCCAGACGTTTCTAGACACACCTTCTTTTCACATATTATTTTTTTGGGCTCACTTGAATTTGTGGTCCTTCCCCAGTAGTGTTGCCAGGTAACTGAGCCAGACAGCACAATGTTTGAGAAATAGTCCAGCACAGATCTTCTGTGGGACAGGTGTAGTCTTTAATGGATCCCGGATAGTGCATGTGCATTATTTACTGATGTTGGTAGTCCTTGACGTGGAAAGCTGAAAATGCTCATTGTCATCATATCTATGATGACTATGTCCTGATAAACAAGTCTTTGTCTCATGTTTATTTGTGGTCTGAGTAAGGTTCTTTTTGACCCCTCTCAATTTCCTGAGCTTACACAAGACAACGTCCATGATTGAAGGCACTCACCATGAAGCTTGTTGTCTTGGTGTTTTATTTCCAATGACATAAAACTGATTGGATCAAATAACTCCTGCCAATTAGCAGAAAAGGCTAAACAAGAATGATGAATTTCTGTGTTCCACCTGAATAACCTGAGTAGCAGATTATAACTGTATTTTGTTATTAACCTAACTGTATTTTCTTCTTTTTCCTCAGTTTGACTGCACATTTCCTTGCCCTGTATACTAGTGGACTCTGACATAATTCTAAGCACAAGTAATATGGACTGTGCTGTTACCAGAGTTTTTTTCCCTCTATTGCGATCAGTCCTCATGATCTCAGCAGAGAATCCCTCACATTTAATGTCAACAAGACATTTCAGCTTTACACATTTCAGGCTTCATTTCAGATGTACACAAGTTGCCAAAGGCTCTGTTTTTCAGTATGCAAGTTGCTATGTGTCTTCTTCCAATTTGAAGCATTTGCCAAGCCAAGCACTCAGAATTTTTTCAAGTACCATAGAGACTTGCTCTATTTATAGTGGGGTTTTTAACCTTTTAAAGAGAAACCTCCCAGCTTAACAAGAATTTCTAATGTTGAAGATACTAGCAGTTTATGAGACTACTCTTTCACTGACCCAGATTCTTCCTTGATACTTAATTGACATACCTGCAAAAGATGTTCTAAAGTACCTGAAGGAATGCACTTATTTCTTCTTTTGGCAGCCCTGGCAATCCATTTTTAAATAAAAATGACAAATTCATTGGCTCGAAGTACAAAAAGGTAGTGTATCGCGAGTACACTGATCAGACATTCAGTACTCCCAAAAACAGAGCAAAGGAGCAGCAGCACCTGGAAATTCAAGGTAAAGTCATCATGTTCAGTTTTGAAAATGCTAAACATGCAGTGACACAAATCAAAAGATACTATTTGAATAATATTGAGTACAGGTCTACCCACAAAAATTGCCTCAATCTAAGTTGAAAACCTACACAGAATTGCTACTTTTATTGTGGTGCTTTCCCTGCAAGGTAACATTGCTTGCTTTACAAGGAAAAAAAACCTTTTGATTTGCTGCCTGATCAGAGGTCAGTTTTTCCTAAGTCAGCATAAAACTGGGCAGCAACATCCAAACTGACTTCAGGTACACACTAGGTGCTCAGAACTTGAGACTTAGAGGCCTAACTTCAACATTTCAAGTTGGCATAGTGAACATTATACAGTTTTCAGCTGAATTATAAGACAATGTTGTGAATTTGAACACAGCAAGCTGGCTCTCTGTCTGCTCTGATGTTTTGTAAAACCAAGTGAATCTTTCTTTTCAATCCAACAGGGCCACTGCTTGTGTCAAATATTGGAGATAAAATTATAATAGTTTTTAAGAACTTAGCATCAAGATCTTATTCTATCCATGCCCATGGAGTGAAAACAGACAGTTCTGTTGTTGCTGTAACTAACCCAGGTATCAAACCACCCTTCTTTACTTCCAGCAGGTAACATTAGGACTTCTGATAAGATTTAGCAAGCTTCCAGACAGCAGGAAAGACATATTTTTGTTTGTCTTACCTCAAGATCCTAAATTTTTGACACTGATTATGACAAATATTTCTACAGTTCAAACACCCCTGCTAACTACTGCTATGTATCCTAGTCCTTGACTGATCAGTAATTTTTCGACACAACAAGGCTGCACCTTTCATGAAAGCAAACAGATTTGGCAACACAGGGAAAGCATATCTTATGCTATTATATCTGAAATTCCTCTGTGATCTTTACAAAAGATACAATAGATTTTATTTATGGTGAACTGGACAGTGCAGGTGCAGGCACACACACACACACACACAAAACTATTGGGAAAAATTACCATGCTNTATTGTCAAGAAGAATCAGGGATCTGCAGAAGGGGCCATCACCTAGCCAGTGCAGTAAATAGGAAGGGGAAGTTCAAGATAAATATAAGCTGTAAATGGAGATAACATCAGCTTCAGCATGACCTCCTGTAGCTCAGCACATTGAAAACTTCAAAAATTAATTGATACTTTTTAAATTCAGGTGAAACAAAAATATATGTCTGGAAAATCCCAGAGAGATCTAGCCCTGAGAGAGGAGATTCACATTGTATTGCATGGGCATACCATTCAACAGTGGACATTGTTAAGGTATATTACTGATACCAATTTTGTTCAAGTCTCCAACATAGATATA
>WEIT01038278.1:20931-150383 GCA_013389985.1 Dryoscopus gambensis | reverse complement strand
ATATATATATAAAATGGATAAGTTTTTTCTAAATGGTTATCTAACAAGTACTATATTTAATAATGTCACTGTTAATCAGAGGAAGAAGGTTATTGTAAAATTATTGATATTGAATTCAGTCCACATATTGTAAGAATAACCTTTTGAAAGTGTTCTAGGCCAGTTAGAGATAAAAGGAACTTTAAAAAATGATGAAGACAAAACAATACAAAACAATGCAAAAAGTTGTTCCAATGCTTTTTCTTCTCTTTGCCACAATCTTGTGTTTCTGAAATAAGTGCCTGAAGGGCTTGATCTAAACCTCTTTGAAGAGGAAGGGAAAATGAGCTGTGGAGCTTTTGTCTGAGCCCTGTAGGTGCTCCCGGTGCTCCAAGTGTAGCAGCCCACCATGGCTACCCATGTGGAGTGGCTACACTTGGTGTTTGCAAGACATGGATTAACACAATGAATTGGATTCTGAAAGTCCTGCGCACTTTGTGTTAAATTTCTTTCATAAGGAAAAAAGAAGGTGTCTTTCCCCTGACTTCAGTGAATGTGAGTAAAGTCTAATATAAGAAGAGTATTTTGGAATAGGCATAATGGCTGCCAAAGAAGACACAAAATCTAGTAAGTTGCGGCACTATTGCAGTTCACGGAACAAATAACAGAGAACAGAAGGAAAGCTTGAAGTCTTCTGACATTGTGACATTTACTCAGTTTCCCTCCTCATTTGCCAGGGACTCACAAACATAGTTTGAAGTTTCTGAACAGCTTCCCATTGGTTTCAGTGGGTGTTGGATTGGGCTGGCAGGTACAATTCCAAGCCTGTTCCCAGTGAGGCAGGGTTTCTGGCCCCTGTAAATTGGCAATTTGGGATTCCCTGCTTTTTTCCAAACCTAAGGGCTCCAGCTATGGCATACAAAGTGCTTGAGCCATGTCAAGAAGCCAACTAGAATAATTTTCTGCATAAGAACTAATTAGGTCAAACTGAGTGCCCTGCTCTGAGGGATTCAATCACAGAGGTGAGTGCAAGAGAAGGAGCCTGGCTGGTTTGGCATGAGCAACAGTGAAGGCTGTGATTGTGCTAGTCTGTGAGAAACCTGGGGCTGGTGAGCAGTCTTCACATGATGTCACCTTTCCCGGACTTGTAAAAAGGTTGCAAGGACTTGAGGCAATCCTCCCAGAAAGGCTCCGTCTTGTTGCTCCTGGATGCAGAATGTATGGCTGCCTGGGCACACACCTCATTTGTGTAAGGCAAACAAACCCCATTCCAAGGGTGTTTATCTCATGGCACAGAGCGCCACATGCCCCCGGATCAAAGCTGGTGGGAACAGATGCTGTTAGCAGAGCAGCAGCTGCACTCAGATCCTGTCCACACCCTTCCTGTTTGCAGTGGCCTGCCCGGGGGCTATTATGTTCCCAACAGGGCGATGATTGCCCCTCCTTCCCACCCCTGCTGCCACTCTCCAGGGAGGGTGTACCGGCTCTCGCCTCGCTGTCTGCCTTCGGGTTCCTCATTGTTTCTTTCGGAAGGTGCAGATAGTGGGCTAGACACTCCTTGGCTGGTGCTCTGATAAGGGCCTGGAAATTGTTCTCATGTGTTACACAGAAGCCTGCTTGAAAGAAGGAACTCTACCCAAAATAACAAAACTGACCTCGGGCTCATTATTTTCTTTCAAGTAAGGAGCTTGAGCCTGTCCAGACTGGAAAAAAAAAAAGGTCACTGTGGCCAGACTGTATCTTTTACTGGACTGGAGTAAGGTGGCGTTGCACTTAGTGATGTTACCATGCTTTCTTACAAGTGCTCTGGAGACTGCATTCCAGCTCTGCATGCAAGGAAAACTCTATTTCCTTGCTGTCCTGCAATGACTTGACTGTTCTCCAAGTAATTTATATCAAGTTTGGCTTAACCAAATTAACCCTAACTGTGAGCAATAATAGCATAATCTTTCTTCAGAAGGATTGAGAGAACTGCACTCACAGCAAAAGGAGGTGACTGGGAAAGCAGATGCTCAACAAGAGGATCTGGGCAAGAAGGAAGCATGGCCCTTTTCATCCTAGCTGTCCAATAACCTCTGATCAGTCATTAGTTTATGATTGGGTCGACCTGTAAAACATAGCAGACTTGACTCTGATTTTCACTTGTGAAAATCAGGAATACTTGCCAAAGGTGTCACTGGGGCTAATCAATGGAATTCAGATTTTAAAATGCCTTCTGATTTGTATCTGTAGCAAAGACAGAAATCCTTTGGCAGCTTTGGTCTGGCATTGTCAAGCAGTAACACAAACATTCCTACAGGTAAAGCATTTCCTACCTTGCTTTCAGTGTGAAGCCTGATTAGTTCAGAAGAGTCATCACCTTCAAAAGAGCATTTTAAATACACTGCTGGCAGGTACAGTTTGTGGTTTATTTTTCCGTGGTACTTGCAAGTTCAACGGCAAAACTAATACAACTGGATATAATCTAAAATTACTTCTCTCAGAACAAATATGATCCTTCCCCTCTACCGGGCCATAGTGAGGCCACATCTGGAGTATTGAGTTAAATTCTGGTCTCCACAGTTCAAGAAAGACAAGGAGCTGCTAGAGAGGATCCAGTGGAGGGCCACAAAACAGAGATCCACAGAGATGATGTGGACTTTCTCTCTCACAAGGAGAGGCTGAGGGAGCTGGGCCTGTGTAGTCTGGAGAAGACTGAGAGGGGATCTTATCAATGCATACAAATATCCCAAAGGCAGGTGCCAGGAGGGTGGTGCCAGACTCTTCAGTGGTGCACAGCAACTGGATGAGGACTAATGGCCATAAACTAAAACACAAGAAGTTCCACCTCAACATGAGGAAGAACTTCTTTGCATTGATGGTGGCAGAGCACTGGAAGAGGCTGCTCGGGGCAGTCATGGAGTCTCCCTCTCTGGAGAAATTCAAAACCTACCTGGACTCACTCCTATGTAACCTGATCTAGGTAATCCTGCCTTGGCAGGGATGTTGGACTAGATGATCTCCACAGGCCCCTTCCAATTCTAACTATTCTGTAATTCTGTGATTATATCAAAATTCTTAGATTAATTTGCCCACTAACTTAATTTCTTGAGACATCTTTGTTTGCTGTCTTACTATCTCATAGATAGGAAAAAAATAGAGATAGAGATGAGATAGAGATAGAGATGGAGATGGAGATGGAGATGGAAAAAAAGCAGCAACCACACTGGTGGCAAAAAAGTCAACTGCATTACCTCACATCAAAGAGAATCATAGGATGCGCCAGGTGACCAAGACAGTGAGTGAGCAGAAAAAATAATGATAAAAATACTGATAAATATTAAATATGTTTTGTACTAAAAACGTTGTTTATAAGTTAACTCGTTCAGAATTACAGCAGAAAGTGACAGACACTTATGCACTCTTGGGACTGTGCTGGTCCATGGGTCACCTATTCTCTTATATGCTTGTCCAACCTCCCCTCAAAGTTCTGGTCCTTGCCCACTGTTCAATACAGGATGTTGGATCACAGAGAGAGCTTTTGCCATTTCCAATGTCCCCAACATCTTTACATCATACTTTTCCCAATTCAAGTCCTTACAACCCACCATCAAACCCTCTAGATGATGCTTTCAGTGGGAGTGCAAAATGTACTGGCATCGATGGCTGTGTCTGTGATGATATAACATGCTGAGATCTGGGAACATGTCCTCAGTCGTGAACATTTTTAACTTTCTGAAAGGTCCCTGGCACAGTTTAGTCATGCCAGTTAACAATTCTCCCAAGGCCTTCCTGGCCACAGCTCACATGAGGCCTGTTCCCAACAGGCAACCTACCCATGGACACTCTACTTTAGGGGTTAAGAGGGTTCAATAGCCACAGATGTGGCCAGGTTGTATCCCCAACTTTGGAGCCAGGCAAAGGGCTTTAACACTGTTTAGTTTACTGATATAGGTGTAGCCAATGGCTTTTAAAAAGCCTCCCAGTGTTTTCCTGATTAACATTTCCCTGAAATAATACTGCAGAGGGAAACTCCCTGCTTACAAATCCTAGATCAGGCTGTCTCTTTCCTGGGTGTTTTCTCTCCATTAATTTGTTATTTACCCTGACAGCTTATTTGTTTTCCCAGTTGTGCTTTCCTATCTGCCAGCTTGTGCAAGTTGCACTGTCCTTTCCTATTTCCTCTGTCTCTTGTGTTTCCTCTCTCACCATCATTTTACACGGCAGCATCTGTGGGAGAGGCTTTCCTTTCTCCTCGTTGCCATCCATAAGTGCTGACTGCAGCCCTGCCAGTGGGAATGGGGCGAAGGAAGGCAGCTCTGCTTGGTGTGTGATGTTGGTCCCTCTCCTGTGCAGGGACTGTCCCATGCTGCTGCCGCACTTAAGCTGGTATGGTTTTTGATCTCTGCTGTCAGTATTATTTTGGCTTTCAGTTTTTCATCCAAAGTCTCTGAAAGGCAAGAAGCAGGTCTCTGTCTTTCCTTGCATTGTTTGCTCCTCTGCACAGTCACCACATCAGCAGGATAGTGCAAAACATGCCCCGGGCACAAACACAACAGGCTGCCAGGATAGCATGTCCAGTTTCAAATGCCTTGAATCTCTTCCCACTGTGGAATGAGTCTCCTGGTTTCTTTTCTCTGAGCAGTCTGAGTAAGAGGATCATTTAAGCAAGAGAACTGTCAGATGTAATGTAGCAGTAGCCACAATGTGCCCAGTTCATTTTGGTCATAGGAAGTGTCCCACACAGGGACAGATCGTCTCTCCTCTCTAGAGGAAGACAATATCTTTGCAACCTTAATCCTGTCTCTGACAGCTGGAACTGGACAGGATTTCCAACTCAATTCCACATTTTTTGTTTTCTATTAACTGACCATAGATGGCTTTCTGGTCAGGGTACTCAGCACGCTTTGCTAAAGTGATAGAGGGAAGTAGCTCTGACCTTCAGATTACATTCTGGGGGCCAAGCACACAGTTTTTAGTTGTGTTGTCTTTTTCTCGGATCTAGCTCCAAACAGCTACTAACTGTGAAATACAGTTCGGGGAGCTAAAAGGCACAGAAAGAAAGCAACAGCATAGATGTTAATGGAATTGCTGCCTTATGACTGCTATCTCCACAGTTAGCCCAGGTCAAGAAACCAACAGGACAGACTTTGTGTTTATATAATACAGCACAATCGAGCAGTAACACCAAGGTATTTTGGCAGACAGGTGACTGTTGTGTGCATGGCTGAACGTGTATGCACCAGTGGGAAATACAGGCACAAGAACACACACGCACACTGCAGAAGGCATAAGGGGTCAGAACACTGCAAAACCTAATTGCAGAGAAGTGATGTTTGAGTGTGTTTTTTACTTAACAAATTTTTAAGGGTTACTATTATTATTATTTTTTTTTTTAATTATTATTATTTTCTTAAACATCATTCAGGACTCCAGCATAAGCCCAGAGACATTACGTATATGTAGCTGTGTGTTTCATCCTCCAGAAGGCTGCTCCTGGCAGAATGGCAAATAGCATGGTGTACAAGAGCTCCATGTCTCTCTCTTTTCTTTTAGCAGTAAATAAGTGTTTCTGAATAACATACAATACTGATGAAATTAAATTTCATCCTGGTTGATGGCTATGCTGGGACCAATCTCTCCTAGATTTCCTAGGAACCACTGATGCTTAGTCCACAGATTCCAGGTAGGTTCTGCGTGCAAATAATGAAGAGTCTGATACAAAAAGCACCTGTTTTTACCAAGAATCGTAGTATTACTGTCATGGGAACTGATGCTGAGAAACTCCAAGACTGAAATCATAGTATTACTGTCATGGGAGCTGATGCTGAGAAACTCCAAGACTGAGCTGACTGATTTGAAGACATTTCTGTGCTGCTACAAGTTAAAATAACAAGAAAAGTGGGCTACAAGCCTCTCCTCATGAAAAGAGAGCTGGATGCGCCTGGAGCTCACCTTCTGCTTATCTGGAGCCTTGACCCCCGCCTGCACCATTTGATCCGCATGCCTACGACTGCTGGAGATATATCTCTTGCAGGAGGAATTTGCCTGTGGCCTCATGCACCCATCTTACAGCCCACTTACAAAGTGGATTATGCGACTAACACTTCAACGCTCAGAAGTGGGAAACCTGAGAGCGGGTCATGGTCTCCATCACAGGCGAGGTGTAACAGAGTCAAGTGGGAGGTCAAGCAGAGCTAACTGGGTGAAGCTCAGCATGTTTCATGACTCTCACCTACAGTCCAGAGACTGTAGGTGTTATCAGTGTAAAATGATCACCAAAAGCACATTTAGTTCCTAGTTACTTATTTCATTGAATGTAAGTCATTTTTTCTTCCTGCTCTCCTTCCCAAATTTGATCTTTCCAAAATAATTGTAGACAGGTAATGGAATACTCACCTTCGCAGGGCACCCTGCAGCCAGAAATACTGTTTGGGATAGGGAAACCAGGAAGAAAAGCCTTCTCCTAAAACACTGACAAGTTGCAGAAAAGGAGGGAAGGGACATACTGTAATATTATAAGTTGCGTGAGAGGAGACTTGTCTTCCATCCTAAGAGGAAATATGAGCTAGATGACAAATTTTTTTTTTGTCCAATACATTATATTTTAGTCCAAAATTATTTCCCCTTCTTCCTCTCCCATACTGGTATATTAGTAATTTTCCGTATATTCTAAATGTGGCAGTCAAAGCTGGGTGCTTCGGATACATTTATTTTTCAGAACTCTTTTGTTGTACTTGAATATATTGATTCTTCCCACTGCCCCACTACCCATTATGCCATTATTCTAAGGGAAAGCTGACAGTTTACTTTTGGTTATGACCTTCTGGGTTTTTTATGGAAGCAACAATAGCAAACAACATTTCTTAAAAATTGAGGACTTTCCTGAGGAACTTCTCTAGCAAATTCTTGAGTCGTTAGCTGCTGAAGGGGAGAGGGGAGCGGGCAGAGGCAGGAGGCTGTGATCACTGCGAGCAAGCATTTGGTTTCGCCTGATGACACATGGCTTTCCAAATTAGAGGGCTCTGAATAAAATAAAAAATATCAAAGCCATGTGTCTGCTTGTGGGTGCCACATTCCTTAGGATCACAGTGGCTGTCCTTCTGCACGAATGTCACAGAAACAGCTCAGTTTCATCCCACTTGAATGATGTGGCAATATTGTGAAACAGGGTGGAAAAGCATCCCGAAAATCGTCAAGCGAAGAAACCGCTGGAGCACTGGAAAGCGGCTGTAGAGACACAAGTGCTGTCACTTTAAAAGGGTGATCGGCCTCTGCGCCTTTGAAATCATTTATCACAGAAGCCATAACATCTGCCACCATCTTGGATTCATTCGAGAAATGCATCTCAGTAGCCATTTTAAATATGTTTGTTTTCAATTCAAAACACATAATTAAGTGCAGGCTGGGGTAGAGTATATGCCTTGAGCTGCTTTCTCTCACCCTGGTTCAGAGCATGGCTTTTTCACAACTATGTGCTTTGAATTGAAAGCTTCTTTTTCTTTTTTCTTTTTTTTTTTTAGGCTTTTTTTTTTTCCTGCTGGGCCTGTTGTTTCTCAAGAATCAATTGAAAGTAAGGCTGCAGATTTAAAGGAGCCCATCTGATAGGAGTCTGAGCATCCTGAGGCCTGAGGGGCTGCCCAGCCGCCTGGGGCACTTAGCAGCTCCTTCCTCCAGCACAGATGGAGCTCGGCCCTCACAAACTGCAGCTGAAGCTTTGCTGTCAGAAGACTAAGCTATGCCTTGTGTTCAGTTTAGCCATGTCCCACTTCTTAGACAAGAGACACTCAGATGATTTGTTGTCACGGAAGGAATGAGCAACCGTGTTACAAGTCTCCAGAGAGGCTACATAAAAGGTAGTTATGTCCTTAACATACTGTCCTTAATAAACTATTCACATCCTTTTCCCAGACTTTCTAGGAAGCACTTCAGAGGGACAGCGTGAAGACAGTACCTGGCTGTTTACATTGCCTTCTGTTCAGCCAAGTTTTATCACCATCACTGACACATTGCAAACAAGCCTGGGGAAAAGACGAGCAAATGCTCAGGAATGAGCCACTCCAAACCGAAAGAGGGTGGGTTGGACCTGCAGTTCTGATGTTATCTTCCAAAGAGACTGGAAGAAAAGCAAGTTGCTACTACAGGAATGAGTCAGAAGCATAGGTAGTGCAATTCTCTGTCCATTCTCCCAAAGAGGAAGAGGTTTTTCTATGAGGCTGAGACAAATCCATCTATCTGAAACTTCAAGTCACACAAGTTTTCTGAATGAACAAAGTGCACAGATGCTAGGGCTGCATGTGTGCTGGTACACCATCCCCTTTCCTCAATTCAGGCAGGCAAAAGAGAATACGTGGGTACTTGGAGGTGCTTAATAGAGACCTGCTTCCCACCTCTCTAGGTACTGTGGTTCCTGTGCTGAGGAAAATCAGGTCTCCAAATGGACCAGGATGTGCAGCATGCTTTAAGCACCAAAATTCAAGCTGAGATGGTTTCTGAATGATGGGTGAATTGGGGCTTAGTGACCAGCTATGTGCAACTCATGCTAATGAATACAGAAATAGATTAGCTCAGATTTCAATGACTCCATGCTTTTAAACATGACACCTTAATTTTAAAACGCAGTGTATGTGAGGCAGTTTTTCTTTCCTGAAGTTGCCTAACAACACCTGAATTCAGAACTATGCAGACAGAGAAGACCCTGTCATATGTCTTCAGTGAAATGAAGAAACAGAGAGCTTTTGCATAATTTATGCTCCAGGTTTCTATAAGAGATACCTACAACAAATATGTTCCTCTGATGATGAAATATATTCACTATTCTGTCAGTGTTTTGATTGAAAGAAAAAAAATGGAGGAAAAAAGAGGAAGCTAATGAGAATATTACTAATGATAGGGTCCCTGCAAGAGACGACTTCTGTCTGTGGTCACAGTCCCGTACAAAGGAGATGGGATGCATCTGTGTTGAAAGTAAAAATATCTGCTTGATATGCATGCTTCTAGTGCGTGTTTAGGAATAGATTGTAAATCTGATGTGGTGAAACTGAGAGCAGAAAAAGCAAGATACCTGCTGCTACTTGAGCTAGTGCTTCCGAAACACAAAGCCAAAGCATGCTTTTAATTTTCTACTACACCCATCTTTCTGAAGTGTCTCATAGCCTACCAAGGGGAGAGTGTTGTTATAGATTTCAAGGAGGAGGGGATTTCCTTTCTTTTTTCTTACGAATCTGTTTACCATGGGCTTTCTTCTTTGGGCACACATTCCTGCATTACAGATGAGTGCTGAAATTACAGGGGTGAGAATTCAGCCAGGAGTGAGTAACATGCAGCCATACGCACGAAACAGAAAACATCCTCTTTGACTAGGTGATAATTAGAAAGGCTGCCACATTGCTGTGTACACAAACAAAGCACATCCCCTTTGGGAATGTATTTTCTTTCCTCTGATGTGAATTTTTTTTTTTTTTTTTTGGTGGAGGACAGTTTTTCACTGCTCACTGATGTACTTTTAAACATAACTTCTTGTTCCGGCAGCTGCTTCCACATATGGGCATATGACCACTACCTGAATGGGTCTAGCTGATATGTTGGAGAACAGAACTTGTGTCTGGTTAGAAAGGGTTGATAACTTATCAGCAGTCCGTGCTACCAGAATAAAACCAATCAAAGGTATCTTGGAAATAAATTACTATCTCCTCATCTTTGGCAAAAACACGGACTGATAACCCCCTAGCCACAGCTGGTGACTGATATCCTGAGCCAACTATGAACAGCTGACTTTTCCTTCCACTAAAAGGCTCATCTTCTCCTAATCCACTTCCCTTATATTCAATCCAGAATGCAATGGCTTTCCTCCAGATCTGACCCATCCTCTGCATTTCCTCACCATGGTCTGACTGCAACTCCAGCAGCCTAGAATGACCTTCCCAGAAAAGCCATATCTCCCCATGCAGGCTATAAAGGAATAATTTCTGAGTAGTTAACAGATGCAAATATGAACTTTTTGGATTAAAGGGGTGACAGGCTGAGACAGTATACTCTTGGATATCTTGCAGTGACACACATCCCTGAAGTCTTTTAGGGAAAGCAAGGAATATACTTTGTCTGAAAGCAAGAGAGGGAGGGAGGGAGGGAGGAAGGAAGGAAGGAAGGAAGGAAGGAAGGAAAGAAGGAAGGAAGGAAGGAAGGAAGGAAATTTTTTTTTATACTATCCTTCCTGTGTGCTTTGTCTGCTTGAAGAGCTGTAACCACATTCAGAAGGAACCTCTCTTGCCAGAGTGCCTCACAGGAAGGCTGATGGTGTTGACCTTCTCCAGCTAAGCTTGGCTGCTTTTCTGGTCTACATGGGGCAAAAATAAGACAACAGCACTTAAAGTGCCAGGGAAATTATATGTAAATTAAGCTAAGAGACATGTGCAAATAGTTGCAGTTCTTTCTGGTGGATAATTATTTCAAGTTCTGTGTGATCTCCACAAAAAAAGAGCCAAGTGAATTCAAAGAGTAACTCATTAATAGGCTTACAAACATTCATACAGTGAGAAGGATATTAAGGTCAAAGCTGAAACTTGATTTAGGTTGTATGTTTTTATTAAGATTTACTAGACATTTTGTCTTGCATTCTACAGAGTAAAGGACAGAGCCTCATAAAAGTTAACAAGTCTTCTTAAGGTCGCTATTATCAGCAAGGGAAGAAGTGGCAAGATATCATTTGCTTTCAAAGAACATCACTTTCCATATTTGGATGTGATTTTGCATTCAACAAAAACAAAAAGAAAAGATCAGTTGGTAAAAAGTTTCAACAGAACTTAAATGCAAATTGTGTAAGAAAACAAAATGTTTTCTCCCTTCTGTATACAGTGTTAACAGCAGGCCAATACTGATGCATTTAAATGTATTCAAAACCTATAATTTACATTTTTCTTCAAAGTTTTAGATTATGCACACAGTTTTCAAAAGGGGCTTTTGAACTGAGATTTAAGCAGGACTCACAAAACCCACTCCTAAATGAGCACAGTTGAACATCTAAAAAAGATTTGTGCTCAAATTTCCAAACAACTGTCTGCACGGCTCTAGATGCCATTATATTCTAATGCCATTGCATGTAAAAACACTCATGTAGGAAGCAAGTGGTGTCTTTTAAGGTTTAATGATGAAATAATAATTCAAGATGAAATAGAGGTCAGGTCTGCAAGGGGTTTTATACTTCTCAGTGCGCATATATGGTATATGCAACAGTGTTTCATACTTTTGAGGTGAGACACATTTCAGCACAATCAGGTCAACAAAATCTATGATAACACACCCAAATGTTGAACCCACCAATGCAAGTCAACCTTCAGTCCCACCACACTCAGTAGGTCTCTACCACGTATTTAGAGTCCAGCTCTGGCTAAGGTGATGTATTCAGGATCAGAGCCACCCTTCCTCACCCCATATGTCTGGGGTTGGAACCACCTCCCTGCCTGACCCAGCTCTGCTGCTGATGTTGGTCCTGTGGCAAAGGGCTGGGACCTCCTTTGGCTGACCATGGAAGGCAGTCAGGAGCACAGGGCAGCCCATGCCCTCCACTGAGGCTGACTGGGGCCATGGGGCAGCAAGGCAGGGGAGGTTGTGCTGCCCCTGACGTGACCCACCAGCTCAGAGCCAGCTGCATTCAGCTTTAAAGGGCTGCAGCAGTGCAGGGTTTTCCACAGATCGACAGGAAAAAAGGAAACAAAGCATATGGTTTCATCCTAATCAGAACAAAATATGCAACAAAGAGCTTTTTCATCTTAAAGGTGTGTAAGTAATTCTTGGCTAACATCTGTGTGTGCTCTTCCCATAGTAACGCCCCACAGTGGTAGCTTTAAGTCATAGAGAATCCAAGGGCTTTCTAAAATTTAAAAAAAACCCAAAAAACAAAAAACAAACAAACAAACAGAAAACAAACAAACAAAAAACCCAAAAAAACCCCAACAGCAAAATAGAGGCAAAGTTGTGTCACTGGGTTGAAATTCCTTTGACAGATGCAAAGGTGTCGATGACAGTTATTTTCCAGCTCTGCAGCTCAGCAATCCTGCCCCCGAATGGTTTCCCGCATGAAGTGTTTGAAGAAGCGGTCGACGTGTGACTGATCTCCAAGGCCCACTGCCTGCTCTTCTTTAAAGATGGGGCAGGGGCAGAAGGAAAGGTGATGCTGATAAGGCAATCTGAACAAAATGTTGTCACATTCTAGAGGCGATTAGATGCCCTTGCTGTGACTTATTACACAACCTGAAAGTGGAAAGGGAAAATCTGGGGTGAAATGCAGCCACAAGAGGGGGAGATGCTTTTTCCACAAAGAGCAAAAACCTAGACAGAAATTGTTGTAGATGACTAAAACAGGTCAGATATCAGAGTTTTTTCTCTGCTGTGGGATGGGTGTGATGCTGCAGTAAATTTCCCCTCAATCAGACCTACTGTGTTATGCATTTATACCTTCACAAGCCGCTGATTATATAAAAAAAAGTCTTGTCTTTAATAAAGAACAGGACAATACTAAAGGCCATTTTTATCAATCTGGGTTATTTCAGGTGTTTCTTTTTTCTTGCACACTTGAATTAATTAGAGCTTTGAAGCCTAATGTATGTAATAGAATTAAGAGACTTAAAATTAGAATGCTCTCCAAACTTATAGAAAATGTTTGTATATTTACTTCTAAGAAAATTTATTGTTTCATATATTTCACATTCTTAATATCCATGGCCTATGAAATAACTAAATTATCCTCCATTTTCCCCAAAACATTTTTATCAAATGCCAAGACCTTGAGGCAAGGATTTCAGGATTTAATATGCTATCATTATGCATTTTTTAGGTACGCATTATTTGTAAATATGCATTATTGTATGTGTTGATACAACAAATTGGTGTGCAAGTACAGGGGAACGTGCAAATTTTCCTAGTCCAAAGGAAAAACTGGCAACCTCCTTCTTGACCAGGTGACAGACTTCTCTCCAGCCTCAATACCTATCGCATATAGCCTATGTTTGTTCCACTTCTGGATGCCATGGTGGCTGCTAATTATTCTCCAGCTCATTACTTAATTGTTGAAATTCTGACTGAGGATGGCAGCTAAAATGCCATGCAGAAACACTGGCTGCTAAGACTTACTCAAGATGCCCAAGGGATCCTAAGAAACTTTTCAGAGTATGGTGGAGAATTTGATCTAAAGTGGATTTTAAGTCCTGTTGATACCTATCTGCTCAGGTTCCCCATGTTCAAAATAGGCCTGATACAACACAAGTCTGCTATGCCTGCTGAGGCACCTGTCTGCCCCTGAAGTTGAAGGGTAATCTGAAGAACAGCCCAGGGCCAGAAAGACCATGCTGGGGGCAGCAGCTGAGCAGATGCAGCAGCTCTGCTGGGACAGTCTCAGCATCCTGTTGTCTTTTCCTGATGTGGCTGAATAGCCATTTTAAATGCTGGCCTTTATCAGGCCTGCAATTGCCTAAGTAATGTCCCATGGTGATTATAAGGAGCAGAAGAAGATCCATAATCTGGGAAAGATTAAAGTATGGCCTCTCCCTTTTTACCTCAGTTTTGTAGCTAAAGAGGAACCGTGATGAGACTGAGGTTTTACCACAATGTAAATTATTGGTTTTGGTGTCCCAAAAAATGCATGTCTGGAGGCAGCCAGGTGGTGAGCACTGCTTTGCAAGCAGCTGCAGGAGTGCTCTGTGGAGTTGAGATCAGCAGGAATTTGGGTCAGGAGTGTGGCTGTGACAGAGAGGATCTATGGCTCAAAGTTTCCCATCCCTCTGCCACATATCGTGACTCACTGTGTCAAGCAAGAGGTTGTAGGAAGGAAAAGGGCAACAAAGGGACAAAGAGGAAAAGAAATCCTTTCCCGTTGGTTCCTGTCTTCCCCAAAGTTATACCTTAGCAGTTTGAGAAATGTATCTTTTTTATCTCCTTCCTCAAGTCTGGAATTTTAAGTGCTGTCCATGCACTACCTTCATACCTTCTTTTACTCTCCTATTTCCCTTCATCATGAGCACTTGCCCTCAGATAACTCTGGGCACATTTGTATTGCAGGCAGTGGCAGACGAGGACAGCTGCCTTCAACATACCCTCATTTCACCCCCATTCTGCCCTTCACCAGGTCTTCAACCCCTGCCTGACCCCATCTCTTTGCTGAGAGCCTCACAGGGGTCTGAGTGGCTCATGCCTGATGTTGGGCCAAAATACACCAGGGACACAATGAAGGGTGCTGCTGCCTTTTGTTTATTTTCTGTTCCACCAGTAAGCAGGAAGATTGACAATATAGTGTTGCAGCACAGATACTTAGTTTGCAAATTCCTGCCACATGTTCATAGAATGCCTGCCAACCAGGAGGTCCAGCCCACAATGATAACCATACCAAAGCCTGTATGGGCTTTTCAAAATACATGTGCATGCAGAATGAGAACATTGGACCTGCAGAAAATGTTATATTGCTTCAAAAGATGAGTTGGGCAGCTTGATTAGCTCTTTGTGTCTATAGCAGAGTGAAGTCTCTGTCCACATGTCGGGAGGGCCTGGCTGAAGTCTGAGCTCAGCAAGAAGCTAAGAAGGACACAGCAACATGTGACAGCAGGGTGCTGCAAAATCTCTGCTCATAAATGCACACCAAGTGGTGTTTACCCTCCTTCTCACAGCTGCCACCTCATTTAGGTATATGGCGTCATCCTGCTTTATTAAATCAAGGCATCGATCTTGCTTTTGCCAGGAAGACTAACTCAGCTCTGGTTTTTCCTCAGACCTGCTATCCAGTTGTCCTTCTGGTTACTTGACACAGTCTCATTTCCACAGTCATTGTGTTAAGCAAGGAAGTTTCAATCCCATCTTACAGGTGTGAATGTGAGGCACAGAGTGTTCCGAGAGACAGCACAATGCAAAGAGCTTTCTTCTGTTTCACCAGCTCTCTTCAATCTGTTAGTTTACTCCTCCTAAAAGCAAGAGGGGATGCTAAACTTCAGAGACAGTGGGCACAGGAGGGAGCAAGTAAAGAGGAGGAAAAAAAGAGGCTCTGGCATTGACTGGATGCCAATTGCTTGCCATGCTTTGCTGTGTCTAAGCTTTTATTTAGAGGGAGCTACTGAAGGTCCCAGTCCAGGCTGTCAGAAAGTGATGGAAAAGAGTGCACAATATCTACAGAGGAAAAAAATCAGTCAGAAGGTTGCTGGTGAAATCACCCCAAGTGAACCCATATGGTCCACTCCATATTGCCCACAATTTGTACCATAAATGGGTGCAAGAGAAATTTTCCTGCATACATCCCTTCAGCAGAGATGGTGGACAGGGGCAGGAGGGACTCATTTGCCTCTCCCTGTCTCTTGCAGCCTTCCTCTTCCTTTTTACGCAACTAGGTACACCTTGCTAAAGGGCAAGGAGAGCCTGCTCTGCCCTTCCAGCTGCTGATTCAACCCTCACTTTTGGGGTCACCTTATGCTGTAGCCTGGTCTACCTAGGGATTTTCCTCCAGTGGAGTGTATTTTTACTGCCAAGATTGCAAAAGGTATACACAGTGAGAGTGTCAGAAGCTCCTGATTGCTGCTGAAAGATGAGCTACATGGCCCCACAGATGCCAAGGCTGGGGAGGAGCTGGGAGAGATGAAAGATGAAAAAGTGGGAGGGAAGATTTGCTGTTTCTGAGGAAACTAGGACTTCACTCAAATTCAGGTTTTTACATCCCTGACCCCAGGGTGACCTGCTGACCTCTCCTCCCTGCCTGGCTCCTGCCCAGCTGTGTCTTCTGAGGGAAAGAGGCCGACTCACCTCCTGCACTCTGCTTGACAGCATGTCCAGGCGGACTGCTTCCTGCCAGAGTAAATACAATTACAGAGCATCATGCACAGGGTTCGGGCCACCTAACACCAAAGAGGTCAACAGGATAGGTGCCCCAGAAAGCCCCAAAGTGACAGTGACATCATAACAAGTAAATAACTGCACATTCTGAGTTTGTTGATTGCATAGGTAAGAATTGTTGGATGTTGCTTGTTCTGCACATATATGTAAAAAACTGTAAAATAAAGGTCTGAAGCAACCCATGAGGCCATGCACCCAGCTTGCAAAAGATGTTCACTAATCACTTTCCTACAAAAGACTCTAATAAAAAAAGCATGAAGCATGAGGGCTAAAACATTATGGACTTGTAAAGGAGCAAGAGATGTATGGCTAACTCCTGACAGAAAAATTGTGTGAGAGGAAGAAGCAATATTTAAAAAGCAGTCAAGAAATAATTCAGTCCACAGCCAGGACAAAGCAACTACTATTATGTGTGCTTGTAATAGGAAGGAGCAGTGATTCCATTACTAAACTCCTTCCTCAGGCAAGAGATCAAAGGAAATTACAGCCGTAAGAAGAATTTCTACAATGCCTCACTAATTAAACAGCAGTTGCTTCATGTAATATTGAAATCAAAAACCATGTAAACAAACCTTGAGACAGGTTTGAATATTTTCCATTCAGACATGAGCCTGAACAAACTCTGTGTTGCACCGTTCCTCAATTTTGGAGAAGTTTGAATCCAGAGATGGATGGATTCAATTTTTGTTCTGTGGACTCGTCTTCACTTAATATTAACAGAAGTCAAATCCTTAGCAAGGAATATACAGTACCTTGAAAGAAAATGCAGAACACAGCCAAGGACTTTTAAGAAAATGTCAGATGAATCCAACTTCAGTGACATTTCAAAACTAAAGATGAGCCTGATGTGTCACCTACTTAGGTGCAAGTAAGACATTCAGTAACTTTTAAGTAGTTAAGAAAAGGAAAGAGCATTACAGTAACACAACTAATAGCAGCACCTTCCAGTATGACTGAGAAGGTTCCCAGGCTAGTGGTAAGGCAGCAACAAAGACCAGCAGCATCCTTCTTTCACACTTCCCTCTGAGTGAATTTACCTCCTGGGAAGTTTATGAGTGCTACAATGTAGGTGGCGCTGAGCTGGTCAGAAAGGCACAGAATAATAACTAGAGTTGACCACAGCTTGTTTATACTGAAGTCTATGAACCCTGGCTCTGTAACACCTACAAATCTCTTCCAACAGAAGTGTTTTGAAGGGGCTATCCCTGCAACCACCTTTGGGCACCTAAATTAAAAAACTGATACTTAAAACCAGGCCACTGTGGGTTGATTGGCTCTTTTCCTTTCCATTACTATTTTCTTCTCATTGATTTAAGACTTATCTGCAATGCTCCTGTCCATCAGAGTTCCTACTGGGAATACTGTGATTCTTTCTCCCTTTCATGACAGAGGTCTCTCTTTTTCCAAACTAGCTCCTGCATTCTAGTTTTGCTCTGGCTATGCCTGCTCCAATGAATTCAGCAAGACAAGGTAAAAGGCTTAAGCACCAGCCCATGACTGCCTCTGACATTTGGCTCTGACATTTGGCTGTCAGCAGGCTCCTGGGAGCCGTGCCGATGGCTGCTTTTGAGCCTGCTTGCATTGCTTGGGCATGGCTAGCAAATGCCAAGAACCATTTTCTCACACTAGAGGTAGCCCTGTAACCTCCCATCCCTCTCAGTCACTGCCCCTTCCCCAAATTCAAGAACCACCCCCCGTCATTCATGATTACTTTCATGTTAATGCAGCTCTGTACATATTCACACAGTGTAGTGCCACAGTCCACTGCTATTCCTGTTTTTCCCTTTGAATCATAACCCTGGAGCTCTGCAGCTCTAGGCAGCCAAGTTTCTTTCAGAAAGAAGATTTACAAAATGAGAATTTCCTTCTCAAGGGCTCATCTGTTTAGTCCCCACCTGCACTCCTAATCCTACCAGTGACATCAGAGGGAATTGGCAGATATTTGAATTTTCAGTAAAAGGCAAAAGTGAGTGGTCTTATATTTATTGTTTCCACCCACACCTATCTATTTCCAAAAAAAGCAAAAAAAGAAGTTTTAAAAAGAAGAGAAAAAGTAGAACAATAGCAAAAAAACATGCACACACAGAAATACGACAGAATCTAAAAGCAAACACTTCTGAGTTTCCCGTAACAACAAACTGGATTCACAGTTCAAGTACCCTTTGGATGTGGTAAGCAGGAGCTGGAACAAGCAGACAAATGCTCAGCACGGATGTGGCCTCTCGCCAAGGGCAGGGTAGGAGATTCACAAGAGCCACACTTTCTCTCTCTGAAGGCAGAGCACCAGGAAAGCACATCTCCCTCCCTGGGAGCCAGGGTGGCCACAGAGCTGGCCCAAGTTCATAGACAGCCTCAAAAATCCTCCCATCCTTTATGTTTCCACAGAAAAGGATATTCCTTTTCCAGCTCACCTGTGCCAAGTGCTTCCCTCTCGGTGCAGCTCAGAACTCTGCTGCCTACCACAGACATCTGCAGAGGCTCCTCTGCAAACAGCTTCTTCCAAACAGCTTAACTCACACAGATTTTTGCTTTGCTGGAAAAGGACATCGCTCTTAACTACACGTTTGAAAAGTCCTTGCACAAACGTGCACTCACACACATTCACAAGCGGTGGGGTTAACAGCTGTCGCCTGGGGAAAAGTATATTCAACAGTAGCTTAAAGCATAAGTCCACTGCATCCCCTCATTTGATGAAAAAACTTGGCAGTAAAATGTCTTAGGAGAAGAAGCCTCAGGGCTGTTATAGCTTTAACAGACCTCGAGTGCTTATCTCAAGCTGAGAGAGTGATTTCATGGCAATAATTTGTTTAAAGTGTTGCTGATTGCTTCCTATTTCTTCCCAGCAAATGACTTTTACACCTTTCTACTGATGCTTTTATATGAGCTGCTATGGCAATTACTCTGCGGGAGGCTGTGTAAACAACACACAGACCCTTTTATCTCCCTACCATAGGCCATAGAAGACACTCCTGAGACCAGATAAAAAGTATTTTCCTACCTTTTCTCCTCCCTTGAAAAAGAAATATTGTTATTAAGTTGCTAACAGAGTTTTCTCTTATTCTTCCAGAACGCATTCAAATATACTTCCAACAGAGACCCCCTGATCCCTGTGTGTAGCCGCTTTGAGGGGAACTTAAATAAAGTAATAAATAAAATTACTGAGAGTTCCAGGGGGCAAGGAATCACCCCTTCTCTGCTAAAAGAAGAATATCTCTGATAAAACTATTTCAAATTGAGTTGACTCAGAAGAACTGTGGGTATAGAGGAGATGATCAGGGCTAATCTGAGGAATCTCGTTCTGGTACCTCTCGTGCATCCTTTTATTCTCCAGTGCCAGTGCTAGGTGTTAGCTTAGCTGTCTGTTTCTCTCATCCCTGCAAGGAACAGGTTCATGTAATGACTTTTGGAGTCTAGCCAAGGCACTTTGCATGTTTAGCTGGGCCTCCAGCCCAAGGATTTGGTGTGCCCCATGAAAGTTTTCTTCTCAATCCCAACTTCAAAGTTTCTGCATTCTCTGGTCAACAGCTCTCAGAGATATGGGCCCCATCAGATCACCCATGAAGCCCAAGTTCCATCCCCATCTCCGTCAGATTAACCAGAGCACACCTCAGAGTCTGTGCCAGTTTCAGGCCTTTTTCTGCCAGTTTTATTCTGAGTTTAAGAGGACTTAAATAGCTGAAGCAGCACAAAGTTAGGGCAGCACAGGAAGATAATACAAGATCTGGCATAAATCCTCCTAGTGCAAAGTTGAGTTGTCACTGGGTTTTGGCACACTTATGCTGATGATGTGAATTTCTTCCTAATCAGTGTTTTGTGTCATGTGACCATAGTGCTGGGGTTTCTTTTGTCAAGAAAATCCTTATATTATCCATGAAGAGTGAGAAAGACACTCTGATAGCAATTAGTAGAAAGAGAATGACAGAGCATTAAACCTTAGAGGATGATTAACTCAATAATTCACTATTGTAGCTAGGGTTGTGATGCAAGTTCCATTTTAATGCTTGATTTTCAGTTGTGTAGGGGATTCAATAGTGTCACTGCAACTTATATAAAAAGAATTATTGAAGTGCTACATGCTTAGCAACATTATCTTCCTTTCTATGATTTAATGCAACATAGTCTAATATGATATTTCTTTTTCTGATATTCCATATGAATGAGATGTTTCAAATGTCTTACGGATGATGTCCCAAAATGCAAAAGGAAAACTTTTAACACTTTTACCTGTAGGCAAAATGGGGAAGTCTCTGTGGTGCTATCATAGATCCTTAATCACAGTTTTCAATTTCATATACAGTTTGTATTATTATTCCATTTCACAATCTCTGAGCTTATATTTATTTTGAGACAAGGTAAATTTGAAAGCAAGGACATCGGTTTACTTCCAAAAGCTGCCATTGACATTGTCTCAGGAATGAAGAGAACACTTACAATGTTGTGAGGGGGAGCACTCTTAGATTTGTCCAGCTGTATTCTTTACCTTTTCTGAGTTACAGGTCATATTGGTCTTCCAGAGAATTCACTGCCCTGTTGGTTCCTCTGCTGTTCATCCACCCCAACTGATACACCATTAATAATACACAATGGCAGCTTCTTATATTAGCCTCCCACAGTAAGTTTTGGGTGGAGTTTTTCAGTGTTTAAAATGTGTCATCAATATTATCAGAGAACAGGACTTCAGTAGATCAAACTCACATTCAATAATGGGAATAAAGGATATTATTACCTACACCCCTTACCTACACCGAGTTCTCTCCTCATCTCTATTTGCACTTCTGGGCAGCAGAATAACTCCCCAGCTTTAAGAAAAAAGCAGGTACTCATCAATAGTCTCTACAACATCTGTTGAAAGACATGCTGTGTGCAGCATGATGTCGAACAGGGGAGCGTGAGCTCATTAGGATGCTATGAAAGGAGTTTCCTTGTTCCTTGGACTGAAATCTCATTGCTGTCTCCAGGTGGTAAAAACATTAAAATAAGACCAACTGTGCAACTCTGCTTATTTCATACAAGCACGAATTGGTCTGGTACCAGAACTGTCTGTCAAGTAAATGAAATGAGATAAGCAGGACTAACACAATATTATGCTCTTGGCATAACAGTAACTCCTGTGACATTATCTAGGTGGCTCCATAAATCCTCTTAAGTACTCCAAGTGTTTTTACATACATTTGCTTTACAAACAGGCTTGGTAACATTGTTCTTCACGACCTTTGCACACCCCTGTAGGCTCTCCTTCAGCTCTCGGAAAGGAGAACTGTAACTGTGTGAAACAAAACAGAAATAATTGAAGTAAAAGTCTTCTGAGATCTATTTGCTGTATACACCCATGGGTACATGAAAATTCAATGCAATGCTGCCCCCTATTAAGTGAATATTCATTTGCCCAACATGGAAAATCCTGGTTCAAGTCCCATGATGTCTGCAAGAATGCCACTTAGACCAAACAAAAAGGAAACTGCTGTATAGTATCTGATGATCATTTACAAGCCAACACAGGGCTAACTAATTCATCACTGTTCCTTAATATTATCAAATTCAGTCCTAAAGCCTCACTTGGTGTGAATGGTGGCACTATTTCACCACAAAAACGTGCTTCAGATTAAAAAAAAAAATAGTGTCTGCATCTAGTCGAAGTTGCTTCCCAAATACTCCCCCCTTCAAGCCATTTTATACAAGTGAGACTATTTCTAACCTGTTTAAGTGGAGGAGAAGGAGTGCTCAGAAAAATTCCCGCTTTCCCAGCTACCTTTAGCAATTTAGCTGGTGTGGTTACAGAGCTCTGGGAGGGGTGCAAGGCCTCCAGGCTGCCTTATCCACCCTGGGTGTAAGGGACCCTAGGGAGAAGAAGATCCTTGTGAGGGGTACCCCTGGCTGCCTGCCCACAGACACAGAGAGATGTTGGAGTCCCCAGGACACTGAAGACAGAGTGGGAGGCAGGTGGGACCTGTGTTCTCCAGATCAGGAGAGGGAGTAGCCTGTATGTCACTGAACATCAGTGCCCATGAAGAAGGTCCCAGGGTCAGCCTGGGGACAGCACAGGCAGGGACAAGATGAAATGGCATGAAGTCACACCAGGGGAAGTTTTGATTGAATATCAGGAAAAATTTCTTTACCAAAAAGATTGCCAAGCACTGGAACAGGGTCTCCAGGAAGGTGGTTGAGTCACTAACTTCAAGGGCTGAAAGCAGCCTCTGGTCCTTTTTGTTCACTGGTGTAGGTGTAACCCTGGGTTTCCATGGTGACATTTCTTGAAGAGTTTCACAGTCTGCCCAAAGGGAGTGAAATATTAGATACCGAATTGTGTCTTACTCTAATACATTACTGTAATTACAACTTACTATAAAATAAATATCCAGATGTCAGTTTTCCAGCCTTTCTTAATCGCATCTGGGTAATCACAAATCTCCCCTTAAAACAGAGAAAAAAAAGGAAATAAAAGAGCACACACAGAGAATTCAAATTTGTCTAACATTTCTGTCTAAGCTATTTCTATCACTTCTCTGAGATGTTTAGGATTTCTCTTGTTTGTTTGTCCCTCTCTAACTGTCCTTTCAGAAGCTCTGGGAGTTTGTGAAATGATAGCCCCTAACAGGTTATTGTCCCCTGGGATGTCCCCACCTCTGCGCTAGGACTCAGCTGCCATCTTCCTCACAGCCTAAACATGTTTTGGTAACAGGGTTGGCTGGGAGTAGCTGAAGAATGGATACCTCATCTGTCCTCACATCCCTGAAAGAAGTGAAGTCGCTTGTGGCTTCTAACCCAAGGGTGGCCACAGGGAATGTTCATGGGACTTGGGCTCCTAAATCATTACTGTAAAAGCTTGAACCCAGCTCTGGAGCATGATGTGTAGCCACTCACTGCAATGTGAAGAGACTTGGATCTCTCTGTTCTTAGTGGTTTGACTGTGGTTCCTTGCTAAAACAAAGATTTTAACAAGTTTGTCTCTGGAAGCTTTATTATCCTTGCTATGTTTGTTCTTAGAATGGCCTGTTGCAGGAAACACTTAATATTCCACATTCTTTTTGTATCTGGTAACACACAAACTTCAGGCCTGTAATCCTATCCTTTAGAGTAATTGTAAATCATTACATCTTTCACACTTCCACTTCTCTATTACAGCTCAGATAGCAATGGTTATAACTCACAATTTGCGAGATAGATGGTGAAGTGCAGATGACAGCAGCAGAGCCAGTAACACTGCTCCTCATGTGTCCTTCTAGTCTATGTTCCTCTTCCATTTGGAAAAAAGAAACTGTGGGTTTTTTATATAGGTTATTTTGTTAGCTCTGCTCAAATAATGCAGTGATTGCCTACAGTCTGTGAACACTTTCCTCTGAGACCCCATGGACCATATGGTCTCCAAACAAATCATTCTAGGAGATATTTCCCTTATTTTCTACTTCTCCAGGAAACTACAAACTTGAGAATGGAAGAGGCAATAATAAACTATTTTCTTGTTTCCTACTACCAAGAAAAGTAGTAATGAATTCGCCAGTTTAGCAAATTCTTCAACCTAAAAGCAACTGCTGTAACATTTTATATCACTTTCCACTAGGGTACTTTTCAATTACTAGCTTCAATGTAAGGCTTTATTTTCAGTTTAGTAATAGAAATTTGCCACGTAAATTTATTTCCTATTGTGTAAGAATTTTTATAACTAAAGTTTATTGTCACAGGATCATAGAATCATTTAAGCTCGAACAGACCTTTAAGATCATGAACCCAGCATTGCCAGGTCCACCGAACCTAAATGCCTCATCTACACATCTTTTAAATACCTCTAGGGTTGGCAACTCAAACACTCCCTGAGCAACCTGTCCCAATGCTTGAGCACCCTTTCCCTGAAGAAATACTTCCTAATACTCAGTCTAAACTTCCCTTGGCACAACTTGAGGTTGTTTTCTTTTGACCTATTGATTTTGACTGGGGAAAGAGAGCAACACCGTGGAGCCATCTTCCTCCCAGAGCAATTCTTGAAACTACATATTTCTGGTCCTTATAGGCAAACTTATTAATTCTCTGTCATCCTTAGTCACCTGATTTCTCACCACACATATGTTCAGCACAGCTGTCAAAATAGGAGCATTTTCTCTATTTCTATATTTACTTACATTCTTTTGTCCCAGTTTTTTCAGGAATGTAATATCATGCTATAAATCTTTATCTATCAAGTATTTCAAAGTCATTTCATGCTTTTAAACTGGACCACAGGCAAATGAAAAGAATGTGTTGCACAGATTGGCCAAGTTAGTGGTGTTTATTGGAGGAATGATGCTTCATTTTAGTTTAGGAAAAGAAAATACAGGAAATGATTCAATCTGCTTATCAACGAATATGATAACACAATTCTTACCTTTATGTAAATGAAGAAAATCCCTGATTTTATATTCAATGCTGTTACTCTTTGCAGATTGGAACTGCATACCTGTTGAGAAAAATGTTTTCTTTCAAAGGCACAAGCTGTAGAGGACTCAGACAATTTGGCAGTATGTCTGGCAGCAGACAACATAACACCTATTGTTCTTAAACCTCTTTGAAATATGAATGAAATCCAGTGGAGAGCTAGCAACTTGACTGACTTCACTCATCATGAGTGGTATCAAATAACCAAGCAACAGTCAAAGTCTGAATCCCACTCCTGGAAGGAAATGCCAGTTACCTTGAGGCAATTCCATCCCTAGGAAAATTCAAAGCTCCCCCAGATGCAATGATGCAAGGTCACAGTGAGTGACCCTATGGAGAGCAGACAAAGATGCTAGATCTTAACTGAAAGAAGTGAGGAGGGAATAAAGAAACAAAGACCAAGTAAAGGTTTCTCTGTTCTGAGGGGAAACTACAGAGCTGCCTTAGCTGCTGTTCTCCATGGAAGAGAAGAGCTAGGGCTGAGCTGGGAGGGTTGGAAACCGCATGCTAACAATAAATGGATTTTTGTCTAGAGTGTGGACAGCTTTGGCCAACACCTAACCAACACAGTGATACTTATGCTATTGTTCTATCAGATCAGATTGACTCTTGGCTGCTTTAAGTGACATCAGAAACTGGAGTCTGCAGGCTTAGGGAAGCAGTAAGTTTCTGCAAAGCACCCTGCCTCCATGTTTGGTCTTTACCACTTCAGGAATCCAGCTCAATTTATAGGACGTTTTTGTTTGCTTTGACGTGTTCTGACATATTCTGACTCCTACTCCTCTGGCATGTTCAAGCAGGAGATCACAGTTATCACAGCAACACGTGTCATTTTGGGATGGAATCCATGTTCACGGACCTTGACAATTATGTTATAGGCCCTCATCTGTTCAGAGTTCAATTTGCAAAATATTTTTCAAATGCAGAGACATATTACATGACTCATTCCACATGATACAGCAACTTTACTGAAGGTTCAGTATCCTGTCCCTAAATTTGGACAGGAGCAGAACTGATTGGCAGTACAGTCCAGTTACCCTGCCTTTGTGTTGCACAGTTGGGGAAAAACAGGGAAGTTATTCTCTAGCAGGCTGAGTCTTCTTTGCTGCAGTTTACCAGATACATCAGTTTTTAGAGTGTAAGAGTCAGCCTCTCACAGAAATAGATGCTTTCCAAATTATTTCTATGCTAGTAAGGCATTTTTGAATAGGTTAAGAACAAGTTACTTCTGGCAGGACCTTCACCATAAGCTTTCTCTATGTTTCTGGTTGCACAGCTCTGTTAATCAATTTTATGCCACTAATGTTCCTGATCTACTACCCAAATGTGCCCTCGAGAGTTCATATGATCTGCTGTAAGCCTGATAGTATATTTTTTAAATTAGTTTGCCTTAGAGGGGAAAAGATTAAGGCCCTCTAGACCCTTGACTACCTAGTTTTAGGTCTTTGCCAGAAGATGTATCTCTTTTATCTCTCTTGCAGAGAAAATTTCTCTCATTTTGTGACACTGGAGGTAATACTTCAAAGCCACCCACTATAAATTGAAGGACAGAAACCTGAATACCATTAGCTCATGGAAGCCCTGTTGTTGGCTCCAGGGGGGAGAACAAATTCTGCTGGGATCATGGTGCAGCTTTTCTTCGCACTAAATCTGAGTCTGCCTCAGAGAATGTTATTTAGTTACTTCCACTGTTACTAGTATTGGCATAATGTGCAACAGGTTTCACATCCCAGAATGCTTAGTGCTTTATCTCTGCCTTGAATTTTCAGTTTGCATGGAGATGCAAAATAAAAACGGTCACAGATATTTTCTATGGTCAGTAAGTTAGAGAGAGCTCACCAAGTATTGTTGTGCTTTCTGGAACTGATTTTCTCCTGCAGGATACCCTCACTATTTTAAAGAAACATTTCACTGAAGTTACATTAGCATAAACAGATGCAAAAGAGAAGCAAGCGTTTGACTGTATTTGTGCACAAAGATCCTCATTGTCCTTTTCTCTTGCAGCTTAATACCTAAGTTCTCTGCAGAACAGCAAGTATTTGTAATGCAATTTATTGTACTGCTCTATTTTTTTTTTCATAGAGTTCTGCTAAAATTCTGTGCTGTAGTCCAGTTCATGTAAATCTCCCTACAGGCACTCCTGAGAAAACAATGCATCCCACACAAATCAAAACAAAACAAAAACACAGACCAAGGACTGTTTTGTCTGTCCCCATGACTTGAAAAACAGAAGAATTTATCTCAAATATGAAGTTGAAACTGCATCTATAGTCTTAATTAAGCAGCTATGCCATGCTGTTTACAAATTTACCAACTGTGGTAGCTGCAAACATACAATATGGAAATAAATAAAATGCTTTTTAAACCATATTTACAACTACCAGAATAAGAAAACAACATCGTTTTTGAAGGTTGATATGTAGTTCTATACTATTTGTTCTAGATTTCTATATATTTCTAGTTTAAATTTTTTTTAAGATGGGAATTTACCATTTGTGATTGACACCAGAATTTCATCTCTTCCACCAGGATGCCGCTCACTTCCTGCAAATCTGTTGGAAAGCTGACCCGTCATGATTTAAACAACTCAAGTGGCAAACCAAGGATCTGTCATGGTAATGGACAGCCTATGAGGTACACTCGTTCCATGCCCCCAGATCGTCAGGTAGTGAGATAGCATCCTGCAATTATTAGTGGGAATATTATCAGTATTGCCCTGCTAACAACTTGGGACCCTGAGAAAGTGATGCCAAAATTCTGTCTATGGTGCAGGTCTAGCATCCTCTTGTCTTTCTTCATACCCTGTGAAAGAATGCTCAGCTTGCAAGAATTAATACTGTTAAATATTAGCCCCAAGCATTTAATGAAGCTTTCCAAAAAACAGATTATATATTCCACACTCCATCTTATATTCCTTTGAAATATCTATTATTATGAAGGCATTCCAGATTTCATCGATACATTTATTATTCAAAAATATCTTTATTATTTCCCAGAAAAACACTGAATTTATTTAAACACTGAATTTTAAATTTTGCTGCACAAAACTGGTAAGATATTAGAAAGCCTTTTGGAAATTTTTTTCTCAAAACTGTCCTGTGCCAGCCTGGATGTGACACCTGAAGGGAGTAAACCTTGTTCTGCTACCAGTATGCCACGGTGGCCTAAGAGTATTGCAAAAGTGGCCCAAAGTCCTCACTTCTGTGTTTGCCACAAGGGTAGCTGGGAGGGACTTCAGGACGACACTGCAGCCAAAATAGTTTTATTCAGGGCTACTGTAGACTGGGAAAAAAAGTGAGTTTATAAACTAAACCAGAACACTTTACCTATTGATCTGTTTACATTTAAACTGATTCTGTTCACGAGCAGCTGTCAAAAGAAGTTATCTCCTTCTACTTTTGATGTTTAGATTTTATTTTCACAACAAATTTGACTCTAATGTTTATGTTTAGTATCAAGAGCTAAACAAAAATCAAAATGTTCAAGAACATATGAGATTAGATGAAGCAAGAAAATGCTCCTAGGCTTAAAAATTATTTGTTCTCAGATAATACCTTGTTTCTTTCACAGGTTTGTCTTATATATATACAAAACACCTATTGGTCTTAAATATTTTTCTAATCTTATACTTCTTTGTTGGCATTTTTGATGGCTTTTTGTCCAGAATTAGACGAGGGTTTCTGGCATGCAGTTGCAAGGTACATAGAATTGTAGATGCAGTTTTGTCCATTGAGACCACAGACTCACTGAGATCAGTGAGGAAAGTACAGCACACCTCCACAGAAAAGTCTTTTCAATGAAAGTTTAGATACCAGGTTTTAGACTCAGGAAAGGATTCCAAGAGCTTTTTGAAAAGTAGGCTGGATCAGCATAGGAAAGCTGGCCCAAGCTTTTGATATTCACCATTGATATATGAGCATTTGGGAGTGGTATTCATTAGCAGATATTTATTAGTCAGGACTGAGTCATTCACTGCCTTACACGAGCCTAACAAATACGTAGATGAATAGGAGTTGTCTACCTTGTGCTTCTCAGGAAATAGAAACCACAGCCTATGTCTTCTCATTAATACCTCTATACTGCATGCATACAAAATAAAGAGAAGCTCATAAGCAAATACCCAGCCCACTTCCAAGCTCTTTTAGGGATCTCTCCCTAACACATCTCTCTGCCCTCTTCTGCCCAGTGCTGCTAGAACCTGACCAGGAATTTCCCCTAGAGAGAAACACAAAGCACTACACTCTGCTTTTTAAGCTATTAATGCTTACTCAAACCTGTCTCAAATGTCAACAGCATTTACAGAGCTATCAAGAAAACAGCTGGGGCTGGGGCCAGCACCATGCTATGCATGTGTCCCTCACTCTGCAGGATGAGGGTGCATCCTTTACCAGCCAGCACTGGCTCAAGAGCATTTTGATTCTCCTTTACCAATTCCCTGTCTCCAGCTCACCTACTCAGTTCCCCTACCCACTGTGAAGTAGAAAGGAAGGAGAAAAACTGTTTACTCTTTTTCTCTCTTCATAACAGTCATGGTTAACCATTGTTACTGTGTCATCTGTAGTGCTCCAATGATCGACCAGGTTTTGAGGTGCAGAGGTTGCAGCAGGACAGTGTGTTAAAGACATGATGAGCAAAGATCCTTCTCACTGTTGTCCCTGTGCTCACCAAGGCAGAGGACAGAGCCGTCTTTCTCATTCCTTCCCGAAAGCTGTGTACTAGAGGAAGAAACAGGAGAGGGAGGGAAGATGAAATGGAAAGGGGGAAGGAGAAGACAGATAAATGGCAAGAGATAAAGTATGGAAGGGAGACAAGGGCCTTGCATAACCTCTGGACTTGGTGCAGCCAAGTCACACTTTTCAGTTGCAAGGTTCGACAGCTTGCTAGACCATTCAGAAAATGCTCCCACAAGAAAGGGATTTTAACTTCTAAAAAACTTCTTCTTTTTACTGTTGTTATATCCTGATAATTTCCAGGATTTCAGAAAACATGCCACTTTTCAGGAAGATATAGAAATCCATATAAGAAATTATTAAAACACAAACACACGTAAGAAATTAATAAGACACTTGCTGTTTTGCCTCTTGTTTCCTTTGATAAAGGAGGCCATTAGCATCTTTCAGCTAAACTGCTTCCACCCAGTTCCTGTGTACAAGAGCACACATCAGCAGAATGTCCACTTGAGACTTACGTGTTCCTCAAAACTCCCAAAGCATGCACACTGCACCATTGGCTGGTACTGCAGACCTCCGAGACTGCAGAGTGAAAGTTCATTTTACACACTGAAGAGTAAACACACAATATAGTACTGTCTGTTATATCAAATAGATGGAAAAGCCCTGATCTTTTCTAGAAAAGAAAAATCTCCTCATTTCCCATGCATAAAACACTACATAAAGAAAGACACGAGTCATGGATTAAAAATGGCACCTTTAAAACACTTCTTCAATGCTTATGATTTGAGGACCTGTAGCCCACAGAAAGCCACTAATAGGTAGAGAAAATGCTTATACCTCAACACTTGTATGGCACAGCCTCTCAAAATCAGCATCTTGTCCTCTCCTTTAGTCCTGTCCTTCCTCTACAACATCTACTTTTTTGTACAGAAATAACAGCAAAGCCATGCTGGATTGTCTTTCCTATTCCACCTCCCTCCCCACTTTTCTCATTTTCAATTATAAGTTAAAATATTGAAGAAGAAAGTTTCATATCTCTTGATCCAGAGCTTTAAGCCTAAAGAGAGTGAAGCAGAAGGAAAGTTAAGAAGGGAGTGGGAAGCCCCAGTGATCACAGATCATCTTCTGATCTGTGAGTTCAAAGAAAAAAGCAAAGCTGGAGCCCAAGCACACTATGGCGTGCTCTCCCTGTTTGCTCTAGAATATCCCCAATTTACAGACAGCACAAAGCAGTACCGTATTGTTTATAATGTCATTTCTCAAGAATGCAATGTCCCACCCTCTCCCACTCTCAGCTTTAAACTTGTTTGATGAACACAGTTTTCCAGTAAAGACAACATGATATTTGGCCAGAGTGGTGGAATAAGAAACATGATTCTTTTCATGTTGGACACTTGCATAATATTTCTCAACATCCAGAGCTGGGTTTATGCAGGATTACAGCAATCCTTTTATTATTTATGAAAGATGACAGCATGCCGTGTGATAATGTTTAGGTTTAGTCATCATGCAACCCTATGTGGAGGGAAATATGAAATTTTAGTTGGTAAAATGAAGTCTTTAATTAATTTCATCTGTCTAACTTTTGCTCTTTTTCCTTTTTTTTAATTCAAGCAGTAAAAATCTTCCAAAAGATTCACAGAGCAGTCTTACAGCAACAGCTAAGAAAAGTGCTTATTAATGCCCTGAACCTGCCGTGTATGACACAGGCAGGTTTGTCACGCTGTGGATCTCAGATCTGCATGAGAAAAACAGATTGCACGCAGCCCTTTGCAGCTGCTCCAGGCCTGTGAAGACTTGCATGCCCTGCGCTGGAGAACAGCATTCCTCAGTGGAAGAGGAAAGGAGACAACCCTCAGCCCATCACCACCACCTCCTCATGTATGTATTGCTACTATCTCCACCACAGCAGGAGAGACATAGAAACATCCTTCCGGGAAGAGAGGAGGAAAAAGCAGGGAAAACCACTCATGAGACCTATTGAGATTAACTTTTCCAAAAAGCCTACATCCGACCCTCTGGGTTCTATCAGTAATGTTTATCATAGATGATCTTCTAAAGGCAGCAATATGAGGCATGGACAGGCTTTACTGAAGTACAGCCATAAATAATTAAATACAATGTAATAAATGAACCTGTCAAAACCAGCTGGCATAAAGTTAGACTGACTAATCTGATCTGTCTGCCAAAATCAGCACACAAGAAAATCTCCATCTGTGAGCTGAACGCCCAAGGTGCTCAGGGAGCATGTTGTGCATGCCCATCGCAACTACCCAGAGCAAAGACGATGCTCAGAGATGCCCTGTGATGGCAGGTGGGTGTCCCATAGGACAGAGGAGTGTGAAGGACAGTACTCGATTGCTACTGAAAGTCAGCATTTGTCATATATATAGCCTAGCACTGGATTTTTTTTTCTTTCCTAAATAAGATAAAACGTTTCAGGGAAAGCTGACCCTCCAGTAAAAGTTTTTTCTTGCATGTGCACACAACACTTTTTACCTACATGAACTGTATTAATAAAATGTCTTTGCTTGTGTGAAGATTTACTGAGAGCCAAGAAGTTAAAACTACATCCTTAACTCAGAGGCTTGAGCATTTGTAAAATGTGACTTTTCTTCTCCTTTCATTGTGTTAAAAAAAAATAATAGTAAGAAGGAAATTAATCTGCAGCTGACCAAAACACAGAAAAATGCTTCATTAAAAAATGGCATTTTTGGAAGATGACTGTTGGCCACATATTGGTGATTTTATTGGAGTTTTTCCTTTAAGCTCAGACATTTAATCTCAGTATTACTAACACTTAAATAATTTGCCAATTTTTTCCCTTACTAAGCTTTCTTTTTAAAAGGGTTATTGGTTTGTTTCCTTTGAAACCATGTTTCAAGTGTGATTTTTAATGAAATTTCAATAACAATATCCCTTTAAAAAGTCAAATACATTTTTAGCAAATGAAAAATGTTTCAGAACAGAAACCTTGCAATTTCGAATCAGCCTCAACACTTTCTGTGCTGCAGTCTCTTTTTTATGGCTGACTGTCCATTTCATTGAAGCTAAAAAATCAGACAGTAAGATATTTTTGCTGAGTCTGCACACATAGATACATGTAAAAACACATACAAATGCACGCTCAACATATTCTATTTGTCCAAGGCCAATTTGGGTAAACAAAAAGTTAGACATGCCTGAAAATGGTGATCTCTGGTGGAATAACTGTGTAGCTACAATAGGCATCAGTGTTACCAAGAGTTTGCTTTCTCCATCTAATCGCAATTAACATTCTAGCAGGGCCTAGAGACGTTGCAATTGTAATTTATTAGATTGAGACAATGATTTCTTCATAGTCTCTTCTGTTGGGGAAAACAGTTGCATTTTTAGTAGGTAGTTTATTTGTTTGTTCGTTTATTTATTTTTTTACTTATTTATTTATTTATTTATTTGCAGTTGTATGTATTTTTGAGTGGATCCTCCACCCCATAACAAGACCAGAGCTAAAGCCAATAACAGGTATTTCAGTGTTTGAAATTTTTTTGTCGACGCTTACATGACCTTGTCTGCATCTCTCTCTTATACATTATGACAAAAAAGATAAAGATGATATTATCCTTGCACGTACTGATACAACATAAATATTTTTAAGTTACTCACGTAGATAAGGAAAAATGTTCCTGTTTATGCCTCCCTTTCTGCACCTTTTGCCAACAGCTGCTTCATTTAGCTATTGTCAGGCATGATGCATAAAAAAATGCATATGCTCTGAGGGGAGCTTATGTTTGAGTGACGTGAGAGTCAGAGCAAGAGACTGACAGATCGGGTGTGGGTACAGCTAAGGAAGCTGTGAAACTCTCTGTCACTCAACGCATGTCAAGGATCTTCTCCATCTAATTTTGACTGCGGGACCTCCAGGAAGGCCTCCACCTTTGACTTTAAACAGGTCGTGAGACAGGTCCCAGCGCCACAATTCCTGCTTTTCTCCCGCTCCCGCCGGCGGTGGGTGCCCACAGGGCTGTGGTGCGTGCTGGGCAGGGCATGCCGGCACACCAGCCGCGTCTCCCCGCGTCCCGGTGCTCATAAGTACACCAATAAATCTGCCGCTCACTCACACAGGACCGCGGGCTGGCACCCACCTCCTCCCTGCCCTCTTTATGTGCTTCTAATCAGTCTTCCTGCAGGAGCAACAATGCCCGGGCAGACGGCGGCACATTTTTGTGCTGGGTACCTGCCTTAGTGCAGGCCTTTTCTTTGGAATTGCAGCCCACAGCCAGCTGGACAGAGCGGCAAAGGAGCTGTCGGGGCTCGGTAGGGAAGTCTGGGAGGAAGGCAGCCCCGTGCGGAGAATGGCAGGAAAGCCGCTCGGCTTCCCGGTGGCTCTGTCTGCTGGGAGGCAGCGCGGCGCCTGGAGCCCGCCGGCCCTCCAGGCGCGTCCCGGGATTTCCGAGTCGCAGCCACAGCTCTTGCTAACAGCCAAATATTTCACTCTAGAGACATGCTACACTTCCTGATATAGGATGCACTTGCATGTCTCCTGGTGACCTTAAGGACTAATAAAGGAGTCATAATACGACCTAGACAGGCCTTGAGAGCCAGCCGGCACACGGGTGACTGAAAGGGAGGTTCAACGGGTGGGAGCGCTTGTCTGCTCTTTGTTCGGCAGCTTTCGTGTCGTGTTCCTTCCCTTTTGATTATGAAGAGGAAGAGAATCTAAAATACGTTTTTGTTGCCCTTTTGCCAACTGCTGAAATTAATCCAGCGTGCTGGGAGAGGAAAAGCTCCGTGTGCTGGTGGCTGGGGCTGATGGGCATCCTTGCATCTGGCCAAGGAAGCCCCTGGCTCTCGCTCCCCACAGCTGCGGCCTACCAAGGAAAAGGGTGATGGCAGTGCAAATGCTGATCCTCCTACGGATCCTACTTACTTATTCGCACTGCCTGGGCAGGCAAGAAGCTGTTGTGCCTATGTATCAGGGACATTTAAAGGCTGCCTTGTAGTTGTAAACTCAGAGAGACATCCAGCTCCTACCCAAATCACAGGCTGAAGGAATGGTGAGGTTCTCGATGTTGTTGGGCCAGAATTTTTTCTGGTGACCACAGACTTATCTGCACTCAAAAGAGTGGAGGACTTAGCCCCTCTAGTGTAAGGAAATACAGAGGCTATTACACGCTGCCTCCTGCCACATGTGGAGTTGTGTACTGCCTTGGCCCTATAGCTAAGCAAAAATAAGCAGAAAGAGGTTAATTTTGGATCGTGCTGGCAATCCAGCTATCAACCATAAAATGTGCTCAGACTTGCAGAGTAGTGAGTGAGTGATGACTTTGTTACCAGCAAAATGGTACAGTGTCGCAGTGTTAGGGATCAAATGCAAGCCGAGGAGAAAAAAGAGACCACCAGGATAAGAGGCAGACATTCTCATCAGCAGAGAAAACTATTTCACTCTTTTAATAGCTCTAAAAATACTCTATTTGACCATGAACCTATGTTATTTAGATCTGTTTATTTGTAAAAGGAAGGATAACAGTCTGTCTTCAACTCTATATTACATAAGATCAGCTGACATTTGCTATGATATCATAGACCAACAAAATGAAATAACTCGCAAAGAAAATATTGACTTTCTTTGTCTGAAATTAAGCCAGCAGACAGAAGAAAGATGAATATAAAATAAGAAAAAATATTAGAGCAGTCATATCCAAACTAAATTTAGATACAAGTGATGCATGTCCTAATTTAGGAAAGTGCAAGAAAAAATCTTAAGCATTATTATCTCTAATATAAAAGCTTTAAGTTGCAGAAACCAATCCTCAGCTAAGAAAGAATGCATTGAGACGATTCTCACAAGTAATGAAAAGTAAAGTGCACCATGATATCATCCCCCAATACTTTTGCAGAATTCCCACTGATTTTGACAGGCGCTATGCACATGTTTTGGAGGGAGGCCTTCAGCTGCATGGAGAAACAGGAGGCAGAGCCTGTACACATGGCAATTCTTAATGCTCATTTTCACTACACAGCCCAGCAACTCAAAACACTCTATGTCCACTCTCAGCTAAGATGCTAATCAAATAACCTCACATCTGACATGCCCTTAGAGTATCAGTCTGCCTTCAAGACTCTTTCCCAGGATCTGACTGACAAGGGCAATTAATCAGGGCTGGGTCCACTGTAGCCAACTATGTGACGTCAGTGCAAAGTTGGTGAGAAGTCCACACCAGCGCTCTTTTACTGCATCAACTTTGTTCTTAACATAGTGTTGTTGCTCAATTACACCTCATTTTTTGAAAATAAATACGCATTTTTGAAGCTTCTGGTAGAGTACATTTCTCAACTTGACTCAATTCAGTTAACTTTAACAGCAATTCTACAAAATCCTATTCACTCACATTCCACTTTTTGCAAAGAGGAAAGAAGCAATCCTGACTGTCTGAAAATTTCTGTCCCAAAGACTTTTCTAACCTTTCTTCTATACATTCAGAACAGTCTCCTGCATGAGTCTTCTAGGGTACGATATGCTCACTTGGTTTTTTTAATTCACTGTTGTGTGTATGGAAAATATTCTCCGGACTTTTTCCAAATTCTTGTGTTTCAATCCAATGCATCTAAATAACAACTCTATCTCCTCCCAGTATTGGGCTTGGAGGGGAAGAAATGCTGTCTGCTGTATGCTCTAGGGTTTTACAATGGCAGAAATTTTGAATGCTAATCTTTCTTTAATATTTATAGGAATTGATTCATTACACTACACCCTCACTACCGAGTTTACACTTGTGTTCATAAATCACGCCAGGTCAAGAACAGTACTGAGGGCCTGATCCATTCAGCATCTGGCCTGTATGTAGCAAAATCAGATTTAGAAGACTTTGGAGACCTTGCCACTTCTTAGAGAATCCCGGATTTTTGCATTATTTCTGTTTTCTTATAGCACCTTGTTAAGCAATACGTCTGCCTCCTGTTATCCCTTACAGATTCTATGCAAGCAGGATTGTTAGCATCCCCTTGCAATGCTCCAGGCCTCTCCACCTCTTTCCTCCTTTCCTCCTTTTGGCCTTTTGTCTGCTGTTTCTGTTGAGTATTTCTGCACAGCATTTCAGTTTCTTTAAAGGCGACCCTATTGGTGCCTCAGCTGATCTCAATTTGTATGTTACACAAGAAAGAAAAAAAAATAAAAACCAGTCTGAAATACCATTTGCTTTGTACTGCGTAAAATACACCATAAGTTCACCTCATGCCATGTGCGTGTTTCCACTCTCCTCCGCATCAGTTTTTCCATGGAAACTTGCACCAGCGTCACACAGGACAGGAACGCCCCGCACCTGGGCTTCCCCTGCGTGAGAGGAGGAGGGCGCTGCTGAGGTGAGTGTGACTGACAGACGAATGGCCTGAGGCTCTTAGGCATTTTTGGCATGTGTTTCTCAAGCTCCAGTTGTGAGTTGACATGTTTACATTTCAAACCACTCACAGATTGCAGTGGGTGCAAACAGGCATCTTCAATTATTCGTGTGGCCTCTTCCCCATAAATAAAATATTAAGAAAGAAAGCAAGCTGTCTGCTAGCCTGTTTACTGCCAGGATTTCTCCCATCTTGTGGTACTCAAGCAGACTGACTGGGATGAACTCCTTGGCTGTTGCGGAAACAAGAAAGGATGACAAATGAGCCCAGACAATGGTCAGGTGAAGGCACTCCCTCTGGAGCCAGGAGAAGGGGCACTGTCATAATAGGATGGCCCTGCAGCAAGGGGGAGGTCAGGGCCCTGGCTGACATGCAGGCAGGCTTCAGGACATCTTCCCAGACTTGCTGACACCCCCCAACAGGGGTGTTGGCTACATCAGTCCTGCTTGCCCTAGAGGTGGGAAGAGCCCTTTCAGCCTCCCCTGCTGCTGCCAGCACTCCCACCAGAGTTACAGAACAGTTTAACCCAGGTGGCATCTCTGTCACATCCAGCTCCTATGTACCTCAGCAAGACACCAAATCAATACCAAGGGAGCTTCTTCTGGGCCATAATGCATCTTCATGTGTTCAGTCAGACTTTTTTCCAACATGGTAACATGGCACAAACAAATCCACAGGGAGATAGGATGTCCCATGTGAATCTCACGCAGATGTAGCTGTGGTCTAGGTATATTTCATATGGCATTTTTTTTCTAAAGAACCTGTTTGAGTTATAATCTAAACATCATTTTTTGAAATGACCTTAGGGCTCCCTCCAGCTCTTGGTCAGGCTAATAGCTTCTCCAAGCTGGCAATTAGATCACTTCACACATGGCTGGGCTTCACTCTTCTCGATCCACAGATATCACTCCTGTTTGGCATATGGCAATGGAGATAGGAACACATGGTCACAGGCCTCATGCAGGGCACTGCATGAGTCCTCTGTCCCTGCCAGGCACACAGGAGAAAATAAGTGCTTCAGTTCATGCTGGGCACATTAGCCAAGACTGCAGGGACCAGTTTTGCCAGGACTCTTAAAATTTTGATCTTTTATAACCAATGAAAGAGAAATTTATAAACAAATAAATTAATCAAAGCAGAGAAAATACACACATTTTGGAAGACCATTCTCCAGCAACAATCTGTGAACAGCGTGGCTCAACAACTCTTGGTTTTCTTTTCCACAATTTCCTAGGAATTGTATTCATCCTGCCTTCAAGGATTGGTTCCCCTGCTTAATCAGATTTATAATAAGCCTAATATTTAGGTTCTAAAGAACAATTTGAGATTTCCTTCCAGTGAACATTAGAAAATGATACTGTGATTAGCCATGATATCTCTCTGACTGGAACTGTTAAACAAAACAAGAAGTTGGCACAACTATTTGATTTGGGAAGAAAGAGAAGCAAGAGTAATGACAGCCAGTTTCCAGGTTTTTAATAGAGGAAATGTTTTTTGATGGAGAAGTCCCATCCCAGCTATATTTAAGTTCACATACTAAGTAACACAAGTTGTTTCTCAAACATGAAAAAGTTCAGAAAAGCTGATTAAAATTATTTCTTACAGCCCTCTATTCACTTTTCTCTTTATGCAGCCCCCGAAAGTTAAAAGGGTTATGAGATAACCAAAGGGTCAATCCTGCCCAAAAATATACTAGTCAGTTAAGACAAGCAGATTTTTGCCCAGCTTTGCCTTTGGACCCTAAGGACTTTGTTAGCATAAAAAGAGACATTATTTTTCAGAGGAATATTATGTTAGTAGAACTCTTGAAGAATAAAAAGAATCCTTTCCTTCATTGTGCATGGCAATCTTAGAAAAATAGTGAACTGACTTTCTTCTCACATTTTTTACCATGAGTGATGCACAAGGCAGAAAAAATTTCTGAATAGATTATGAAATTTCAAGCTGAACCTAAAAAACATGGAAAAAAAGTTTTAGATTTAACCACTGTGACATTGAAACAAGTGACAGAACAGAACTAGGCAACTTTACATTTTTGTTTTCCACAATTCAGTCTAATCCCCTCTAAAAACAGAAGGCTATACAAGGCATTAACTAGAGAGCTGTTTCTTTTTCTTCAAATTTCAAAGTGCTTTTTTCCCTGGTCTGAAAATGTCTTAAAAGTAAACATCTGTCTTTCATCTGCTGGATGGCAATTTAAGAACATATACCATTAACCCCCCAGGTACCTCTGTAGATTCGAGGTCCTTCGTAGCAAGAGATGCTTGGGGGTCCTTGGCTGCAGAGTAACGCAGAGCATCTATATCTCTTTCTGTGGAGAATAGAACACAGCACCAGGGATCCCTTTCTGCAATACAGCTGGGGCATATGAAAAAAGTCATAAAAGGATCCTAAAACAAAACATCACTTACAGTATTTGTCTGTTCCTACATGTGTTCCCAACAGTGTCTTGACGATAGACCTGCCTTTTTTTTAAAAAAAAAAAAAAAAAAAGAAGAAGAAAGATTAGCACCTATTACAACTGAACAAAAAAATATTCTCTATGGTATTTTTGTCTAAAAACACAGTCTTTCCTGACATTTGCCTTCTCTCATCTTTAGCACCCAAGTCTATTACTGCTCTTTTCTGGAGCAGTTTTACGAGTTCACCACCTATCAAATACTTGAGCACACTCAAGGTTCAGGCACTTGACACCGGACTATGTCTATGTGTTAAATGGGAAGAAAATTCTTTGCCTTCTTTGTTTGATGTGCCGCTTAATATATATCAGGGAATATGAAATCAGATTGAGCGTGAAATGCCATGCCTCATCCAGTGACTCCTAAGTGGCATTTCCATGGGATAAGCACTGGATACCATTTCTTCATAGAACAAACTGAGCTTTGTCCCATTCCAAGCTGGCTACCCCAGGACTTGAACAGGCCTCATGAAATTTAAAGTATTGCCTGCCAAATGACTGCTTAGCCATTAGAGCAGTGCTAGTCCATTCCGGCACTCCTCAGCCAGGACAGCAAGACCTCTTCGACCAGAGAATAAGACAGAAAGTGATGGTGGCTGGGCTGGGGGAGACCCAGGTGCTGTGACACACTGCTAGAACATTGCGTGTGTTGCCTCCAGCATTTAACACAAAGCATAAGTATTCAAGGGACTACTGCCTAAATATCCTGCAGCCTATTCTGTTTTGTTTTATGGGGATTACTGTGCCTTGCATTTTACCATGGCATCTGAGCAGTGTGTTTCCAGTGGTATATAAGGCAGCCTACCACTAGACCTGTTTTTAAAAAATGGGATTTCAGTTCACAAGCCAACTAGGCACTTTTGAAAGTGTTGCTCCCAGTCGGACTAAGCTCTTTGGGCTTCCCCCCAGAGAAGCTGCTGGGATGCCTGAGACCTACCAGCACAGAAGCAGTTAATTTCTATGAAGACTCTGAGGGAAAAAAAACCAGCCTAAGAACAGCCCTGTGTTGGGAGGAGAGCTAGAAAACGAGGCTGTTGCTGTTGTTTTCATTGTGTGCACTCTAATCAGAGAGAGTAAGAACAATAATGCATGTAATGCTGATTTTGGACCATTTCCATGCAGCTTTTCCCAGGCTAGGCAGCCTTGGGAACCACTGATAGTGTGGCACACCAGGGGCACAGCCTCAATCACCAAGCACAGGGCAGGGCAGCCTTTTCTGCGGATAAAATATGTGAGGGATGACAAGAATCTTCCCAGCATGGGAAGTGGCAATAACAAAAAAAAATATACAAGGGGCTGAAGCTGAGTGCAACATTCGCTGCAGAGCGTGCCTGCAGGCAACACTCAGATTTGAGAGGTAGACTGCGATTTTTCATTTCCTCCCCCATTTTGTGCTTGTTTGTTTGTTTGTTTGTTTTCCCTTCTTTCATTAGATGCCCCCCTCCCCCTCTCAGCACCACTTTGAAGCCAAGATGAAAGAATTGCTGTGGCTGCTGGCACAGAGCACACACAGGGAGACTGACTGAAGTGTGCTTTAGTTTAAGATGGCATGGCTTTTTTTTTTTTTCTCTAAGTAGGGGAGGGACAGGGGGAGGGGAGAAGAGGAGAAGAAAGTTATTCAGCTAAAAACAATATATTACACTTCATTGAAAAGCATATTGTACAGCTTGGATTGAAACATGGTCCTAATTTTTCAAAGCTTTGCTCTTCAAGGACAGAGGGTTTTGGGTAGCTAAGATGTGGCATCCTCCCAGGCAGCAACTGCCCATATTTTATTCATAAAACCTGCCACATCAGTGTGTGATGAGAATTGACACAACAAGCTGTAGCTTCATGACCTGTTTTGAATAAGTCGGTCAAATCAATGATGTTTGTCCCTTAGTAGCAGAAATTTATGTAGCCACAGAGGGGTGGAAAAAAGTCACTTGCTACCATTTTTGTTTCTAAAACAAAGAGATGCTTTTGAACAGTAACAATAAAAGGATCAACTTGTTTTCTTTTCTTTTCTCTAGCAATTGATTTTTTCTGACATCCCCTTAAAAAAAAAAAAAAAAAGGAAAAATTTGGCAGAAGAAGGGATAGAATTGACACACTTCTTCCTTGACACTGGAAGATCTGATTATCTTTGAGTGGCTGAAATCTTCAGTTATTTGGGGAAATCCTGATGTCAGTGACATCAGCAAGGGATTGTCAATGACTTCAGCATATCAACAAGATCCAGTCCCACCAAGTTCATCATGTGCTGTCCAAGCCTGCAAGGACAAGGCCCTTCCACCAACTCAGACTTGTCCTGATGATGAGAAAGTTGTGCAAAGACTGTAAAATCCAGGGAAAAGGGAAGGTCATCATGGGTAGTTGCAGTATTTTCTTCTGCCTTCAGCTTCCAGCCCTTGCCCCTTATAAAAGTGTCATTCACTACTAGAATTTCATGCTTATTTAATATATGTTAGTCACTGTTAAACTGCCAACAGCTAGCTAAATTCACACTAATGTTCTTTTAAATATGCAGCAGTCCTACCATTTACAATCATTATGGAATTAAACTGTAGAATTAAACTCTCGGGTCAAATACCTTAACATATATCTAAAGCAGCATTAATTAGCATGTCCAAGGATTTTTTGGAAGCCCTTGAAGAGAGCAATTACAGCAATTGGTGAATATCCTTTGAAGGGTGGATTGCATGCAGCTTAGCAAGTTAGAACTTCTGACTATTAATTTATTTTGAACTAATTCTGACCCTGCTTCTGTCTGCTAACTGCAAGCCAACTTTCAAAGGCCAACTGTACTGGTGTACAAAGTAAGCCAAGTTTTCTGGAGAATAGAGAGCAGCAAGCCAGCTCTCAGAAGGATGAGGCTGGTTCTATATCAAAGATTAATAGAGAAACAAAAGAATCACAGAATAGGTGTTTTCATGACCTGTTACACAGAAAAATAATTTTATAGCGATATTTTTTGTATATGGAATAATCCCGGGCCCGTGTTAAGAAACAGCACAGCCATTGTAAGAATTTCTTGTCACACCAGTAACAGAGGGGACTTGTTTCAAACTAAGCAGTTTCCAAGCAAGTAGCAAACAGGATTTTGTAACTGTGGCATCACAAGAGAATCATGAGCAGACCTTTAAACAATAGACAGACTATAGGACTTGAAAAGGTTTTCTGATTTGGCTCCAAGGAAAGACCAGTTATGCCTAAACTATTCCAGGCATGCTTATGGAATCTTGTCTTTAAGATCTCAAATGATGGAGATTCCTCAGTTTCCCCAGGTAACATAACTTGGTGCGTAGCTGACTGCGCATTAAAAATCATTCCTAAGATCTACCCCAATCTCCTTTATTACTGCTTGGTATGCATGCATCACATTCTTCTGGAAGGCAAAATGCATTACACCTTAGCGTTTTCATCTGGGCTGCCTTTATCCCTGTCAACAATATGTCCAGTCAGGTCCATCTTCCCTCCTAATGGCTCCAGGATGTTGAGATTAAAGCTGGAATATGCTCCGTTATTTGCAGCATTTTGTCTAGCCAAGTTGTAATTGTAGGAGTCCCTTTTGTGAGTGCTGTGATACACTTCCTATCACTATTGTTTTAAAAACACTGGCGCTTTCAGAAGCCTAAGTAGGAGGGGGTCGGAAAAGGAAACATCCAATGTTTAAATCAATTGCAGTAACTGGGTGCCATGACATCGGGCGATGAACTTTGCATATCAGGCAACCACATGGATCTCTCTCGGTCTGAGTTGACAGGTCAATAATACTCAAATAAAGTAATTTTAACTGAAAGATAGAAAGAACGAAATAGAAAATTCTGGATATGGTTATTCTCCTGGTACTACACAAAATCCAGCTACAAATTAAAAACAGGAGAGTGAGGAAAAGTCTAGGAGCCATAAAGAGTTATTTTTCAATGTGGTGATATTAACAATGTTCTACAAAATTCTCTCTTCTCAAAGCAGTGAATTTGATGTTTCTTTCAGATAATTTCAAAGTAGTGACACAGGAAAGGCACAACAAATTTTAATTCTTACCTAGCATCCAAGAAATGCACCACTTATTTTAACAACCAGAAAGAAGATTCAGGTAAATTTTGGAGAACTTCAGTAAAAGTATCTGATATGCCTCAGAGACAGGAAATTCAAATTGTTAGTCCTGTGAAAAAGAGATTGGACAACTATGTGAAGAATAAAAATATAAGAGATAATGTTGAAAAAAAATCCAAAGGAGACAGGAAACCCTTCACTTTAGAATTTAGATGGCTTTAAATATTGGTGGTAAGGAATAAATCTGAAGAGGGGTAACACAAATCTGTCTGCCTGTGTAAGGCAAGGTTTTGCCACCAAGTGTTTAGTGCTGACTGTTTTTTAAGGTAGAATTTTGAACAGGATGAGCCACATACTGGTCCAATATGAAAACTATCATGTTCCTAAAAGAAAGAGATATTGGAATAATTCTAAAATCAACCTCACGATAACATCTTTTCACCATCCTATCTGGCACAAAAATATTTATGAGGGCTGGTCACTAGCCTCATTCACTAACTTATTCTTTTTACCAATTGAGCTGCAACACTTCAGCACTACATTTCCAGCTTTAGCTTTTTTAATTACAGTATAAGACCCCCACTACACCTGTGTGCTCCCCAGCCATGAGAAGAACTTCCTGGCCATGTCTCTGACCCCATGAGGCGCTCTGTGCAGAATCCCATAGGAAAAAAAGCAGCACCCCTGCCTTTAGCACTTCTAGTGTAAGCCGCTACACTGTCCTACAGTTACAGCAACCACAATTTCCTTGAATCCTTGGATTTTTTTCTAGTTTATATGGCCTAAAATGCCATTCATTCTGTCAGTGAACTGTGAGCTACATTTAGAATCCAGCAAATGGTTTTGTGAAGTCAACTGCTGTCTCTGCTCCATAACCAAGTCAGGAGCCAGACGCAGCCTGCCCACTTGTTCTGTGGGGATCACTCTTATTAATGAATACATGGTGGAGTGTCTAACAGGAAAATATCAGTTGAAGAGGTTTTTTGCATTAAATAGTTAAATATTTTTCATTAAATGACACTGAGATACTAAGTTGATTTTTCAATCCTAACAGATGCGTTTGACAGGCAGCAAGTCCATGTGAGTTACTGACTCTTTCAGAACTTGGCAGAGCCTTTTTGAAAGGTTACAGGAGAATCTAGGTATTGGTTAACAAATTCATCCTCTCTTGTGTGTGACTAGTATAATCAAGGGGAAATGTGTCATGAAATACTTGAAAGAAAAAGAGTAGGTATGTTTTAAAGCACAAATAAATCTCTACATTTGCAGTCTCTCAGCAGATCACAGCAGGCAGATTAAGGTTTTGTGTCTCTACTGGTGGGCTGTTTGTAACAGTTGAAATCTTACTACCCTGACATTAGCCCCAAACTAAGGCTTATTAGCCAGACCAAAAGCAGCTGTGTTGCCATGACCCACAGCTTTTAAGGGAACAAAACAATTAGTATAGTTATAAATAACTGCTTTTGAAGAGCCCAAGTCGTACATTTCTGGTTTTCTTTTGTGTTCCTTATAAACAACCTAACCCTTAAAATAATTGTGTTAAGAGCAAAGACATATGAGATATATGACTGTGACAAGTAATAGCCTCTTACAAAAATATTGGAGTTTGGGGTTTTTACACTCCTAGAGTAATAAGGAATATCATCAGAGTATTTTAAAGAGTGTAATGACATCTGAGAAAAGAGCATCAATTGCCATTGACATTTGAATCTCTCAGTCAAATATGTGCAGACATATTTCAAAGTAATGGCTACACTATCTTCGTCTGATTCTTCCAGGTAAAGGGAGAAGCTTGGAAAGCAGGGTAGCTCAGCCCCTGGCCCCCTGAAGCCAGGGACTGTACCTCCAGCACAGCAGGAATGGCAGCAAGCAGGGGCAGGGAGCAACATGGAACTGATCAGAAGGAAAAAAGACAGTGCCAGCGATTTGGTCAAGAGATCCTTGCTGTCTTTCCCAACTGCTCTTACTCACTGAAACTTTTCTCTTCTTGTACTTTTCTTGTGTTCTTTAGTTAGACGTGCTATGTCAGCTGGAGCGCTTATCTAAATGAAGGCTGTAATACTTTCTGTCACGCTACTCTTCTTTATCTGAAGCTCCCACTAAAATCACCACATTATTCTGGGGAAAATAAAAGGTCTAATAAAGAGAATAAATATATGAAGGCAATAATATCTTATCTGAACAGATACTTTCAGCAAAGGAATGCAGATTCAAAACTAAAATAAGGTGGCAAGTGACCTCTTTTCTTGCCGCCTGAGTCACAACATGGGTGTCATAGAGGTGGAACTGTGGTGCAAGAGACCAGAGCAAGCCCTTTTCCAACAGCAAAAACAGCAAGGATACTGAAAGGTTTCTTGAAACTCTTTGGACTTGTTGACTGAGGAAATGTGAGACTCATGAGCAGGTGGTAGAAGACTGCCACAGTACTTTCCAACATGACCTTGCAACAAAACTTTGGGTCTCACCTTACCTGTAGATGAAAATGTGGCTGTGGAAGAGCCCCAGCCGTAATCCAAGAAGGGAATATTGATCACATTTTTCTTTCTTCACTGGGCAACAGTTACGGATTCCAGCATGGTGTGAGGCAGGGATGTTTCTGTGGGTCCCAGAAGGTGATAAATCCAAAGAGCAAGGCAAAATGTGTAACATTCCTGCTGCTTGAAAGCCACTAGGGCAGAGACGTTAATTTTAAAAATCTGTCACAGATGTTACAGACTGCTAAACTAGGCACTTGGCTATGAAGTTTATTTTTCAGCTCATGGAAATAATTTAGTTATCTAATCTAGCACTAAGAAACCTACTGCTCCTCTCCTCTGGAAAAATGCATAACAGGGGTGTAGCCTTGAACATGTGGAGACCAAATTGAAAATTATAACTGTTTTCAGCTCTGTCAGAGACTTCTGCTCTGAAATTTAACAGAGCATTTGGATGTGTGTCAGAATGACAGGATGGTAAATATCTCGGCCCTCCAGCCCAAGGCTGGTCATGAGATCAGTGACAAAACCTTTTGGGGCCAACACACGTTGCTCAAACATGGGTTTCCCACTAGCAGCACATTCCCATTTCAAGGCAGCTCCTAAACCCCTTGTGAACATGGCTGGCAGCCCTGGGAGGACTCAGCCAGGCTGGAGCCCTCTCTGCAAGGCCAGAGGTCCCTTCTGCTGCTCAAGGGGCTATTGGGACAACCCTAAGCTGCTGTCAAACTGAGCACCCCCCATGGCCTCCCCCATGGGAGGTGACAGGTTCTACAGCAGCACAGGAACATCCTGGCAGCAGCATGATGGGCTGCTCTGCTTGGACCCTATAATCTGTCCCTCCTATGCTCTTCGCCAGACTCTCACATGGAAGCAGCAATGACAGTAGGGACAGTGACAGATCCTGCTTGGTTCGCTGTCGGTCTGAGTGCAGACAAAGCTTGTCTACTTTTATTACACCCTTTTGCCATAGTGGGTCATGGAACACAGATGGGGAGTAACAGCTGGAAATCTTCATCCTGAAACTGTAATGGCTATTGCCTTGCATAAGAGAGTTCTGTTATTGCCTTTGTCTTCAGTATAGATAGTCTCAGCAGCAGGGGAGCACCCTCCTGTGCTGGTGTGCTGGTGTGTGTTTAACTCTGTCTCCTTGGCATTCCTGCTGTGAGCAAGAGAGATGGTGTAGCAGAGAGACTGTGGTTCAACTGATTCAGTGTCTCTGTCTCTGCCTTTGTCTGCTATCACACAGTGACTGAGTTACAGCAGTGCAAAGGAGGCTGTGGGAACATCTCCATCCACTGGCCACAGAAACAGAGAGGCCCCTCTGACCAGAGCTACAGAAGTGATATAGGTCAGCAAAGGAGCCTTTATAAGCCCAGACTGGCTCTGCAGCAGCTCTTATACATGACATGCCATGCCATTAGCCCTGGCCTTCTTGTCTTCGTGACACTACACCAGCAGACCAAAGTTTTGTCTTTTCTTCCTAATCTGGTTTCCCACATATCACTTCTTCATGTGGCATGGTTTCAAGTGTCCCTCAGTTTGCTAGTGCCTATATTAAAATATATTAAAGCAGCCTGATTTTCAAGGAGAGGGTTTTACCGAGGCTTGTCATTAGTGGTGTTCCTTAAGGTTCAGTACTGGGCCCAGTATTGTTTAATTTATTCATCGATGACTTGGATGAAGGGGCAGATGCCTCCTCAACGAGTTCACTAATGACTGGGAGTGGCCAATCCCCTAGAGGGCTGTGCAGTCCTCCAGAAGGACCACAGCAGGTCAGAGAGATGAGCAGAGAGGAACTGCCTAAAATTCAACAAAGGCAAATGCAGAGTCCTGCACTTTAGGATGAATAATCCTGGGCACCAGTACAGGCTGGGGGCTGACCTCCTGGATAACAGCTCTGTAGAGAAGGGCCTGGGGGGTCCTGGGGCACAGCAAGCATCCCTGAGCCAGCAGTGTGCCCTTGTGGCCAAGAAGGCAAATGGTATCCTGAGGTGCACTGAAAGAGCATTCGCAGCAGGTCGAGGGAGGTGATCCTGCCCCTCTACTCAGCCCTGGAACAGGTTGCCCAGAGAGGCTGTAGAGACACCCTCACTGGAGATATTCAAGAACTGCCTGGATGCGATCCTGTGCTATGAGCTCTACGATGCCTCTGTTTGAGCAGGGAGGTTGGACCAGGTGACACACTGTGGTCCCTTTCAACCTGACCCATTCTGTGATTTTGTGATTTGCAGACTAAATACATTAATTGCTTTTACATTTGTAGTCACTGTGTCAGGAGACAGTAAAAGACAGACTGAAGGCTAGTCTGGAAAAAGAGTGTCCTGCAAACTCATAGAACCACTTCAGCAGAGTGTAACCGCTCTGAATTCCATTAAGGTCACAACATCAGAGGCATATCTTCTGGATTCTATAATGGTCTTGTAGCAGAAACAGAATATGAGCCTGAGGGCTGTAGGTTCAGCGGCACAATGTCCACCAGTGCTGAAAGTAGAGAAAGACAGTATCTGATCCAGCGTTGGTGGTGCCTTGTGCTGGGTAAAGAGTGCCAGAACATGGTCAGTTTCTAGGGGTAGACTGCAAGAATACTGCAAGAGTTTTGGTATCCAGTAGTTCTACAATCAAAATACTATTAATTCACTGGTTTTACATGGCGGTCCTGTAAAAAAACCCCCAAAGATCAAACTAACAAAAAGAAACAGTACTATAAAAACACAAATCTTAGAAACACACAGTTATTTTTCTTCAGTTCTCCTGTGATGAAAGGTCTATCAATCTGCAACCTGGCATAATTTGCCTCTTGGCAGCACTTACCCCTCTCACTTAGCTGCTCTGAATTCCTCCTACTTCTTCAGTACACGTGGTCTCCATCGGGTCTGTCATGGAGTCTTCACCATCTGTATCACGTCAGCCTAGCCTGAGACCTTTAGTTGCAGCACTATGGCCTTACAATCTAGAGAAAAGGCCTTTCTCTCAGCCTATAACTTCCATACTCACTGCCAGGATTGCTCTTTCAAGATTCTCTCAGGAAGACAAGAAAATAGAGAGGAAAAAAAAGAAGAGAAGACATGAGAGGAGGGGAGAGAAGAGAAGAGAGAAGAGCAAAAGGGAAACAAGTCCTTAAAGGATATCCCATGAAACATATCTTCTGAGATCTGCTTATCTGTACATGTTACCAAGGGAAATTTCTCTCAGTGAACTTTGATATATTGAAAAGAGGGAAAAAAGAAAAGGAATAGAAAAAACCCTGTGGCGTAATCCCCATGAGAAGACAATGTCCAAGAGTGACATTCTTGAGGCTAATCTTCCCATATGTCCTCTCTAACAAGCACGGTAAGAAATAATTGCAACCATTCCTGCTCAAGTTGCATATGCTGGCAAAAATTATTTCACCAAAAGAGCATTCTTTTGTACAACTCCCTGAGTGCCTGTGCGAGGCTTCAAGGCTCTTTCTCTCTCTCTCTCTCCAACATTCCTGTTCTTGAGAGTGTGGCATTCAAGTACGGAGCGGGTTGTGCTTTTGGGTATAGTGAGTAAAGGTGACTCTCACTGTTACTGTAAATTAACCTGTCAACACCCGCCCGAGAGCCGTGGCCAATAAAAATAATGGGCTTGCAAGTGAAGAGCTGTTGACAGAGCATTTCAGAAAGACAAGTTTAGCACTTGGGGCTGCAAGGGCACCAAACGTTTTTGTTTTGGTTTTCTTTTTTTTTCCCCAAAATTGCTTGGAAAATACAGAAAAGCATTCAGCATCATTTCTAGATTGCTAGTATATAGGAATGTTGTGGATAGCCTGAGGACTTTCAGCCCTGGAGGCCAGCTGAGATTGTATACTTAGCTTGAATATCTATATTGCATGAGAAAATCAGCAGCCAGGGGATTAAATGTGTTACTAAATAATTTTCAGCCATGATGCTCCTTAAAGTAGGCTGATAATTGAAAATTGAGCCCTCAGTGTTCTCAGCCTTTGCAAAATCATCATATGTATTCATGCTGTCTCCTCTGGGAGAGGCATTCATGTATCTTTATATGGAAAGCACTGACATCTTCCTTTTCTCTTAAAACACCCCTTCGCTGCAGATCAGAAGTACAGGTAGACTTTAATGGCAGAGCAAAGGCACTTCTTTGTTCAGAGTGGTTTTTAAGTAGCCATTGGTCTTCAAAGCTGTTTGTATTCCAGCAAGTTGAGTTACAACTCCTGTGAAGTGATTTTATAAGTATTGTTTCCAGTGCTCAGGAATAATTCATGCTGTGCTCCTCACCATTTTCAATTACACCAGTACATGCAGAGCTCATCCCGCGAGCCCGATCAGGGCAGTCCCTTAACCAAAGGGAGCAAGTACAAAGGAGCCTGTAAGCAAGCTGTGTGGTGGAGTGTGGGAGGGAGAGGAATAATCCCCTCTGCTCTGGTGGCTGGGACAGATATTGCCTGTGGAGCAACTTGTCCTTCAGTCATTCTTGCTGTTCTGGTGTTCCTCTGAGTCTTCCTGACACACGGCTGTAGGTCAGAGCACTGATGGCCAGGTGCTTTACACTCAGTCCCTGCCTCAGCTAGAGGCTAAGTGAAATGCTGGGTGAGACAAGAAGTCTAACATGAGAGGAATGAAACCACCCAGTATCTGTGCTATTGTGTGTCATAGCTGTGGGTCCCCAGGCCAGGAGTGCCTCTTTGCCTATGTTTATGCATTGTCTTCCACAGGGACACCAGTGTCTCTGAGGGCTGTATGGGAGTCCAAAAAAATAACAAGATAGATGCCCACATTCGACTTATATTTTTTGTCTTTTAACAATAACTGCTACGGAGCTCAGCATTATCACTCTGTACTGCCATCCTCTCTGGCCAGCTGCTTACTATGAGAGAGTGCTCTCCTGCTTCTTTTTGTTGCCTTTGGTTTCCTCCACAGGAGTTTGGCAGACTCACCATCGCAGGCAGAAGTACAGGTTTTTCCATAGGCCAGAAACATCCTCCACAACTCATTAAGGTTTTACAACTGTTTTACTGCAGAAGAGTTGCCCAGCACTCACGCAGAGCTCTCCACCAGTGAAGTGCCATCTGTTCCAGACAGAAATGCAGTAACACGATTTTCATCTGAAAGAACCTGCTAGCTCACTCTTCATACACTGCTAGCCCTTGACTCTGCTAACCTGTAGTCTAGCTTTCTTAGAAATTATTTTAAATTCAATGTTTGACTCAGAGCTATTTTTCACCTTTTTTTTTTCAGAACCATTATTTGATTTTTAAGGACTTTAACATAAAGAAATTAGGAAATTTAAGCCTGGATTTACCAAACTACTTTAAAAATCTTGAGAACAGGTTGTTCCCTGAGCCTATATCCTTAATCAGCAAAGTTTTCTTGTTGCAGTATTTACCAAGGAGAAAAAAAATTCAACACTCCTGCTTGTGATTCTACCGCAGAGAGCAACACGCTTGAATTTGAGCACTTTACCTCTTAGAAGCTTGTCTTAACACTCAGAAAATGTGAACTGGAGTGCAGCTCACTCAGTATTTCTAACTGAAGCTTCATACCAAATTATAGAAAGTAATTAATTACCCACTCAGACAAGTGCTGTAAACAGCAAAATATAAGATTGGATTGCATGGGAGGGATGTGAAACCATTTCCCTCTTCTCTGCATTGTGAAAGTTGCTAAGTTGCACCAAGGATCAAGCCTTCCAAAATTCAATGTTTCCTTCTGAAAATGTCGAAATGAACCAGCTGGGCATTTCCAGAGCTTTGTTTATTAGCTTTTGCTTCAGCCAAAATTAGTTTTCCTGCTTGACCCAGTCTCACAAATCTGAACTTTTTGGACAAATGCTGGATTTACTGGGGAAAAGAGAACAATTGCAAAGTCCTGGTCCGTGGCACTTCCTTCTAAGCCAGGTTGAACAGCTGGGGAGCAGAGCCTGTGCTCCGTCCCGCCTGGGCATGGCGGGCAGCCTCTGACCGGCTGCAGGAGGTTAGCTACTTGTGTGGCAACATGTGGCATTTCTTTTTAATAAAAAAAGAAATCACCAAAGCAAAAACAGATGATAGAGAGTAGCCGTTGCTGAGATACTACAAATAAGTAAACAATCCTTGGGCTTTGTGCTGTTGTTATTTTTCTTTAATGAGGACTGTGGGTGGGAGGCCCTGGCGCCTCTTCAGTGCACCCAGCCTAGAAAAAGAGCTCTCTCCTACCCTGACTGACTTGACAATGCAACAGGAGTGGTACCTCCTGAAAAACTCAGCCCACAGCTGAGGAGTAGTCCTGCACTTTGAAGGTTTCTCTTGCTGACATCAGAGTAAAATATGAAAACCCTGTCTCTTCCCCTGGATCAAATTGTGCAGTTCTGCTCCCACAAGAAGAAGCTGCTGTCAGGGACTTGGCAGGTTTCCCAAAGCTCAGCGGTTGAGTGACAAGGAACAGAGAAGGGCACTGTACCAGGGCTAGTTATGATTTTTTAGCCATTGTTAGGTATTAAAAACCATAGAGAAGATGTCCTCAGAGGTGCAAATCATCTCAATTGTAAGCTGATGGCAGAGTGCATAAAATCTCATTTTGACGACAAACCAAACTGTACCACATCAGTCAAATATTTTTTAGGCACACTTGCAAAATATTTTCCTGCACTCTTCAAACATTATGTTTGTCTATTATGAGACATATTCAACAAATATAAAGGTACAGGTGGGAATGAGGTACAGGAATTGTCCCTGGGCACATTTTCAGCCTTCAACTTCTATATTCAAGTATTGTCCTACTTCAAGAAGCCTCATTCTAATTTTTTTTTGCCAACTGCAATTGCACTTACACATGGGTTTAACAATTCTTCTCTCTGGACCTCTATGTCTACTTTTTTGCAGCAAAACTGGTCCCATTGCTGGAAAAGAAAAATGAGATGGTTATTTGAGATTCCAGCTGGACACCGGATGGATTGTTCTTGTCCACCATACAAGCCCAGCCTCGTGAGAGCCTACAAAAAAAGAGGGCAGCATTTCTTTTTCATTCCTCCTGTACACTGGGGCACTGCTGCTAGCTGTGTGTCTTCTGCATGTATTGTCATGATGTCTTATGGATTTTTTTTTAAACTATCAATAGTGCTGCTTACCCTCCTGTGGTGAGGGGACCTAGAATTTTATTCCCACTTCAGAAGAGGAACTGCACTGTGTAAGAACTGCTTTCCCTGTCAAGCACGAGTTTGAGTGTGAAAGTCCGTAGCTGCTCATTTGGCATCCTGCACTGTTCACATAGATTGCTCCCTCTTCCTGATAGCTCAGTGAAACCTGTTGCTGTCACTGCCACTTCTTCCTTTCCTAACAAGTAAGTGTATAAAAAGTACGAGCTGCAAACATTAATGAATGTACCTTTATGTTTGAGAGAAAAGCAAGAACAATGAGGGCTGACCAGACCAGTCAGCTGCTCCCAGTCAGCTGCTGCCAAACCGGGGGCAAGGGCAGAGAACTGAAGTGCCCACCAAATGCGTCACTCCAGGTGCCAGCTCAAAGGGCACGTGGTTTCCCACAGAATTCTGTTTCAAAGCCAGTGTCCAGAGAGGAGTAAGGTTTCTTCTTTGGAAAACTCTGTCTCCAGTGGATTCTCAAGTGTCTCCTAGAGTTGTGTTCCCCCAGCAGTATTTCTCTCAGCTGGTGTTATACAACAGGCTTGTGTGATTTCATGAAGCTTGCAGAAATATCATTAACACCTCGTGACTCCTACCAACTCTAGCTGGTCAATTGCCACTTGAAAATTATCAAGGGCTGTGAATATGAACCAACACATGCATGCCACATTGAGTGGTATAGTGGGAGCCTTATTTCCTAGAAAACCCAGCCAGTAAATAAAGCAAAATCACAAGTAGTGTTGTTGGCAGTAGTGTCAGCAGCCCCCTTACCTGTCATGGTGCTAAGGGCATCCTAAGGCCTTACTGTTCCCAACCAGCGTCCCTTAGGGCTGCCCCTAACCTGCACACAGCCCAGGACCCCGTTTCAGTTTAGCCAGGGATGGTCAGTCCCTGCTCCCGTGGTGCCATGGCAATGCTGGCTTCCAGCCCTGTCTCCTGAAAGGACTGACCTATGCCATAAATAACCTGTCCCCTGGATGTGCACGGCAGCTTGTCTCCAGTCCTGTCTCTGGGTCTGGATGGACTTTGGAGGCATGCATTAGGCTAGTTCCATCTCCTCTTTCTTCTGACAGAAGCACCTGGATGGTCCCTGGCCCTGTTTTGTCACTTGCCATGGCAGGGTCTGTTGATGGGTGCTGCCACAGCCTCCAGACCTGCCCAGCGTGATCAGACACTGTGGAACAGCACCCGTTGGTGAGGACACGACCCACGCTGGGGTTCCCTTCACCTCTCAACTCATCCAGCTTCAGGAGCCGACTCTCTGCACGCTGATGTTACCAAACAAAAGAGCACATGGTGGAGCTCTGAAAGTTATTGAAAGACTCACATTAAATAGGCACTATAAAACATGCCTAAGAGATATATCTCAAGACATTGAGGTGTACAGGAGTCTCATCAAGACCATTAAGAAGATAAAATTATGGTACATGTTTTTTTTTTATAGGCAATAAGGAAACCTGACCATCTCTGGCCAGGAGAAAAAGCTCCATCCATTCTGTCAAAGGAGACTTCTAAAGAGCCAGATGGCACCCTTAAATCTTTAGCCACTTAAAGGTAGATCTGTAAATATCACCTCTTGGAAGTGTAAAACCTTATAGAGTACATATATACAAGGTTTCAGTAGAAAATTAGGGGCTTACAGATTTGAGAGTAATGTCACAAGCTTTGGGTGGAGGAGATAGAGGGCAAAAATGATCAATCATCTCTCTGCTTGTAAAGAATTTGCCATTTCATGCATTCAAAAAGTACAAATACTTGATATGACCTTATACAACAAGCTGATATTCCTTGGGGCACCTTCCTGGTGAGGAACTACTGAAATCAATTTATGTGGTGAGTGGGAGCCTTTAACACTAAGATCTCCTATGAAAAAGGCTAAATAGTTCACATGCAAAGTCACAACTCTATTTATACAAGTATTATCAAATTAATTCATAAACAATGAGGTTTTTAGCAGAAAAGTTTTAAATAATAAAAAGAACATTGTGGCATATGTTAGCAAAATAATTACAATATTAAATAACTCCTACAAGGCTTAAGGCTGTGTAATAGTCACTGGAAGCTTGTTCAGCTTCTCTGAAATGGAGGCATTGCAAATATGCTCCTCGTGCTGCAAACAAGATCACAAACCCTGGAGTATTCCCAAGAGTTTGTTTATGGTTAGCTATCTATATGATGCTTCAGCTTGGCTATTTGCAGCTCTGAAGAAAAGGAAGAAAAGCTGAAGTCTACAGCTCATAGCAAAGAAAATGAGAGGTTAAAATCACAGAACTGGTCTCAAAAAAATTCAGGCTGGAAGGTGAAAGGTGGCAAAGGATAGCAAGAGGAAGTGTCAAATGCCAGGAGGAGAGTATTTGTTATCTCAGCCCGGTTACGAGAAAATATGCAGAGGGACAAGTTGCAGCTCCAGTAGCTGTGTGCTTGGAACTACAGTAGGAACATAAGCTAAAGCTGCCACTACGCTGACAAACTAGAGCGAGAGCTTTCACAAGGGTAACATCGTATTCTTTGTATGGTCAGAAGCCAAAACATGGGATCCTGCAGTGTGCCTATTCTCCAGTAAAGTGACAAAGATCATATTCTACTTTGTTAAGACAAAATCAGTGAGTTAGTGTTTGGTTTTCTTAATCATTGTGCAAACATTTGGCTGAATGTCCTCAGTACTGCTATTGTCATATTTTACTGTCTGTTCTTTGACGCTTTACAGGCACATCCTTCAACAGCCCCTAGGTTTTGTCCTCTGTGTCAAAACCCTCTGTACGACCTATAAAAGTCACCTGTGGGCCAAGCTAGAGGACAGCAGCTTCTTATGGCACCTCCTTTCCTGGGGACAGTGGAGCTGTCAAGATCCACAAGTTCCAGCCTTGTGCCTGTCTGACAGCACGGTGCAACAGCCAGGTGTCAGCTGCAGCGTGTGCTTGTCAGCGACTGCAGGATGACTCGGACATCAACATACACACCTTTTGAGAGGAAAATGTAGAAACACAGTGAACCCTTAATCCTCCAGCCATTCAGAGCTCAGAATTAAAAACTCAATAGAAAATTTCTCTCAAAAAAAATGGAGAAGGAGAAAGATGCCAAAATCTGCTTCTGTTCTTGGGGGCTTTTTTTACAAATTGATGAGCTCTTCAAAACATGAGATGAATAGCACAGTAAAAGAAGCCAGGAAATGACTGTCAGGTTATTTTCACAAAAACAAGACCAGATCCTGCCTTTCTTTTTGAAAAAGAATTTCTGCTGTCATTAGCTATAGATGATGAAGAAAATCTGCTTCTCTGCAAACCTGTGAAAAAGGGTTAAAAAAAGTGTCATATTCCTTACTTGACATAATAAAGAAAATAATGAAAGTCAATTGAAGCATGCAGCTTGCACTTACAAACATTTTTATGCAACCAGCCAGATATTTAGGAGTACGTCTCTTGTTGGATCCAGTCCTTTATTCAGCTTTTCTTTTAGTGATCTCAAGTTGTAAAAGTTCAACAATCTCCTTCATGCAGCAGGACTATAATGGAGGCCCAACATTATAATGAACAGGCAAACGAAACCAATGCCTGGTTTATGTGAGCACACTGCTCTCTTCCCTCCTGGTGTAGTGTTGAATGGCTAGTCTAAAGTACCTCTGGTTTATGCTGCAAAAACATTATTATCATAGCTCAGCCCAAATCAGTGCTTTATTGTGAACGGGTTTTTTTCCCTTTTTCCAGCCAGAGCAAACCGGTGATGGCTTAAACCAGGTTCTCTGTCCTGTAGAGTGTGGTGTGTCCTTTCAAACCAGCATGTCAGGAACATTAAATTAATCTGTGAAACCTTCCACTCCAGTGCTTCTTCAGTTGTTTTTTATGTGTGTAACTATTGTCTGTGTAACATACAAGCACCATATCTTCCAGTACTGCTTTGAGCAACCCACAGCCTTGAGGCTGGGACTCTATAGATACAACTATATACAGACAGCAGTTCCCAGTTCAGGTCTGAGACCTAGTACTAGGGAAGAAGGGAATATGATGATTGCTTTCAAACGTATGTACTCAAACAAACACCCAGAGTAGCCAAACATGAATGCTTCAGCTTTCACGCTTTGCAGGCTTAAAGACCTCAGATCAGGAAAATATCTATGGATGTGTTTGATTAGAAACACATGCTAAAAACACGGACATCAATTACACTAACTTCATTGCAACTTAATTGAAAATGTGCTTAAATATTTCCTGTTTGAGGCCTAAAAGAACAAGTACACAGTTCTTCAAAATATAGGACATTTCATTGTGTGGAATTTTAAGGGACTTTATGTGCTGCATATGCTGGCAGTATTTACCCTGAAAAGCGGCTGCTTCTGAGGTGGAACATTTTGTGTGCTATGAGAACAAACAGCAACACTGCAACAGCTACAGACAATGATCATATCATGCCCAAATAAAACCAGTGTAGCAAAACAGACAACCAGAACATAATTTCTGTTTGAAATTTAGAGAAGAAGCTAAGTGTTACAAAAAGCTGTACTGAAGCTCTAACAATGAGCATGGAGGTCTGGAACCCTTAGCTTCACGCTGGGACACTGATTCATTCCTCACTTGCAGGGAAGAATGACCTCTTCCCTAATGAACTACCAGGAGAGCGTTATTCCTTGTACAGCATTTTGTCTTCCTGCAATATGTCCCATGCCTTTTAGTCTGCAAGAATGTCACAGCCTGGCTACCATGGACTTAAGGAAAAGGCTGCCTAGCAGTTACAAAATGTCATACAAAGTTTTGCCACTGTTTTTTGCTCCTGTCTTTGCCTTCCACTTAGCACACTTAATCCTTTGCACTTATTTTAGAAAACAATTCTGTGCCATCACTTCTTCAACAGTGCTCAAAAATTGATAGCACAACACGTTCACAGCTATGTGCTTAGCCTCACACATAGCATCTGTCTCATTTGCTTTCAGCAGCACATGTAGCAGCCTCACAGAAATACAGCCCAATGCACGAGAGAAGTTTCTGGAAATGCAAGGGGCACCGACAGGATAAAGGGCATGCACTGCCTTCATGCACACACAAGCTGCAGTACTTAAATTGTTGTAGTATGGTAAAACCTCCAGATACAGCTCCATTAGCCAGAGAAGTATTTTTGGCAGAAGAACTCTTTCCTACATGGCTAGGATATAATGATGTCAGTTGCCTTTAGACTGCTTAGATGTATACACAGTAGATCCTGTACTGGACCATTCATGCTATTTCTTTAAATTCACTTTGTTAACTAGCACCATATTGCAGTCAAAAAAATTACTTGTCTGAGATCTTTGGCTCAAAACAACCTGTTCCCATGATCACAACGCAAATTTGTTCTGGAACATATCCGCCAAACAGTGTCAGTCTAGAAATACGGGAAAAAATCTGTTAACCCATTTAATGTTAAGAAGAACCCCAATTCTTCTCAGTTTTGTCTCAGTTGTTTTTCTTCTTCTATTGCTTGATGCCCTCTTTGATGAGTGGTATAAAAGACTTTTTAAAAGGACATTGGCAGCAGATTGGTTTATGATGTAAATTAATCCCACTCTGTGTTCTTAAAACATTCGTCATGTCAGAATTTATGGGGCAGCTATGCTGTAATTGTACAAAAGATATTCCTACGTGGCTGAAACTACAATTCTGCAGCATACACACATCAATATGTACAAAAGACAACAAAAAACATGCTCCGATTACATTGGTAGTAAGGAGACAGGAAAAGAGCTGGACCACCATGTTGTGTTGAAGGAATTACACCACTTGACCACACAAAAGAAAAATATTGAATCTTTCTATCAGCCTTCAATACAAATATTGGCTGCAATCAGGCAATTAACGAAACCCACATCAGAACTCAGTTCTCAGGCTAAGAGGACAGCCTGACACAGGGTAGAGAATATTTAGAAAATTTAGCTGTTTAGTTGTGTTGTTTTTCAAATCAGCTTCCTAATTAATTTTATCCTCTGATATTTAAAGAATTAGCTAAAACTACCTTGAACAGTCACAGGACTCAGATGGACAAACATAGAATGGACATTCATGCCACCCAGTGAGGATCATCTGAAAGTCACACATCATTAACAACCTACGTTGCACAGTCATTGGAGACAAGCGTCTTCTCCAGAATGCAATTTCCTCATCGTAAAATGGTTCCTAAAATTAGTCACTTGAGGCACCCATCTCTCCCATAATTACAGAGGAATCCCTGGCAACTATTTTAAACTGGACATTTTTAAACTGGACAACATCTAGTGCTCTAGCATTTCACATCATGTAACCTGAATTGCTTTTACACCTTCAGGAAATGGAGAAGTTATGGCATTGTAGGGAAACCATGTTATCTTCAATGCAGGAAAACCACTACAATGAAGAATCAAATAAACTATTTGTGAATCACTGCTGGGTAATGAGGAAAGGCACACAGTCAATTTGGATTTCAAACCTTCTCCAAGAGTACTATGGCTGTCGGGTACAGGCTGCTGTGGGACAGGTTTTCTCAATCCATCCCGGTATTTCACATTGCATCTGTACTAGGAGGCCAAGAACTATTATTTCCCACGTGCTCTAACCAAGGAGCAATTTGTGAATGGGTAGCAGTGGCAGCTGGATGTGCAGGCAGGCCTTTTGGTACCCAGGGACCCCCTGGTGCCTGCTTGAGCAGTCTCCTCTGTCACTAGCGCCACACATCAGAGGTATGGGGAAGAGGGAGCAGCGACCAGCTGGAGGGAGGACAGTGCTGGTGCTGTTACTGTAATACCTCCTCTCAAACAGCCACACAGATTAGGCAGCCAGCTCTATTTCACCCCTCCCTGGGTTTTGGCTACAGAAACTTATCTTGCTGTTTGGCTGCGTGAGAAACAGCTCAGGCACAGCAGTGGATGGGGCAAGGACCCTGAGAGCTGAAACAAAGAGAGAGAAAAGATTGATGCTTCTGCCAGGGGAGAGTATGAGTGGTGTCATAGGAAAAAGTTTTTTATACAGCAACCACACTGTCTTTTATTCAGATCTTTCCTGAGCAGCAGCTGTACTAAATGCCCATAGTTGTTCTCCTCTAAGAACCTCTAAGATGTTTTGATGTAGTACCTATGTAAGCCACCTAACACTGTCATGGCTGTGTTAAAATTGCTCTGATAGTAGATTAAATTAGTATCTGGCTTTGTCTGACGCTCTTTTTTCCAGCACTAAGTTTGGAACTTAAATCACTTTTCTGCTCCTTTGGCCTGTACTTTCCAGTTTCTTTTATTTTCAGTCATATTTTGGCCAGGCATGCTGCTGTGCAGTTTGCAAAGTGCCAGAAGAAAACACTCCAAGTACAGCAGAAGCAACCTGCTTCCAGCCTGTTGTGTGTTTTAATTTAATTTTTTAGATTTTCTGTAAACCACATAATTTTCCCACAAGGTGAAACAGACGTAATAAATTTTCAGCACTTGCCTTTATGAAGGGATTTCACTCTCATAAATTTTTTGCAGTGTCAGGTCAAATGTTCCCTAGAGAAAACAGGGCATAGATTACATTTAAAGCTGTGAATGGCACATGCTGACCTATACATACACCTCCAGCACTCATTTTGAATGTACAACACCTTGAACTTCAAAGAATAGATCATTACAACAGATACAAGAATGTACAGAGTAGAGGGCAGTAAAATACAGCATTCACTTTTCCAGTTTTTAGAGCCATCAGTGTTTCCCCACATGAATATAGAAACAAGGAAGTTTTTGTACACTTACAGGTGGTGGAGAACCATGGTTATGTCTCATTATACTGCGGAATGGGAAAGATGACTTTTTCTGTTAGCTGTGAGTTTTCTTCTACTAGAAACAGAGCTTTTCCTTTCCTTTCCCAGAAAGCGGTCAAGTTAAATAGATGAGCAAATACAGGTGTGTGAATAATTTTATATAAAAAATCAATATAGTACATATATATATATATATAATAAATAGTTTATGTATGAAGTTCTACTTCAGTACCTTGCCATCACTGGAGAGGTACTTTGTTCTTTTGTATTCGAACTAAACCCTCCCAACATTCTCTCCTGTACTTTGATAGAGAAAGCCAGAGCTTATAGAGATAATGCATGTTTGTATCCCACAAGCTGTGTTTCCTGCCCACTTGAACCTCTGGTGAAAGCTTCTCATCTAAAATGGCTAGATCTTGTCAGTTCACTAGTTTCTCCCATTCTTGAAAGTACTGCAGAACCTCTTGGGTTTAAAGAGAGAGTAATAATACTTTTAAAATACTTTTTCACAGTTCCAATAGGGAGGTAGCAGTGTGATTGGATTGTTGGCAGAGGACTTCAGAAATAAAATGCTGTAAAGATAGCCCAAAAGTGGCAAGTAAAACCAATATAATATGATCGGCACCAGGGATACAGGACATTGCACCAGTGAGACAAAAGATCCTTTAGAAGGGTACTTTAAGCCTCTAAGGTTGATTTAACAGAGACAAAGTTTACTGTGGCACAGAGAGCACTCTCGCTCTGTGGAGGCAGCAGAAAGCTCCCATCCGAGCTGCTAGTAGGAATGAAGGGAGAGGAAAAAGCCAGAATCAGTATATTTCCTGAAATGCTGTCTCTTTCCACTTCTGGTCTTTAGTCAGTTTGTGATGTTTCACCCCAAAAGAAGACAATGATTTAGAAGGGCTGCACTGAGCCTGGTGTCGCCAGTCCCTGAGATAAGCCCTGGGAAGCTGTCCGGAGATCGCGCCACACTGAACAGCCTGGGAGAGGAAAGAGCTGCCTGAGCATCCCCCAGCTGCACTGCTACCAGTCTGCAGCTGGCCACCCTCGGGCTCCCATGAGCCCTTCAGACATTAGCATCCATGGGGGTTTCTTCTGATGAATTGTAGGATTGGGTCAAGACTAATTCATAAATATGGGGAAATTCAGTGTTCCTCCCCTAGGACTATTCCCCACATCAATTCTCACATTCCAGTTCTTAGGACTTAGAAACAAAGTCCTAAGAAGATGATGGGGAATACAATCATGAACTCAGGCCAAAAGAAAAAAAAACAACAAACACCCTACTGAAACACAGCAAGTAGGGTAAAAAAAGTACTGCTCTCATACCTTTTTTACCTTTCTAATGCCCTCGGTAAAGATCTCCCTGACTCCCTTTTCCCTTGAGGTGAAGGTACCACCTCTCACAGACCACATCAAGGCAGGGCAGTAGCCCAGGTTTCTCCTGGCAAGTCTGTCTCTACTCCTTGGAAGACCATCTTGCTTAGGCTACTTTGTGAGCATTACTCCCTGACTCAGTGTCCCAGCTTCCCTGAGGGGCAGAAGAGGTGAGGAAGGTACCACAGCCCTGTGTGCCACATCCCACTGCAATGTGGTTCTTACCATCATCTACCCATAGTTCAGCAAGAGAGACCCCAGAAATGGGGATCTCTGCAGCAACCTTGAGCAGAAAGTTTTGGAGCACAGAAATGAAGTCTTTGCTACAACAATATACTTCTGTTAAACTCCAAGAACATTATAACTATGAACAGTTACGTCTCAAATTTCTCTTCTGCAAATGAAGCTGTGCATGATGGCACTTTGCCCTTTTCAAAATAGAGGGAATAGACATCTTTTTCCTCCCTAAAACCTCTGGCCATGGGGTTGTAGTTCGTTTACTGACAGTAACATTATAGCAATTCCTAACACCACAACCTAAATAGATTCTGACATGTCAATCAAAGCTGAAATTATCTTATGTTGTGCATCTTTGCAATCCTTTCATTCCTGGCTTGACCATAAGCTGTACCATTACAATGATCACAAGTATCACAAAGCCAGAGATAAAACTTGTGGAGGGAACCCAGTAAAAAAAGCCGACATTTTTGCTCAGCCCTTCACAGCATAGTTCATGGAGCATGACCTAATTTCTTCATTATGGCAGCAAACATATTTAAAAGCACTTGGTAGCTATTTTGTTATTCTGTAGAAAGAAACTACTACTTTCGTTTCCATCAACTCTTTGTGCTTCCAGAGAAAAGGAAAACTTTGTCCTTGCCTTCACTGATTAGAACTATGTGGCATCCTGAATTCAGTCATACTAAGGTGGAGCTCTGCTAAAGAAGAATGTGGTGAGCCACATGCTGCAGCTGTACAGACACACTCAAGCATCACTAGAAGACACTTGGGTGTTTCTCACCATGAGCAATACAAAGAAATCTACGTCAAACCAATGAGTAGGTCCTGAAGACAGGCAGCCATGGATCACTGCCAGCCTGCAGACCATCAGGAACCACTGTCATCAACTTCTTAATTCAAAACCTCAAACTGGTGAGACAGTTCCATAGGCCAGCTCCAGACAATGAGTAGTCACACTTGGTTTGTAAATCAGTGGATGTCCTGGTTTGACAGGAAGGGTGTTTTTTAAGGAAGGTATAGTCAAACCAATCATGGGTCAGAAGTGAGTATTGACATCTGGTGTGGCCACTAAGGAGATGTGTCACCTCTGAGAACATGGGGAGATAAAGGAAAGATTCACAGACGAACTTCCTTTTGTGTTCTGGTTATCGAAGGGAGGAGATCTCCTCCCTCACCCAGCCCGAGGCCTGAAGGCCTGGGCCTGGGCCTGGGTGGGGGAGGGGCAGCCATGCGGCCTGAAGTCACTCGGCCTGAGGAGAGAGGTAGGCCGGAGCCCGGAGAGAGAGAGAGAGGTGGAAGAGAATAGACTGAATCAGCTTGCAGGATGGAAGGGTGGAGAGACGAGGAGATGGTTCTCTACCCCCTCTTACCCCCCCCTCTCCCAGAGAGAGAGAGACTGCATCTGTGCCGGCCAAGCAGAGCGGGGAAGGTTCCCGGTGTGGGAGTCCTGGAGTTCCTGTGTGTGTCCCGACAGCAGCAGAGACTTTTNATGCCAGATGAGGCGACCTGCTGCAGTGATGCTAATGCCAAGTGGATGAAGAAGGAGAGAGGATGAAGAGGGTGGGGTGGTACCCTCTGTCTTCAGCGAATAAGACCAGGAAGAGGGTGTGGTGTTGCCCTCTGTCTTCGGAGCAGAAGACCAGGAAGAGGGTGTGGTTATACCCCCTCTCTTCAGAGCAGAAGAAACCCTTGGCCCCAGGGGTTATAAAATGGGGGGGGGGGTTGTGTCCCAAAAAGGAGCTTCTGGAACTTGGCAAAGCGTCATTGAATCCTGAGGGCAGTCTTGGTCCATGGATTGGTGGTGAGAGCACCAGACATGGAAGGACACTATGGTTTGCAAGAGAGACTCCTCTCTTCTTTGATGGATTGAGATTTGATTATTTGAGTATTGTTAACCGATCAGGAAATCCAAGGTTTTGTTTGATTGTTGGGAAGGGTGGAAGTTGGGAGGAGGAGGAATGTTTCAGAGAGTTTTCATGTTCCCTATGTGTTTCTCTCCTTTTGTATAGATTAATAAAATTTTTTTCTTATTTCTAAAGTTGGAGCCTGCTCTGCTCTGTTCCTGATCACATCTCACAACCATTATTAGTAAAAAATATATTTTCATGGGGCACTGGCATTGTGTCCAGTGTCTAACCATGACAGTGGAATAAGAAAAATGTTAGCCTCCTCAGTATTCATAGCTTTTGCATTCTTTATTTTTTAATCCCAGAGTTTTGAAGACAGAAACTGTGGGACTATCCTCATTAAACAAAACCACCAGCAGGTCTCCCCATGCAGCCAAAAGAGTGGAGTTCAGAAGAGATTCCATCCTTAATTACAGTTCTGTACATACTTATCTGTGAGACAAAGAAACAGATTTGCATTCCTCCAAAAAAATGGGTATTTCAATGCCTTGCTGCTTACGTACAAATGCAACTATAAACTTATGCTTTTATACTTCTTCTTATCTGTTGCATTTTTTTTTCATTTCCTAAGCACTGAAAATAAAGTCCTTTGGTCCCAATTTGTTTTCTTTATTGCAGCCAAATACTGTTTGAAATATGAGAGATCTGAAGCCCATCCAAACTTCTTCTGACATTGTTTTTCCAAGCATGGCCCAAACTTTGCCATGACTCAGGTGAAGTTAAAGACATACTGATGCTGAACAAAAAATAAGGCATCATCCAAGAGTTTGCATAATGTGACTATACATGAGATAGATATGGAATTAGATAGTGCAGGGAAAAAAGATACAACCATAGCCAAGGCTTCAAGGAACTGATGAAGCCCATCAGAGTTTTGCAATGCAGAATAGTCATGTGGTTTTCAGTGGTGTCAGAGATGAAAGAAATTATTATGATTTTCAGCTGTCAGTAGTGGAAGCCATTTCACAAACTCATTTCAGCCCAGGAAAGGACACAAACATGTGCCAAGTGATTCCAAGCTTCCCATCTAGTCTGTACGTTTATACGTGTCTACCAGAAGCACAATGTCAGATTACCAGACAGATGGTAATTGCCTTTGCCACGGGACATCAGACTCACTAAATGTTCTCTGTGTGTTCGGCCCAGCCAGCCAAAGATAAGACTTTATTCTAAAGATTTTTTCCGTCATAGACAGTAAACAAATCTGATGACCTCCAGCTTGGGGATGGGAATGGGAGGGGTAAGCTCAAAGCAAAAAAAAAAAAAAAATGTTTGTATTAAACTTCAAAGTGTTAAAAAAAATTGATCTAAATATGGAGGGGAAAATGCTGAAGTTACATGTCAAATCAAGTCTTTGCATACAAATATGATTCTTATTAATACATATTGTTAATGCTTTCTTCATCTTCATTAAAAATGCCTTTATTTTCTTCCCTAAAGCTCAGTAACACCATTAAATACTGGTGTTTTCTTTGTCTTGATGGTCCCAAAATGACTCTATCTCTGCAGCAAGCCTCTCTCACTCTACATTATCCACTGTTAGTAGCAATCCAAACAACCCCTAGACTTCAAATATTTCTGAAAAATTTGAAGAGCCTTCATAGCTTCATTCTGCAGTGGGAAGAACCGCGGCACAGAGAGATAAAATCATGGGTCCTTGGCAGGAAGCCATCACAGAATACTTGCTTTTTGTTCATCTTTTTCTCCTGCCTTTATAATCCAGATACTTCTTAGACATTTTTGCTTTCTTTTTCTTGCTAGTATTCCCTTTGGTTTTCTTTTTTTTTCAATCTTCACCTTGTTTATTGACATGCCTGTATTTTTAATTGCTTCTTCCTACAGGCTATTTCATAAGAGAAAACCTCCCCCTGGTTGCATAAAGTCTCTAGTGAAACATCCAACAGGACCAGGACTAAGTATACTTTCCTCTACTTTTGTTCCACTTTTCTCTGTCCCTTGGATCCATTTATCCCTAGTTCTTTCCATTTTGCGCTAAACTTCTAACTCTCCCCTGCATTCCCCGCTGCCGCCTTCCTATTTTCCTTCTGTCTCTCTCTCCTCTTTTCCCACCAGCTGGACATAAAGGGACCAGGATTTGAAATACCAAACAATAGCTTTTCAGATCCTGGTATGTTTCCTAAGGACTTCACAGGACTGAAGTCTATGGGAGGGGGAGTAGCCTTAAAAAAAATAAGTAGATGTTCCTAATCATTGCCAGGAGATGCACTAAGGGGAGCCCACAAGGACTCAGTCACAAAAAGGGAGTGGTATTTTCCTTGCCATGAGCCCAGTATTGCGCTAGCCAGCACTCTGAGTCACTGGAGGGAGCTTTGCTGGGAGAAGTCATGCAGGAAGTTCAATCCAAGAAATCAATCTCAGAACAGCCTTTGCCCTATTTAGGAGAATATCAAGTATCAACACAGAGTTTCAGGAAGGTTGTTCAAAGCAGTATTCTCCTTACGGCGGGAAAGCATCAGCTATGCCAAAGCACAACAGTCTTCCTTAACAGTATCTCTCTGGTGTCCCTCTGATGGTCATTGTGACCCAGGGTCAACTGCTCACTACTGATTGGTGGCATATGTTCAAAATGTCCATACATTCCTTTACATAGTTCAAAAAATATTTCCCTAATCTCTATGTATTTTGGAGATACCAAGTTATAGTTTAAGACAGTTCCTTCCACATCTTTCCCAGCTCACAACAGTTGCTTTTATTTGTAACATCAGCATAGTTTATCCATTTCCACTAAAATTACCTAACAACAATCAGCTGAACACTACCAGGCATCTCTTTACATCCTGCAGCCTGCAGCAGTGACATAGTTGGAAGCTTGGGAAAATTTTTTTTTTCTCAGAATGCTCCCTTCCACAGAGATAGAAAAGAAGAGGATTATAGAAAATGTTGGGAGGGCTTTTAGCAAACTGGCACAAAAACTAAGAAACAAACGATGGATGTTTTCTAGTCTCAGATGTCTATAATGGATTTCAAATCAAGCATTAACCGTGGTGTATTTGTGCTGGAATAGATGTCCCACAGACATTTGAGACAGGTCCTTTGTTGCAAGAAATGCGGAAAATATGAGGCAGCTTCCAAAAGACCTCTTTGATTTATATGTGTGTATCTTGCATGGAAAATGGAATAATTTGGTACAGAGTCACCATTTGTCACCTTGTCATTTAAAGTGTGATGTGCAAAGAAAGTCACAGAAGAGTGACATAACATTGTCATAAGGCCAGCTTGTCACCTATGGCTTTACATAGGTACTCTTCCTCACAAGCCCTGCTGAAACATCACATTAGCTAATCTATGTGATATGACGAGAAACAGCACAATAACCAGGGGCATCTTTTCATTTGCCTCTCTAACCATGGTAAGCCCTTCTGTTTCTGAAACCCTTGAGTGAGTTTTCATCTTGTGGCATGCAATGTACAAAACTGAAAAGTGGGGAAATTGTATGCTTGGTCATACAACAGGAAAAATATGTAAAAAAATCTCAGTATCAAACGTGATGTTGATGACTTCATTGCTTAACTGACTTTAATTCTAGATCTGGAGATAAGGTTTTCTTAAGTCTGTCACCAGACTTGCCACAGCTTTGGGCAAAACAGATGTTTTTCTCCATGCTTCTGATGCTCCTCCCTTAAAATGAACTGTACAAACCTGAACTGCCCCAAGATGAACTGATATTACTCACAGATGAGAGCCTACATAACACCAGGCGATGCTATTTGACCAGTTCCCCAGCACCAGCTCCATGCCTGAGACAAGCCCAAAATCCTCATTCTGACTGTGGGGGCAGCCAAAACAAGACTGAGAAATGGAGCCTTCCTTCCTCGCCCATGCCTTAAGTCCCAGGGGGAGGAAAGGCACACATATTTGCAGAAGACAGCTTCAGCATTTTCCAACAGATCCCATGTTAAATGAACTAACACACCAGGACAGAAAGGGAAGGGAGATTACTTTGTACACAGGCTTCCCTCTCTTTGATGGTAATTTAAAACAAACCACAAAACCAGCCCTACAGTCATGTGGAAAAAAATGTGATTTTCTGATTTCTTGAAATTTAGGCTCCTGGGGAGCAGTACTTTCCAATTCATACAGATGTGCCCAGGTGTGTCTTACACTACAGGCATATAAGATTAATGCAGTTTTCTCAGAATATTAATAGAAGGACAAGCAAACAACCAAGCTGATCTGACAAAATGTAGATGTACCAGATCATATGGCCCTGGACAGAAAAGAAGGCATTTGGAAATCTTCTGTTTAGGGAGCTTTGTGTCCTTTTGAAATATCTGAAAGACAGCCTTGTGCAGGCTTCACAATTAGTGAGGGGAAAAGAGGATTGTGGGGAAAAAAAAAAAAGAAATTAAGGAAATGGAAGGAGAACATGAAGAGCATTTAAAGAGGTTGAAGGCAAACCCCCCACCACGGACAGTGGGCAAAAAGGGATCTAAAAATAGGCAGCATGAGACAGGGTTCTCCGAAAGAGAGCGGGAAGGACACTGTGTTCTGGAAACTAGTGTGACCAACCACAAACAAATGTGCCAAGACTCTTGTACATTTTGTTGGCATTTTGCTCAAGGCTGGCACGTAATCCATACCAGGAAAGGTATCACCAAGTAGTCAGTGCCCCTCTCTGGGGCATGCTTTACCAGTGCAAACTCCTGAGAGATCAGAGGCAAATGGCTCATCAGCCTGTGACAGAAAATGATAAAATGAAGACCTTCATGAACTCTGCCTTATCACCAGAGGAACTGACAGAAGCAAGTTTTTATGCATTTATCTAACTCCATGAAAAAATGTTTGGATTTTTTTTGCCACTAACTTACAGTAAGTTTATAGCCATTTGTTCTTATGCTTACATTGGTATTTAGTTTCTTTCTAAATTAGCATTACTTAGCTTATCTTCTCCTCCCCTGTGTTTACAGAGAGTAATCATATCCCCCCCACAAAGCTAATACACCTCTGCTATTTTCCTATTGTATTCAAGATCTTCAATTTTGTGATCACTCTCATTTTACACTTCTGCATCTACTCTGGTCTAATCTAGTTTCTTGTGAAGTAGGGTAAACAGAATGAGAATGAAACTTCAAATACAAGCTCTCAAGCACCTTGCAAAATATACCTCTCTACCTCCACTGGAGTTGCCAGACCTGACAAAACCTCTGAGGTAAGCTTTTTCACTCCCAAATCACACTGAAGTTTCTAATTCCTATTACCACTTACAGAGATCCAGCTTATGACAGAGGTTTCAATGACCTCCTAAATGCAATGATTGTCTCTTTGTACTACTAAATTCTATCCCGTTTCTTCTCAAGTTATCTACAAAGTAGTCTTCAAATCATCTTTGTGCAATGGTCTGATTTTCATCTGTATTGACATGCTTTTTTTTTTATTTATCACTGGCAGTTTTCATCAACTTATTCCTGTTTTTTATTCCAAACACATGAAGCAAACATATTGAATTACACCAGTGCCAAGACAGGGTCTCAAGGCACTTTCTTGCAGCCTGACAGGTTTCTTTTCAGCACAGCATGTTTTCCCATCCCTTTTATGTGCAACTCAGGTTTCTCATTCCATTGTCTCCAATCTGACAGTTTCTCAGCTGGTACAATATAAAATATTTCAGTACAGACCAGGAATGTTCAAATTGTCTACCCAGGAAAGTGTTGGGAGTCACCAGCCCCGGAAGTATTTAAAAGATGTGGCACATGGGAACATGATTTAGTGGTGGACTTGGTAGCACTGGATTAACATTGGACTCAGTGATTTAAAGGTCTTCTCCAACCAAAATGATTCTATGATTTCTATTTTCTTCGGTTAGAAAATCACTTATTTACGTCAAAGAGAAATTTTGCAATGCTTGATTCAACCAAGGTAATGTTCTATCATATTTTCTATTTATCTCAATTTGCTTAATTATTCTGTATGTCAGCAGTAAGCTGTGCTAAAAATACTTGCTGCTAGTACTAACACTTCTCCAACTGGTCTCACAGGTGAAGATTGTCCAGTACCTTGACTGGAGTACATGGAGAGGCTTTGGACACCCCATGTTCCTCACTGTCTCTTCCAATCCAACGAGCAGGAGACATATTCAGAGCAAACACAAGAAGGTTGTACTTCAATCGAGCTGCAGGTAACCTCTGGAATTTCTTGTCCTGAGATGTTATGAATGGTTAAAGATAAAAACAGATGAGAGGGTACAGGAACAAGTAAATGAAAGAGGAAACAACTGAAGGACAACACCTACAACCCTCCCCATGTTTATGCTGGGTACATGAGTCCCTGCACCACAAACTGCTGGAGGCTCGGAAACTAATACAAATCCAGTCAATTGACTCATATATTTATGTAATCTACTGTATCTTATTTGACTATCATATCCGAGTCTTATTTCCACCACACTCATTCTAAGACAACTATTCCCATTCACTTTCACACTTTTTACCTCCTGGCCAATATCATCACTACTGAGAGCTGAGGCAAAGTGTTTGTTTAGCTTTTGCATGATATACAGATTATCTTTAAACCTTGTAATATCCTTAGGACACATTAGATGAACATTCTCTCCTTTTTTGCTTTACATTTTTTGCTTTGCCTGATGTCATTTTTTGTAGTTTCTTCTGTTAAGAGCTTAACTTCTGGAAATTCTCACTTTGTCCCTACACTTTCTGAGATCCAGGAAAAGGTTTATTTCGTGATGTCTTTTTTCCATTCCTTTTAGCCCTCAAGTTTCATTCATAATTTCTTGTTTGGCACAACAAATCATTAGGCCACAACTGGGCCCCTTTCTGCAAGTTGTCCCTTGCCAAAGATGAAATAGGTTTTACAACTTTGAGGTAGATTATACATGTTTTACACATAGAGATGAATATTACACCTTTGAATTGAGATATTCCAGCTCTCTGCTGCCTCTCAGTTCTTCGTGTTCTCTAAGCAATGAAAGTAAGGACAACAGCTCAGGAGAGAATGGAATGTAGATGCTGTCATCTGAAGCCCCTTTCAAGCACCTAAGGTAATTACCTTCAACAGTTGCAGCCATCTAGTGGACAAATACCAGAAACAGTCCCCAGTCAGTAAAAATGTGGTCTTCCCTTGCTTGCAATTGTTCACTGAGCGGACTGGTATTTCGTGTTTCATGGCTAAAACAGGCAATATGAAATAAATGTCCCAAAATCACTTTATCATGAGCTTGTATTACAGCGCAGTTGTCCTGGCCACTCTGCCAAGACCTTAAGAGCGAACACTCCTGGTTACCACAAGAATGTGATACTCCAGGGAGTCACTTGGGCATACAGATTTATTCTCTTGCATTTCCAATACCTCAACAAAGTTATGACTTTACTAATGCTGCCATACACTGACAGTGATAATGAATACATAGCCAGAACGGTTTCTGTAGTGGGACACAGCACTGACTCTCTTGGATGCTTGACAAGCAAGTGTGGAGGCAGAGTTATGTATGTCAAGGCCTTACCCCACAACAGTGATTCCCAGCCTGTGCTACACCTGCCTGGCTGATGTATTGATCCCTCTGCCAAGGGGAATCAGCAGCTGCTGATTATCCCTGGTGTAAATGTTTGCCATCACAGAAGGAAACTCTATAGATAATTAGCACTTTTGCAAGCTCAATTAGCTCAATCAGCTAGGTAATGGCAATCCAACAGCATTTGCCTTTTGAAGAGTGGGACTTATGGAAAGTAAATAGGTCAGCTAGCATTTGGTGGAGGAGAGGGTGCAAAGTTGCAGGAAAAGAAAGAAAGGAGTGTAGGAATCTCTTGACCTGTCAAGAGCCAACTCTGAAGACAGAAATTGTTGCTATTGCTGCTCTGTTAATTATCTCTTTTAGCATCAGTTGTGGTGGTATCTGCTATGTGGTGGTACTCTATGACCACCAACTGCTTTGCTAAAGATTTTTTAATGCAGATATATCAGTCACAATTTGTGTGTGACATAAAATAGGGTGCTCCCTTAAGTCTGACCTTCATTATTTTTTCAGACGGCTGTGTTAATACAGAGTGCATAACACAAAAAAATGCTCGTGTCCCAAAAATGTGCACTTGGCAACATGATTATGATGATGTCCTCCTTCCCTTGCCATCAGACCCAGCCAGAAGGAATTTAGGAAGGGGAGGTCCTGTCTGACCAACCTGATCTCCTTTCATGACCAAGTGACCAGGCTAGTGGATGAGAGGAAGGCTGTGGATGTTGTGTACCTGGACTTCATTTTGAGAGTGTCTCCCATAGCACACTCCTGGAAAAGCTGTCAGCCCATGGCTTGGGGAGGTGCACCCTTCACTGAGTTAAGAACTGGCTGCGCAGCAGGGCCCAGAGACAGGTGGGAAATTGTGCTGCATCCAGACGGCAGCCGGTCACTAGTGGTGTCCCCAGGGATCATTGTTGGGCCCAGTCCTGTTCAGTATCTTTACTGATAATCTGGATGAGGGGATGGGGTCCACCATCAGCAAATTTGCAGATGATACCAAACTGGGTGAGAGTGTTGATCTGTTGGAGGGCAGGGTAGGAGGGCTCTGCAGAGGAACTTGGCCAGGCTGGATCAACAGGCCAAGACCAATGGCATGAGGTTCAACAAGACCAAGATGCAGGTCCTGCGCTTTGGCCATAACAACCCCCTGCAGTGCTACAAGCTGGGGATGGAGGGACTGACCAGCAGCCAGTCAGAAAGGGGCCTGGGGGTGCTGACTGATGGCAGACTGAACATGAGCCAGCAGTGTGCCCGCATGGCCAAGAAGGCCAATGGCATCCTGGCCTGTACTTGGAACAGCGTGGCCAGCAGGACCAGGGAAGTCATTCTTCCCCTGTACTCAACACTGTTTAGGCTGCACCTTCAGTCCTGTGTCCAGTGCTGGGTCCCCCAGTTTAGGAAGGGTGTTGAGATGCTGGACTATGTCCAGAGAAGGGCAACAAGGCTGGTGAAGGGTTGGAAACACAGTTCCTGTGAGGAGTGGTTGAGGGAGCTGGGAGTGTTTAGCCTGGAGAAAAGGAGGTTCAGGAGAGACCTTACTGGTCCCTACAACTGCCTGAAAGGAGGCTGTAGCCAGGTGGGGGTCAGTCTCTTCTCCTAGGCAACGAGCAACAGGACAAGAGGATAGTCTGAAGCTGCACCAGGAGAGGTTTAGATTGGACATTAAGAAGAATTTTTTCACATAAAGGGAGATTGGGTAATGAAATGGACTGCCCAGGGAGGTGGTGGAGTCACCATCCCTGAAGGTGTTTAAGAAAAGACTGGATGTGGCACTTGGTGCCATGGTCTAGTTGATAAGGTAGTAATAAGTCATAGGCTGGACTTGATGACCTCAAAGGTCTTTTCCAACCTAGCTGATTTTCTGATTCTGTGAAAAGTGATCTTTTAAAATGCTGATACTTTAGTGCAAGGCGCGACTATTCCATTTCATTTGCTAGGAACTCACCAAAATCCTGATGATGTACCACTGATACATGCATCTAAGTACCCTGAAGGAATGACTTGTTGGAAGCCTAGTTATTTCGGATTTTTTTAAAGTATTGCCACAAAACTTAACTGAACCCTAGCCATTATTACCAAGATAAAAGATATACGCCCATAAAAGAATCTGCCGAAAATTGAACTCTGGGGATCTAACCAATATACAAAGCAGATACAGTACAAAAACCTAGCTTTTCCACACTCTGCACACATGCTATGGGTGTTTCCAGGTGTCATCACTGTCGTTATATGTCTGCAGTATTCCTGGCTGTTAGAAATTAAAATGATAAACAGCATTTTTCTAGTGACATTCAGTTATTGTTCTTCTTTGAGATTACTGTAATGAAGCTGCATACAAAGGGAATAGACAAGATAGGGGTGGATCAGACCAGAGGAAATGCCATGCTCTACCCAGACCTCCACTGTTTTTAGCAGAGTTTTTGAACATCCTGGAGCCAAACACCATTTGGACACTACTGTAACTACCTGGCTGATTCAGCACCAGAGTTAAGCAAATTGTTTGTAGCCAACAACATAAAAAATCCAGCCAGTTTTCCTATTTATAAATTAAGTTCTGCATTGTTTCAATTTTTCTTTTACTTTCAGGAAATTCGCTGCAACACCTTATTGAGGAATATGTTATTCATTTTGTACCTAAGTCATAGGATATTATTTCTACAACCAGAAACTGGAACCTTTCATCAACAGACAGTGGAACTGAAGCAGTCATTTGTAATTGAATCTTTGAGCAAAGGCAGACTTACATACACGTACAGAAAACGGCAGCCAATGTTTGCCTGTGTGCATGGCCTGGGGCAGCAGTTTTCAGTACTGAAACCCAGTGGTACATGAGAGGTAGGAAAACAGATGTGCCGTGAAGTTCCCAGCATGAGCAGAGCATCCTCAGCTACACATTCTAGTGATCAATTCACCCCAAGGGGCTGACATCAAACTGGTGTTAGATTTACTTTACATTCCAGAACAGCAGCAATAATCCCAAATTATGTAGATCTACACTGGACTTGAGCATCTGACAGTCATTTGTCAGCTGCAGTCTTGCTCCGCATGTACTCAGCCCCTGCAGTATTTTAGCATGTTGCCTTTTGGAAGGATTAGGGTACTGGACGTCCCCTGAGAAAGCCATAGGAAATACATATTGGTCTTGTGGTTAATTTAACAAAGCTCTTGATGTCATTATTATATACTGGAAATGTAGTCAAACACTTACTAAGCAGCCAAAATTTAAATAAATTTCCATGTTCTTAAGTGGTCATTTGAGTGTTTGACATAAAATGTACATCTCTGTTTAAGACATGGCATACACATATGAACTTGCACATCACTGTGGATTTTAACATGCTGAAACGATTTGCAGCTCTGCTTTAAAGTTATTGGCTTCCAAAACCAATGATGATAAGTAAAGTGAAATCTGGAACAGATTTATATATTTCCCAAAGACCTCTGGGTTTCTTCAGGACTTCTCATAGTACTTAATCGGCAGCCAAGAGCTTCCCATAACAACAGAATGTAAAAGAAGAAAAAATGCTGTGAATATTGATAAGGTGCAAAGTCACGCACTTAAAATTTAGGAAGCATAAGTCTATGATTCCCCACACAATGTTAATTTGAGATCCTCATGTACATTTATTCTGATACAAATGATTTTTTTTTCCAACTTTTTTCCGCAGGATTTCCCTGTGGCTGGGGCAGACTGGGAAACCAGGAACAGAAGCAAAGTACTGCTTTCCAAGTAGGACAGCTGGCTGTCAGCAAATGCCGTGACAATGCCAGCTTCTCTATCAGAGAAATAGAGGAGTCCAGAGAAAATATAATGACCTGACCAAGGTGCTTGTGCTTGTGCAGAGGCACTGGGTGTGCAGGAAACAAGTTATATCCTCTATTTCCCACCTCTTCAGGAGGTAGTTGGGAGCTTATATAACCCAGCTGGGCTGCCCAGGAGAGGCAGTTTCACCCTGCTACCTCCTTCTCTTCCCTCTAACCCCACAGCTGGGTTTGTCACCTGAATTGGGGGACAGACAGACCCATGCCTGAAACTAGCAGTCCCTTGAAAATAGAGGCTAATCAGGAACAGATGGCCAGAATTGTTCCAGAAGTGCGTACATTTCCTTGGCCATCATCTTCCTAGCCCAGCGATCTGTGGGGAAGTGCCAAGTTGACTGGGCTGGTTCTGCCCCCAGCTGCAAAACTGTGATGGGGAAGCAGCTGCTCTCAGCTGGGCACTCCCCAGGAGCAGGGGTACAGCCACAGGAAACAGGTATCCCAAGGCACAGGACTGGTAACAGCCTGCAGAGATCCTCAAAACACTTATAAAAGACCTACTGGAGGGAGGGAGATTTAATCCTGCAGGGGAGGTTTAGACTGGGTGTTAGGAAAAATTTCTTCATGGAAAGGGTTGTCAGGCACTGGAACAGGCTGCCCAGGGAAGTGTTTGCATCACCATCCCCAGACGTATTTAAAAGATGTGCCATATTTAAATATGGCACTTGGGGACATGGTTTAGTGATGGATTTGGCAGTGCTGGGTAAATGGCCTGACTCAAAGATCTCAGAGGTCTTTTCCAACCTAAATGATTCTATGATCCTGTGATTAATGCCATACTGCACCCTACCTAATGAGCTCTGTTTCTTAACCTTACTATTCCTTTCCCCCTCCGTGTTTTTCTCCCTGTGGCGTTTTTTATTACACCAATTTAAAGTGGACAGAAAAGGCTTTACAATTTGCACCCATTTCATTCTCTTTTTTTTCTTCTTTACAGATGAACAAAAAAAAAACTCCAAAACCAACTAAACAAAAACAAAAACACCAAACAAAAACAAACAAAAAAACCTCCAAACAACAACAACAAAAAAGGCAAAAAAACCGAAAACCTGAAAAACCAAAGCCCAGCTCTGCTATTCAGCTTGTCCAGTTTTGTACTTGGCACTACAATGATTCACATTAACAGCTGTAATATTTTTTAATGGAGGTAACTGGAAGTTCAGAGACACTGAGCGACCTCTCCATGCACGAATAAACAAAAACCTTTATTTCCAGCTTCCTATTCTAACAGCAAAACTGCTCTCCCACACTCCCTACAGTTTACCAAAAATTGTCTCTTCTCTTTGAAATGTTTACTCCAAAATACCACAATGTGTCTTGGATTCCCACAAAGCTCAGAGTTGCAACACAACAGATCCCAAATCTGTCAACAGAACTTCACCTCAGTATTGTTGCTGCAGTTGAGAGTTGGATTAAGGCACCTCAAGACTGAGGCACTATCTATATGGAACACCAAGCCACTTGTAAAGGAGGCAACTGTGAGCTATAGGTGACAAACTGGCATATGGATTTGGGGACATAAAAGGATTAAACTTTAAAATGGCAATAAAGAGTGAAGAGTAAAAAAATCTTTTAAAATTACCCCATACGTAAAATGTCAGAGTATTTTTTTCAAAGTCAGACACAGTCTTATTCAAACAATACAGTTGCTTATGACTCAAATTTTCCACAGCCTCCACACTCCTAAGTACACATCTGACTTCAGTATTTTTAATGTAAAGCCAGATCAAGATTTCTCAGCAGTGTAGGCAAGAAGCAGTTTTGGAAATGGTGGTAGATCAGGACAGGGAGGAAAAAAATGGGGGGCATTGATATATACCGAAGAACCAGAACAGCTTTTATTGCCCTGTGAGAAGTGTGGTTCAAGTACTTTGAGTCTGCTCAGAGCCTGAATTCACTTAAAATCTTCCAGTTGCTAAAGAGGAAAGAGAAGATTTCTGCCTCTTGGAAGGGTGTACTTAAAAAGGGGTACACAGAGTGGTTCTCCATCTTGAAGAGGGTGTTTGCCTGAGTGAGACTGAAGAGCACAGGTTTCAATCCCTCACTGTGTTGAATTTCCTGGCCTTTTGCTAGAAGTGGCATCCAAGTAGTTGTGGTACACTCCATCCCAGTGCAGGGATGGTGCTGCCAGTGCCCAGGCTTCTCAGGGATCACAGAGGAGAGGCTCAGTCACTCCCGAGTAGGCAATGGGAAGCTCTGCCTCTTGAGGGAATGGCTAACCAGGGCCAAATCTGCAAAACCAGCAATGCCATAGAGTGCTCCTGATCACTGCATTTTGGTCAGAATTTTGGCTTTGGGCTGTGCAAAGTTTTTGTCTTTTACAACCAAAGTTTTACAACTCAAATGAAATTAGTTTATTCTCTTCAGGAAAACTGCAAACTCAAGCAACATTTGTTTGTTGTGGATATGCCTTGCCCTAGTGCCCCATCACTCACGTCCTGCAAAGCATCATGTGGGAAAGCAGGAAGGAACTTAGACTCAGAGGTTGACTGCTGGACCCTCTGCTGACACCATAAGGGAGATCGCAGTGTCCCCTGATAGGCAGAAAAAGCAAAGTTAGTCCATTTCCTTTGTTAAATGTCTTACCAGTCCTTCTGCTGCCCCAGGAAACTCAGGTTTCCAGGATCACCAGAAATTGCTCAATGAATCATCACAGGTCCACAAATCCATGGCTGCTTCTGAATAAAGATGCCTTTCATGCATCATGTGCGTGGGAAGCTTCACCTCAAGAGGCTTGTGCAAGACTCCAAGTCCTTTGCTCATGTAACAGAGTTTTCATGGGGTTAAAAATCAGGTTTTGCATAGCACTAATATGAGCAAGTATTTATCATTTTAAGCTGAACTAACATGTAACTGTGCCTGCCCCATTTCAACAAGGATTTTAACCTGCTGCCTGCTTAAAGTGAGCCATGGGCTTAAGCAGCTTGCTGAATAAAAGCCAAAAGGAAGATAGATTGAAAGATTAGGCAGACATATATGATTGCATAAAATTTTCAAGCAAACGTTAAAATTTTTTCCCCTTTAATTCTGATGTTTTATTTGTACTGCTTTCCCAGTAGAATTTCAGTGCAGCTCTTATGTTTACAATAGAAAAGAAAGAAAACTAAAGCAAAATTATATTTTCCCATTTAACTGAGGACTAGTTTTTAATGGGTGGAGTCAGGTCCAAACACAGAATTTCTCAGACAGACTCTGAATTCTTTATTTAATTTTCCAAAACCCTTGAGCTGTTCTGAAAATGTTTTATCTTGTAGTAATTAAATAAAAATCAATCACTTCAATATAATTTCAAATGATATACGGAGCATACGGGGGTATTGTAAACACGACAAAACATTACAACATCTGTTACTATTAATGCTCTTCACTTTCTGGCAAGTTTATCCATGGTCCTGTCGAGTGAGGAAATCCTTCCTTGCTGATACAGGAATCAGATGATCAGTTAGGCTTACCATGGAAGAGGAGACACAGGATTTTTGATGCATTTCAAGGCAGTGTAAAGGTCTTGTTTATATTCTTCTTACTGAAGAATGAGAGTGAAGGAGCTGTTGCCTGTGAATATGACCAAAAGGACTGACTGGCATATGAATCTCCACACCAGCATGTTGTGATCTCCTGGGTAGCCTTAACATTGGTGGATTTAATGGGGTGCACTGAAGATTCATTATTGATCCTCCATGGCTTGTAAAGAGAGGCAGCGTGTCCTGCATCACCCAGGTTCTGTTTATCTAAAATGCCACAATCACATATAATTATCTCAGAGATAGCATTGTTCCAGTACACCCTCAATGATGATGTTTCAGACAAGGCGAGTATTTTTACTGTGTTGAATATCTGAAAGTGACAGAAACCAAGTAGGGAATCATAGTAATGGTGCAAGATGAGACTGGCAAGCTATTTGCATGTCAGTATACAGAAAGCAGGGCTGTAGCATGCAAACATCTGCAGGAATGAACTGCAAGGTTTGAACCTCATGTTTCTGATGGCTCAAATATGTTTTCTGTAACATTGATAAAGATTAGGAGAAAAAGAATTGTCACTGAAATCTCCAGGAAAAAATACATTCAATACACACAAACACACAGAGACAAAATTCCCACAATCTAAATCAGTTCAGACCTATCCCAGAGGGAGCTTCTCATCCTTTCTGCCTATTTCCACCCCATTTGTTTTATGCCATCTCTTTCTAATACAACCAGGGAAACTGATCAAACACATTCTATACATACCACCCAGCCCACAGTCTCAGCATCCCAGCTGTATTTCTAACCTCACAAATCCACAGTGAAACCATCTCCAGTGTTTCAAAAGCATAGCAGCTTTCATGAAGGGAGGCAGTGGGAGCTCTCTTAATTAGCTCAGCTTCTTTGTGCATTTCTAGACATGTCTCCCTCTTTGTTCACCTTTAAGAGTTTAATGTCAGGGTAGAAATAGATGATTTGTCCTCCATAATGTAGCATCACATTCTTCAGGATCTTCTTTTTTCCCTAGTAAAAGTTCTGACACTCAGAAAAACAGCTGACATGGGACCAAACAGCTAAACAGAAAGAGGTGAATTTTAACCAGTCTGTGCATTTAATGAGGACTAACAGAGGGAAAGCTGGAAACCCAGCCAGTTAGGTGAGCATTTCATTAATAAAAAGTCCTTCACATGTTGTCCCTACAACTCTGCAAAGGAAAATTCAAACACGAAACCATCATTAATGTAATTCAATCCTTTCTGGGAGTATAAGAAAATTGAATTCAGTCTTGATAGCTTAATTCTTTTAATATTTCCACTGAATACATAACTTACCAACCTGAAATTCATTTCTAGAATGCAGGGAAGGCAGCAGAACCATGAATTTTTTCACCAGTACTTTAAAGTACAAGTTTATACAGAGAAGAGAGTTGAGGACAAAGCCTTGGAAAGATGTGTTCCTGATTTCATTATTCAAGGTTTGCAACAAGGAAGTCATATGATCCCCTAGAACATTCAGCCTGGGCTAAGAGGCCCTGAGACAACAAATCACTCAAGAACGTGAGTCGCTCTAAACTACACACAGCGAGTTTTTTTAAGGAGATTCCACATAGATCAAGTTACATAATAATTTAAATAATTTTTACCATCCCACTCTGGCTACTTCCCAAAAGGTTTGAAAACTGAGATTCTGCATTAAAATTTGCATGAATTCCAAAATCTGAATCAGTACACAGCTTGATAAGAGGTAGCAGTCAATTAAATTACCATCTGCTGAGAATTGTTTCGTCTTACACACTGCAATATTTCTATTACTACGGGACTGAAATAAAAAGGTTAAACTTTGGGTACTGTCTAATTTTTATGCATTATTATGATGGCTTAAAAGAAAGATGAGAACATCAAAGAAATTGAGAATTTTAAAGAACCTGAAAAATGCATCTCCTCCTGAAGGTAAGGCAGTTACAAACATCAGTTTGTCTCCAGAAGTTTACTTGTTGCTATGAAGAGGCTGTCGTTCCTACTAAGTAGGCTATAATTAAAGTATTTTGTACAAAAAGCACTTCAGTATAAAGAAAAACAATCCAATTTTGGTGTTAGAATAAATAAAAGAATAAATAAAGAATAAATAAAGAAAAATTAACTAATTCTACTTCAGTTCTACCTCTCCTTCAAACCTCCCTGGACCAATACTGGCAGAATATTCTGATCCGTCTAACCAATATCCTGATTAATTTTCCCTCTGAAGCCCTTGCAGGTGTCTCTTGATGATTAAAATACTCATTTTCTTCAAGAGAGGAGACAAGTATCCTATTAAGGACTGCTTACCTTTTCTGTACATGCACATGTGTACATTGTAAATGTGCACATTGTACCTCTTACTGCATGTATATCCTCTGCTTTTCAGTGTAGTCTATGTCCTTTCTCAGAGATAGCAAATTTTAAGGGGGTGGGTGCTACCTAAAATTACATTAGAAAGTACATCAGCATTACTTTAAAAACCTATATTAACGAACTACTTCAATGTCTGAAACAACTGTACAATGCTCACTGCAAAGCCTTTGGTATTTTATTTTGCCCATGTAAAATAAGGTCTTGGTTTTGTACAAAAACTTTGAACAAGAGTTACACTTAAGTGTAACTTAATTTGCATATTGTACACAATCCTACTGGTTTATAATTCTGCCATTTCAAAAGAGACATTTTGGCTATTTGGAGCTTTAATGTCAGCAAACCACCTTAACAACTACAAATATATATAATTAACCCACAAAGTGAAGCATATATAACATATTGACACTCACTGAGCCCAAGGGCTCTGCTCATCCTCAAGCTATCAATTTTTACAAATCAGCACCTTCATCCACATTTTAAATTAATTGTAGTAAGCATTCAGCTATTAGAATGTTGCTGCGAAAAACAGGATGAGAAAAGGTTCACAGGAATGCATCCACAGTCAAGTTTAGGCAACTAATCGCATCTGCTCTGCCTGGATTCGGCCATTCATGGTAACTTAACACAGTCCCAAACCTCATCTCTCAACCATTCTGTTGAACAAAGGTCACAGACCTTGCATTCACAATGGAAAAAATAGGCTAAATTGACGACACTGGCCAGCTATTCATCCTTGTTTCTTTTCTAACATGCTGATATATTTAACAAAAATTGAATTCATTAACACATTAGTCAATATACCAATATTGTTTGTTGATTAAGTTCTTGGGATTTTTCCCCAGGCATAAAGTGATCAAACTAAGTCTCAGATTTTTTTCCATTTCTTTACTTTCTCAACTGTTCTTTTAACTATAATTTTCTGTAGGTAATAGGGTAAAAGGAAAGGCTTCTGTAATTGCTATTTTTTGGATGGTCTCTTTTATATATTCTTACTAGAGCATTTCTAGTAATGCTTTAGAAAAAATTCTAAAAAAAATTCTAAAAATTTCTAGTGTTTGAAGAGACTGTGACCATCCCTTGTATTGAAGGGCTATACTCAAAGAAAACAATGAAAGACACAATTCTACAACCACCATGCACGGACTTCTCTTTATTTGTCTGAATAGGGCTTGGTCTGCAGGATCCTGGAGGGTAATTTTATGACTTTTTGGACATAGCCTCACTGTCCTGCCTAAGCACAGCAGATTGTGGGGCACAGCTCAGTTACATCTGTGCTAGCAGACAATGGCTCTGCTCCTGCTTCTAATGTAGTCACTGAGAATTTTGCATGAACTCATATTACTGTAATTCAGATGTGCTACTGAAATAAATGTGATGTATATTTTCCGTGATATGATTACTGGATTCAGTTCTGGTCAATTAAAGAAGCCTGCCCAAGGCTATCAACAGGGTAATGATTAATGTCAATAAGCAACCCTTGCTCACATCTGGTGACTGCCTATAAAAAAACCCAAAACAAACAAACCAACATTAAAAATGGGCAGTGACATTAATTTTCTGCCTTCAGCCACGTTTAGACTAAGAATACCCAGCTGCATGAAGCTGAAGTATTGTGTCCATAAAGAAACTGGCAGAGGCAACATGTATTGCTAGGAATGTGTCAGACCTGAATGACACTCTGAATGAAGCCCTGGTTCAAGGTGGAGAGTTTGGCTGCAGCATTGCCCATGTCACCTGTGAAAGGCCATGCAGCAGCACTCTGCCACTTCACAAGACAGACGAACTAGATCAAAGCCTCACAGCATAGCAAGAACAGCCACAAAATGTTACAGAGATAAAAGTTTCTGTGTGTGCGAGTACTTGAGTGAGCACAATTACAGCAAAACACCCCCAGCACCGCCCAGGACCTTGGGGTGTGTGCAGCGAGCCCTGAGTACCAGCCCTGCAGAGGACAGCATAAGAGCAGCTGGGCTTGGTCCCCGCTATGGAGGGAGAAATTCAGAGTAGGGAAGCTCCTGGTGAACTTCCTGTGGGTCCCTGGCCCCCTCTGGTCTCCTTCCAGCCAGCACCTGATACACCCACACTGACCCTCAATGCCCCAGCAAGCATGAGAGGTCTTCTCTGCTCCCATCCTCGCTGGGCTTTCATCCAGTGCGTTGCATCTCTGAAACAAAGACACATCCTCACACTCCAGCTCCTCTCCCAGTTTGTTCTCCCATGGTTTTGATGCCACCCTAGGGACTGAGCTAAGCAGTTCAGGGAGCAAAGATGGGCATCTCTCATGCTCCATTGTTTTGAGGCAGGAAATGGCTGCAGAAAAGCCTCTTCTCGGTGCACACACTGATGACATGGGACTGGTGGGATCCCTTCTGGTCAGAATGTAACCCTCACTGGAACAATCAGCAATTTGGACATCCGAAAATTATTTTATAAAACAACAGTTGTTAATCAGTAGGAGGTCTTTTTCCACAGCCATTCTTTAAAGCCGAAACATTTCCATGTTTCCTGTAATACTTGTGCTTAGTCACACATTGACAAATAGAAGGAAAAAAACCTCAGATCTGTATGACAGATTTTTGGAACCACCAAAATAATCTCTTTGAATTCTGCAGCCACTTGACAGCAGGAGACCAGGAGGAGAGTGTTGAAAGCAAAAACTTGTATTTATTCACTGGAGTTTCATTGCATTTTTCTCCCAGAACAGGATACCTATCATATTCTGCTAAAAATACATTATCAAATGAACAGTCCACAGACCTTGTTAAAGTTTAAAAGTCTCCAGGTCCACTTTTTGCTACCCAGCCTGTAATCCTGACAAAGAGAAAAGGGATTGTCTTTGCATTTTAGTGAGAATTTAACACACTCAGCCAAAGGCTCTGCCAGAGCCTTTGGTGGGATGCAGAACATCCCACCATCTTGCAATTCACATATTCACATGTGAAATAAGTCCCCAGCTGAGTCTGCCCTCCCCTGCTGTAATACACCACAAGAAAAGAGATCCTAGGTCAAAACTCCCTAAAATTTAAACATTTGAGAAGTATTAAGTACTCTAATTTAGAGTTATTACTATTAATTTCTAAATACGTAGAGAGGAATGATTGTGCTGGTTGGGCTCAAGGTCATGTGTCACTAAGACATGAAACTTTCCTCCTCCACGCCAGGTTGGCAGTGGGTCTCGTTCACAGCGCTGTCTGTGAAAAGGGCAGGTCTGCTCATTCTTAGTTTTTTTACGGTCATCCCAAAAGGCCATGACTTCATTGGAAGTGAAAGTGAATATCCTCTCCCACATCCATCAATTTTGAAGCATGGAAGGAACAAGCACTTCATCTCTAAGTAGATTTGTAGAGAAAGAGATAAGCCTGGCTGTTTTCCAAAGGACTGGCTGTAGCACAGGGCTGGGACTGCGTGTAAGCAGCTGAGGAGGGCCATGGCCTGCAGAGGATGGCAGCCCTGTGATCTGCTCTGCTGGTGGCATGGGCCTGAGAAACTGGGTTTACTTCTTTGCCTTACATGACCAGCACCTGCTGCTGGAGTCCTCACTCCTTACACCAGGGATCCACCCCTGAGCAGGAGTAGGCGGGGCTCTCCCCCAGCTCTCTGCCTCTTATTTGGACTTTCCTTCTCCCTCGTCTCTTTCCACGGAAAGCCCAGTTTCTCCTCAGACCTCAGAGTAGGCTGGCTGTGTTGTTGAAAACTTCAAGTATGGGATGCTTTGGGGTGTACCTTGAGGGGAGAGCTTCAGTATGTGTCCTCCAGCAGCCCGGCATCAGCACCAGAAATCCAGAAAGGCCTGGAGCTTGGATATACCCATGGTGTGTCCTACTGGCCTGCTAAGCAACATGTACACATCATTTACATCCACTACACAGGACACGAAACATCCCAGAGTGTGACTGCTGTTCAGAGGCACTGTGCTCTCCCCATGGCATGCCGGCAGGTCCTTGAGAGCCCAACTCAAAGACATGGGCTTTGCCAGCCAAAGCTGAGAGTCAAAACTTCAGCGTCCCATTGTGAATCTGTTCCTTAGGCCAACCCATGCCCAGCTGTGTAATACAAATAACATTTTTCACCAGAGAAAACATTTCTGCAGCTTGTAGGCATACTGTAAATAAAAAGCACATTAAAATCCCTAATGTGCTTAACTCTTTGTGTCTTTGGGGTCATTTTGTTATGACAGAGTTATAGGTGCTATACAGAAATGGGGTTCCCTGCTGATCACCTTCACACAGTACTCTGATGTGGCCCTCATAAATTAAATTAAAAACAAGGCTTTCCAACAAATACAGACTGAGAGTTGAGACTTCATAAAATCACAAATATTCCCTAACAATAAAGATAGTGTTGATGCTAAAAACTGTGTTTTAAATTAATTTTAACCAGGTGAACAGAGTTCTGGCCATGAAGGAGTAAAGCCGTGGAAAGAAGTCTCCTGGAGAAGTAAATAATGAAATGTGCATGATGGGTGCAGCTGGGCACCACCAAGCTTTCATGGTGACCTCAGCAGGATGAGTAAGTTCATCCAGCATTTTCCACGCAGCAGAGAACAATATTTTTTTCACTCTGTAGCTTTCTTCTGAGGCTCCCAAGAGGGCAATTCTATTTTCCAGGCTGCTTGCAACTGCCATAGAGCTTCTTCCCCCCAAAACCCTGTAACTCCTGCCGTATCAATACAAAATAAGGAAGGAAATATAAAATGTACAGAGGGACACGTTCAGCTGTTTTTCTTCTTAACTAAAAATGTGAGAAATCTGTGGTGGTGGTAGTAGAAAGCAGTGAAAACACATCAGTGTGACAAGGTGACGTGTCTTTGCAAGTCTCCTGCATCTCACTCCCCTTCCAGGGGCACGACCAGCCATTAACATGGCTGCAACAGCAGCAGCTGTTGCAGATTCCCCAGCTTGCCCCATTACGTCTCCTGGTGGTTCCTCTTGATGTAGACCCCTTTGATCAGCCATACAGGGAAGATTAGATCTGAGCTGATAAAGAAGCTCATTGTGGGACAAGGCACATGTGGCTCCTGCCAGTCAGTGCTATGACGTGCCATGGCCAAGGGGCTGCTGTGTGTACGTAAGAGTGGCCATGCTGAGCTCCCATGATGCACAAAACTCATGTACTGAATTTTCCCTCTTTGCCTCCAGCCATCCCTGTTCTGCTTCTTGCTAAGTCAATTAATATCTACCACACTAGCAGTAAAGGGCCCTTGGGAAAAAGGAAACCAGGGAGTAGGCTGGTTGTTCCTGATCTAGGCTTGCTCTCTGCCAATACAGCATATTTTCTAGACTGTTTTTTACAATTCAGTTTAAATGACTCAGCTAAGGGGTTTTGTATAACTTCTGACCACAGCCTAAGAGTTCTCACAGGAGGTAACATTTCCTAGTGTTTGGCATAAGCTTTCCTCCTTTTCATCTGAGCACTTGTGCTCCTTCAGCAATCCTTACCCACTTCTTTCCTTTCTTCACGCTTACAGGCTACAACTTTGTAAGTGATTACTAGATCCCTCAGCTTCCACTAAGCCCTTCGACATGCAGCTCGGTATATCACATTCATTATCATTATGAAAGTATCTAGACAGTCAGGTTTTATCTAGCTGTCCTGATCTTTCCCATAAACCAGTCCTTAAAATCCAACAGTGGGTTGAGTTATTTCATGTGAATTCCCTTCAGTTTGTCAACATCAACCTGCAGTGTTCTGATCTTTGAATTACTGGATTGCCGCTGTGCTGACAAGGTGTGACCATTTTCTTTTTTATAAAGTAACCAACTGGTCATTTGTTGCATGTTACTAATTGCACTTAATTTTACCTCTGTTTTTTTCCCAGTTCCATTATACTTTCCGTATTACAATGTTGTGGTAAGCAGCACCAGACACAATTGGATTCCTTAGTCTGTCAGCAGCAAAGGTAATTGACATAAATATTTAAAACAGAGAGAACTATCATATATGAAACAATTAAAACCCTTTCAGAAACATCCTCTCTCTAACCTAATCTCCTAGTAAACTGAATTTAAGTGGCTGCAAAGCAACCAAACCAAAACATTGCCTTTCATTTCAGTCAATGGGAAATATTCATCCTCTCTGCTCTACATTCTTGCTCCTTGCAGAGTGAGTAGATATTTGATTAGGTACAGATTTAAACACAAAAAGATTTTCCAAGCCCTGGATCCAGTTCCAAGCAATTACATATTGGGTGGATGTAACTCAATGCAGGATTACCCAACTGGAGAGCAGAACAGAGAAGGCTCTTTACCAAGAAAAAAATTATTCCAAGTGTTCCACCTCACACAGAATTATTGAAAAATGTGCTTCTCCCCAGAGACCTGGGGTTATTTGTCTCATTCGAGGGCTGAGTATTTTCCTGTCGCTAGCAGACTGGCAAAGAGATAGAGGGTTTAAGCTGCAGGATGAATGAAGAGCTGTCCTGAGCTGACACCAGATTTTCGTGAGAACCCCTGAAGGCTGCACCTATGCCACCTAATAGTGCTGTCTACTGGACACTGGACCCTTGTGTTTCATCTCAGCAGTATGTACTCACCTGTCTGCTCTCCAGCAGCACTGGCAGCAAAATATCTTTGCAATCAGGGCAAAAAGTCTCAGTCATGTGCCTCGGTCTGCCCCCGAAGCAGCCTTTCTAAGAGGGAATACGGTTGTTAAGGCTGGTAGTCTTGCAGTGACACTGCAATTCTGTCTCTGAGGCGCTCACCTGGAGGGAATAAGAGCTGGTATTGGTCCTCTGGGTCTCAGATAATCAAGACTAAATGTGATTTTTTTTTAACACTAAAACCAAGTCTAGAACAAGAAACTAACTAGCTCTGACTAGATGACACCAAGTGGTCACAGCAAAATTTACATTTATTATTACTGGAACATTTTGCAAAATTTTTGCCCTTCGAACTGGAGTTTTGCAGCACTGCCATTTGAATAATTTTAATTTTTATGTGGGAGCCACTAAGTCTAGATATTTTGAGTCTAGGAAGAGTACTTAATCTGTTAAAAAGTACAAGGGAAATAGTTCAGCGTGAATTGCTACCATACTGAGAAGCTGACATACTATATATTAAGAAGATGCAGATTTTAAAGCACTAGTTATTCAGTTAATTAATGGCTGAAGTGATTATTAGCTAGGCTATGTGATGGGGCTAATATAGAAATCAGTAAAAATGTTCCTATTACCAAAATACCAGAGGTTTTTGTGTAAGGCATTGTGTGGTTACTCAAACCTACTGCAGTATAAAATAGCAGCAGATCAGTTACACCATTATTTCAGAACAAGTGTTTATCATGCCCTCTGTTCTAAGGCTCATAATATCTCTCACAAGAGGTATTTGAACATGTCTTTACTGAACAACATGCTCATTGATGTAGGAAAAGAGATGTCAGTGGTGCATTTTCTCATCCATTACAATTTTGTATGTGATGTAGGCTTCTATGAGCAAGTATCAAAATGTATTTTTAAAGTTAGTCATCCGCTGGAATGTGTTCTATTAGGATATTTTCTTTTCTTCCTTAGATGACTCTGTGAAATACTTGCCTAGTCACTTTGCCAGCAGCCATGAAACCCCAGCAAAACGTTGCAAGTCCAGCCAACCCAAGACTGAAGAACTGGCTACACTGAAAATTCACTCAACAGGTTCTCCCACTGGTTTTGAAGGGCTTTAATTTTTCCCAACTAAAGAGTCTTAACCTGTGCAGGCACACATGGAAAAGGAGTGGGGTGTGACAGGAAAGCAAATGCTATCTGTGCCCACAGGGAAGGGGAAGGTGAGAAACAGCTGTGTGGACAAAGGTGTGTTGTGGACATGTGCACTTTGTACTACCCCGACCCTTGCAATGAAATTCTCTTTTCTTTCTACACAGAGTTATCATCCCTCTAAATATTTCCTGTATTGACTCTGATCCCTGCACAAGGCATGCAATTGAAAAACTGTGACTTGAACAAGAAGGCAAGGACAACATGAAACACACAAGGGAGGGCAACCAGTGCCATCCTCGTTCTTCCTGAACCTTGTGAGTGAGCTAAATGGCCTGTCTCTGTCTCTGACATGACTGCATCAGGCTGTGCCAGGAGGATTTATTCCCCTATGCAGGCCTGCTCCACAAGTGCACTGCCATTTCACCAGCTGAGCTACAGTGGCCACTTTATAGGCTTGCTATGCTAAAAATACCCTGTGCCCTCCTGTTCACTTGAATGCACCCCTGTTTCTCACGATTCACCTTGCTTTGGCTGCGGTTCCTGAGTTCCTCAGGTTGCTTTCTCTCATGCTCATGCCTTCTCTGCTGTTGCCAGATCTTCTAAATTTTAAATAAATTTATATGCTCTATTTAGCATCAGTCTAGTCTCCTTACTTACCATTTAAGATCAATACAGATGAAATCAATGGACTAAACAACAATTCCCTCAGACACTCCTCTCTAGACCTTAATGCATTGCTGGCACTTCCTCTTTATAGCTGGTCTGTTAGCTGTCTTTCTCTCCTTACTGCAGTGCTTTTATCTGAGATTATTTTAATTAGAAGGAAGTTAAAATTTCTGGAGAAACTCTACATGAAAGAGTGGTCCTGGAAATCTAAATATGTATTACTTGTGCCATGTTAAGTTTTACTGTATGAAACAAATGAGAGGCTGTTTTGTTAACAACACACATGATGGACTTCAGATGACTCCATGGACTTACAGAGCACAAGGACTCTGGCCTTTCTATAACCACAGCAAAAATCTCACTCTATATGAAAATGTACTCTGAGCCTCTGAGCACTGCAGGGTACCTGGTTTCAGAAGCAGAGCATACAAGTGACACAAGTGACACACATCCATTGTGTGAGTACTAACCAAATTCAAATAGGCAGGTGCTTGGTAACTGCCTCCAGCAGAGCAGTTGCTCTGCATGACAATTCCCTCTCCTTATTCAATACCAGCAAGAATATTTCTCCTTGTTCTTCTTACTGTCAGACTCCCTCTCACAGCAGGAAGGTTTGTTCCCTCTGGCATCTGAGGAAGGGCAGCAGCAGGGAGGTTTCTGTAGCTCATCCCTCTCACCTCTCTCTTCCCTGACAGAGCCAGTGGGCTGCTGTGCCAGCTTGGAATTCCCCTATCTGGGAAGAAAAATCCCCCCTGATTGCAGGAACCCAAATCTCCCACAGAGATGAATGGGTGATGGAATTTAAGTGCCACTGCTCTGACATGTCACCTCACAAAAAAAACTTCATGCATGCTAAGTACCTCAGTGTGGGGGTTCCAGACAGCAGGAGCTCCAAGGCTGAGGGGAACATTTTGACATCTTAGGGACATGGACATACCTAGCAATCCTGGGAGCACTCTGGGTTTACAGCACCTGTGCTTAGGCGCAGAGACAATTTAAAGTTAATACAGGAGATAAACTGGCAGTGCTATTGTACTATAACTTGGAAAATACCGGAGCTAGTCTGCACTGGGAGGCACCCGCTGAGCCTGGAAAATCAGTATGGTGAATCTGAGCAGATGTCACCGACAAGCACCACAGCCCTCATGTTGTGAGCCCTGCGCAGCCACTGCTAACCCTGAGAGTGTCTGGGAAATCCTCCAAAGAGCTTCAGAGACTCTGCACGCATGAAATGGGGAGGGCAGATAAGTCTGGATTGAGCAGACTACCAGAAGAAGGGAAGAGAGAATATGGTTAAGAGAAAAGGCAAGGGTGAGGGCAGGCTGGGGAAGGGCGAAAATGGTGATGGTGGGGTATTTCAGGCAGAGAAAGAAAGCGTGGTTCAGAGGGAGCAATAGGAACAATGTGGCCAGAGCTATTAACCAGGAGGATGAACAGAACAGCTTTTCTAAAAGCCCAGAAACACAGAAAGGAGATGTGCTTGGGAAGCCAGGCAGGAGCCTGAACAAAGTTTAGTCTGCCTAGCAGAAAAACCAGATTATCCTCTGCTTTTCTGGGAAGACCTGCTGCACTTGGAGACTACTTTCACGTGTAAGCAAACAAGAGGGCAAAGAAGGCACCAGCATTACAAGCCTTTTTCTCCAAGACTGAAAGAACTGACATCCTCAGCCTTGTTCAAGGAAGCAGAGAAGGCAAGAGCTTCAAGAAGGAAGAAGTTCAAGGCTGGCTGTGCAAAGGACAAAGCTGAGAGAAGGACATATCAAGAGGGAGAGTCTGTCAGAAGAGACATCGTGTAAAAGCCATTCTGTGACTGGAAAGCCATTGATAGAAAGTTCTGTGAGCTGCAGTCCATAAGACATCATCAGGTTTTTCCCAGAGAAGGAGCTGGCAAAAAGGAAGGGAGTGTGTCTCACGAAGAACAGTAGAAAATAAAGCAACAGTCAGAAAGAGAGCTAAGGAGAAAGACTTGCAGAAGGTCAGAGCAACTTTCCAAGTAGGAGAAATGGCTCCAAAGAAGAGAAAGTTTCCGAGACCTGAGATTTGGCTCAGAAAATGAAGCTAAAATCTCCAGTTAAGAAAGTGTTCCGTGGTCAAAAACAATACAAGAGTGGCTAAGCTGGGGGCTGGAGGGAAGAAACATGAAGTAGCAGCATCTGGTTTATCCTTTTCACCAGGATAAAAACACCCAGGCACCTCATGGTGTTTTGGCAGGGGAGTGTCCCTTTGCTGTAATTCCAGAAAGGTTACAAAACCACAGAAAGGATAAGGTCAGAAGGGACCACTGCATGTCATTTATTCCAACCCCTTGGCACAGGCAGGGTCCCCTAGGGCACATTACTTAGGATTGTGTCCAGACGGCTTTTGAATATATCCAGGGAAGGAGACTCCCAGGCTGAAGGCCTGAGGGAGTGCTGCCAGCCACCTCAGGCCCTTCGATGGAGCTTGAAAAAGGAGCAGCATAGGTCTGAAAATGGCACCTCTGCTCCTTGCAAAGGTGAGCACCAGCACCCACACAGAACTGGCAAGCACCAAAAGCAAACTCCTCTCACAGTAATTGTAAACATGCTTTGGTTAACATCTGCCATAAAAAAAATGGAACAAAAGAAAACAACCTACCAAACAAGGAATATATTTAGCATTTTGGAAAGCCTTCAGTCTGCACAGAATTTTTCATCTGTTTTACCAGAAAGAACAGTGAACACTTTTGAGTCATTGACAATCAGTCTGACATGTCCTCAGAGCTGCAGACATTTCCTCTCAAAGTCCAACCTATCTTTGCTGTAATATGATGTATTTATTTTCAACCCTGTGTAACAAAAAAGTATATACAGAATAAAATTAATTAGAAAGATGTTAAAATAAAATAACACCAAAATAATATATTTTGAAGGAGAGAAAAAAGTTTATCACTATAAATCAAAAATACCTTCACAAAATTGTTTTCTTTTAGAAGCAAAAAGAAAATTGGAATTAGGCCCAGTTCCTGCAGAGTGAGCTTTTCAATTTCCTTCTTGAAGCAAAAGTCATATCCAGTCAACACAGGTTTTCCTGATTAGGCTCAGCAGGATCAAACACAATATTAACTAAAGAATCACAAAAATACTTGTTTAAGCACAGGCAGTCGTAAGACACAAGCCTGATCAGAATGGAACAGAGACAACTTCTCTCCCTTGGACAGCAGTTGACAAAAGGGAACTTCCTGTAGTTTAGATGAACTGGTCTCTACGTGGACATACATTCATGGCAGTATGTTAAACTTGCAGTTCAAGGGAAAAACAGTTTCCCTCTGACAGAAAATTCTGATCCAAACTCTTCTGCAGTGTAAGACCCTGGCTCTTGATTGAATTTATGCCTGTTTAATTTGTGTACAAATTTTACCAGTTGAGTATTCATGTTGACCCTACATGTTTCATTTCAGAGACCTGGAAGATGTTTTCACTAGTATTTTTTTATTTCCAGAGATCATAATTTCTTCTACTGGCAAGCAGATGGTTACTGTGTCCTTTTATTTACCTAGCTTTGCAGGATCTTTAGTTTCAAAGTCCCTTCCAAGTGCCAGTAAGGACTACTGTTATGTTACTGAGGAAGTTTGCTAAAATACCGTGGATCTATCCAGAATATCTGGGGCTGTTTATTTCTATCACATGCACAGTCTATATAAAGGATTATTTTTAGAGCATTAGGTGAAGGGCTTTGTTATAACAGCTAGGTTTGAAGCCTGGAGATGATACATTATTTTCTTACATAAATAAATCTTGTCTAAAATCTTAGCACTCCCTTAAAACTGGTTCCTTCCTATCTCTCTGGAAAGCGTGGGGGTATTTTATCTTAAAGGAGCAACCAAAAATAAAACTCAAATAATGGCAATTCTCCAGTTTTTGGCATCCAAATAGCACCAAAAAAGGGTCCATTTAGCATGAAAAACATAAAAGAAATAAAGGAAAAATACTGTAAAAAGGTGACAAGGAAGAAATAACTGGAAAAAAAAGGTGAAAAAAAGAAGATAAAATTCATTTAGTTCAAAACCCACCAAGGTTTTATTACAAAAATTCACAAAGTTCCCCATTTCTGACACAGGATGTGTTTATCCAGACTTGCCACAGTTACTAGTGAATTAAACCATGCTTCACCACTGTAAAAATTTATTTCAACAGAAATGAGTTTCAGTGAGAAAGCTGTGATTATGTGCTCATTTTTACAAGTCCTCTATTTCCATTATAATAGGATAGTTTTATTCTTGATACAGATCTATGGATTTTAATAGCGCTACCTCTAAAATAGATTAAAGTCCATAATTCATGTTGTGCAAAAAATTGTGAGATTCGGTTCTGTATATTTTTGTGAGGTAATTAAATGGCCTGATTTCCACTGCTAAAGGAAGTGCCCTAGTTCCTTTTAACACCATTGAAACCGTTCATTAAGATGACTGAAGTTAGAGAGTTCTTAAATCTTGGCCCATAGTCTTTGAAGGAAACAGAGAGCCAAATCCAAGGAGATGTTCAGTGAAAGTCTAAAATCCAGAATGATGCCGTAATTCTCCACTGCTGCATGTCTCCCCTGGTTGTGTACAGCTGGGTACAGTCGTTGTAAAATATTACCAGGCAAGAACTTTGCACATGTGTAGAAAATCAAGACCTGGCTTTTGCAGAACATATATGCTGAGTATCAGGTAAAATGCTGTCATTACCAAGATCCTTCACACAATGACTTCCAACTTTAGCAGGCAATTACTGTTTCAGTATTACTAATAGGAGCCTAAAATAGGGGCACAAAGCAAACTAGCCTAGATGGAAATGCCCAGGAAAATCAACAGAGTTAATATTTAGAGTGGATTAGTTAAACCACAAACAATTCTATGTAGAGATCCATTCAAAATTAAAGCTGCTTTTATTCTATTCAGTGTTATTTTATTCTGAAAGTGAATTAATTTAAATCAAATTGCAGCCAGTTCTGCTGTGAAAAAGAGCCTGCAAATTGAGTTTCAATACAGTTCACAGATACTTTTAATTTACACCTTTTGTTAATTTAATTGATTGTCCTGAGTGCCTGAGCTCGCATAGGACGTGTGCCAAGGTGCAAAGAGTTAAGGATGAGGCTCTCAGCTGCAGGGTTTGTCGTCTCCAGCCGCCCTTCCTTGGGGTGCTGTTCAATCACCCTCCTTATCACCAGACAGTGGGAGCCAGAGGAGGTGTTCCTGTCTTTCCGTGTCACCTACCATGTAGTGACAGCTCTCAGGGAAAGCATTTCATGCTTTGAATGGGAGGACTGGACAAACATGCAGCACCTATTGACTAGGGGCCAGGAGGAAGCACTCGACCCAGGAGGGTGCGTTCATTGACCTCTGTAGGCACTGAAAGCAGAGAAGTAGTGTGACACACTACAGGAGATGCAGACTTATGCTTTCTGTGATCAGCCTAAAAACCCAACAGTCCGTCTCGCTACTTGACCAGGATCAGATCTGTGGAGGTGTAGCTCAGTGATAAATATTAAAAGTTGTTACTTAGAAAGGTTTATAAATACCCACTGCATCTTCCTTCCCACTTTTTTCCCCCATCATCTTCAGCTTGAAATTTAGGTTTATTGTAGCAAGTCTTTGTGCACTTTTTATCCTTCCCAAAACTGAAGTGATCTGCTGGAGCGAATGCATCCATCTCGGGGCATTGCAATTTTATCAGTATCTGTGGGGTTATTGTACTATGGCAGGAATCACCTGTGGATCAGGCCCTACTGTGATCCATTGGCAAAAATCCTTCAGCCCAGCTAATAGTCAAATACTCCTCCACGAAACAAACTTGCATGGAATGTCATGTATCCACTTCGACCCGTGGGTAGCCACTGTCTAGGCAAAGCCACACGTTTTAAGGTCTCTCTTTTTTNTTTTTTTTTTTTTTTTGAGCATTATTTGCTTCAGCTCAGCCATACATGGTTTCCTCAGTTCTCTACTTTCTTCAGTCTGTCCAATCCACCTTGGTAGGAATGTGGCCAGAAATCATTTTAACCATCTATTTGCAATCACATCAGAGAAAAAAAAAATCAAGAAAGCTTTTTCTCTTGTTTTCCTGGCAGTTAGTGACGAGTCCGTCAAGAAAAAGAAAAAAAAATACAGCGTAATCGTCCGTAGTCCATGAATGGGAATTGCATTTCTCTCCTGTTCGTAAGAGTTTCCTAACAGGAGAAAATAACTTAAAAGTAATAAACCAGTTATCCCTAAGAAGGTGCTTACTGAGTGAAGGATATGGGATGCATTTTTTTTTTTTTTAAGAAGGAGAGAAGTATACATATAAAAAAAATTGCTCTGAGACTTAACGTCTGAGTGCCTCCCGTGTTCAGCAAAGAAACTCGGGACAATTTTGAGTTCCCTTGAAGAGAGCTGCTGAGCAAAACTTCATCTCCTTCAGAAGGCCACGCACATTTTTTAAATAGTCTGTAAAACCCCTAACTATTTAATCCTAAACGGCTCACAGCGACGGGTAAAAGTGGCAATCCTGAAATCTCGGGGGAAAGGAAATTTCATTTTCGGGGATGGAGCAGACGAGAGTCGCTTCTCTACGGGAGCCGGCTCTCTAGATGTAGCAAGAAATGTACTGCTTTGCTGATTTGGCAAGCCGGTTCTAGAAGCGCCCCCACGGCTCAGCCACCGTCGGGCGGCACCGGCGGCACCGCGCCCCGGAGCGCCGGGCTGGCCCCCTGTGACCCACCAGGCCCCGCAGCCACAGCGAGCACCATGTTCGCCGAGAGCAAAAACAAACAAACAACAAACCCCAAACAACAAACCCACAAGAAATCAGAAAGGAGGGAGGGAGAGGGAGCTGGCTGACCTCCCCCGACGCCCCCCGGCCGGGACAGGAAGCCTGCGGGCCGGGAAGCCTCCGCGGAGCCGCCACCCCCCCCGGCGGCCGGGACTGCATCTCCCGGGAAAAAGCTGCTCGGGGGGCTCCGGGGAGCGAGGGTAGCCACACAGCTCTCCCTGCCGGCCGTGGGTGAGGGCGGGGACTGTCCCAGGTCCTCCAGACTGGCGGGGAGCGGGGAGGCCGCCCGGCTTTTTTCNNGGCGGGAAGCGGCGAGCCGGCCTGGCTTTTTTCCTTTGGGGAACGGGGAACGGAGAAAGACGCATTTCTCTGGGCTTCGACTGTGTGGCTGTCAGCGCTGCGTGCTGCCAGCTGAGCAGGTAATCCCGCCGCAGCGAGTGCTCCCGGGCTTCACGCTTTTGGGGCCACGGGAGAAAGAGACACGGCAGCCAGGACCAAAGTATAACAAGAGGCTTGGCCCGTGGGTCGCGATGCTGCTGCTGCTCCACGGAGCCCCTGCCTGTCGCAGCGCACCTGTCGCAGGGGCGAGACCGAGACCTGGCAGAGGTGCAAGGGCTTGCCTTCCTCGGTGCGTCCCGGGAAAGCCCGTAATTTCTCACCCAAGGAGAAGGTAGATCTCTCAAAAAAATAATTAAAAACAAACAAACCAACAAACCCCTAATCTGGGCAAAATGAAAACAGAAGTTTCCCGGAGGAGAGACTTCAGCGAGGCTGTCAGGAGGATTTAGTAGCCGGATCCACGACAAACGACGCTGACATAAACTCTACTTGGGGAGGTAACCATAGGATAGCTCAGGTTTCTGCAGGAAAACAGCATGAGGGACTTGTGCCCCAGGGGAAAAAAATACCGCAAAGCAGCAGGAGCTATTTCCAGAGTGAGCAGAAATTACAAATCCAGCGGCACCGACGCGTGACATAAAAGATTTCTGTGCAAAACCCCGAGACAGTTCAGAAACGCACCAACATCCCCGGGTGATTCGCGTGCTTTAGCGGGGATTCGGACACCCACGCTGGAGCCTGTGCCCCCCCATGTTTGCAGACGCCTCTCGAGCAACTGCAGCCCAGGCCGGGTAACACGGACTTTAACTCAGACCTACCAAACCTCGTCCCGCTCTGACAGGCGATGTCTGAGGCATGGCAGCATTTCCCGGCCGCTCCCGGGGCCCCTAGCACGAGGGTCCCGGGCGGGAGCAGGCCCGGCTGTCTCAGATCTCCCCGTGTCGTTACAGCACAGACAACGAAAGAGAATTTGGGGTGGTTTTTCTTTTTTTTTTTTTGTTTATTGGGGTTTTTAAAATATTCTAGAAACCCCCACGTCGAGCACTAAAACTGCTGAGCCTAATCCCAGATTTCTAAAGCGTTTGTGCTTCAAATGGCAGTCGGGCGCCAAAGGCTGCTCCTGCTAGTCCACTTCTCCCGAGAGATTCCAATACTTTTTCGGGTTGTTTGTTCGTGGGGATTTTTTCAGGGGTTTTTGGTTTGGTTTTTGTTTGGGTTTTGTTGGTGGTTTTTTTGTGGGGTTTTTTTTTTTGGTAGTTTGGTTTGGTTTGGTTTTTTGTTCAGATCCCATCAAAGGGGCCATTGTGGGGAGTGCGTCCCAAGTTCCCTGTAGCTGTCTTCGCCATTCCCGCGGCCGCTCGCTTCTGTTGTGTCTGAGCAGCCGCGGAGCTTTTAGTAACTCTGCAAACACGGGCATAAAAAGGATGTCCCGGTAGGGCAATGAGGCGTGAAATCCTGCTGTTCCTTTACATAGTAGCAACATCCACATGAAAGGGCAAACACCCGACGTGCCACCAAATATAATTGCAGAGATGGCGGATGTCGGCGTACAAAAGAGCCGGCGCCGGTTTCTCTTTCGCCACGGCCCTTTGCCGCACGCACACCCGAGAACGAACCAAACCACCTGTACCTTCCACGGGATTTAACCGTGTGGAAAACTGAGTCATTGGTACCGCCGGCTGCTAAATATAAAGCAGCCGGGGCAAACTCCGCCCGCAGGCAGAAGCGGCACCGGCGCTGCCGAGCGGGGCCTCGCCGGGAAGGTGCCCGCTCCCTCCGGCCCGTCGAACTCGCAGCCTGCCTCGAAAGGAAAGCTGGAGTCATCGGCCCCTCCGGCTCTTCCTGCCTCCCTCCCCGACCCGCCGGGCCTCCCTCCCTCTGTCCGCAGCAGCATCGTGCTTTCGCCGCCTGGAAGCCGGGAGGGGCGAGAGCAGGGCGGCCCCGGTGCCACGGTGAGGGTCGCGGGGCCACGCCGCGCTGAAGGGGAGACTCTTCGCCGCTCTGTCGTTTTGCGGCGGTGCCGGCAACTGCTCCCCGCGTCTCTCTCCGGCAGGTGCTGCTCCCCGGAGCCCGGGTCGGGCAGCCGCANTGGCAAGGGCAGCCCCCTCGCCGCTAGCCTGCAATTGATCCGGGACGCTGACCGACCGCGGCTCCGTGTGCCGCCGAGAGTCAGGATAACGCGGCGGTCTCGAACCCTCCCCGCCCCGCCCCGGCCCGTCTCGGCCAGCGTCCGGCAGCAGGGGCGGGAGAGAAATGTTCCTAGGAAGGTGGCAAAGGGGATGGAGGGGGGAACAGGAAGATAAGGACAGTCACCAAAGTTGAAAGATTAAATTTCTGCGGAGAACATACCACTCCGAATGTATTTTGTCAGGAATCCGGAATTTGAAAACACAAGCAAACGGGGTGGGGAAATCCCAAACAAAAGCAAAATAAAATCCGCCTGCTACAGATCCTCCGGTAAACGAGACGCTAAACTTCCTCCCAAGACGTTCCCAGCAGGGATTACCGCCGTGCTTGGCTCCCGGCCCTGCAAGCGCCCGCTAGCCCTCGGCGCGCCCGTGGAGCCCAGCAGGACAGGGCGGCCGGGGACGCGCACCCGGCCGGGAGGGATTTATACATTTCCCGGGATGTACACAACTCTCCACCGCGCGCTCGTGCGCCCGGTAACACAACTCGCGGCACCGCAAGAGACGAGACCGGGGCTGCTGCCACCGCCCGGGGCTCTGGAGCACTGGGCAAGGGCTGATCCGGCTCGTGTCTTACGGGCCGGAGGGGGAAGAGGTGTGGGGGGGAGCAAGATCTTCCCCAAATGCCCGGTGACATACGGACAGCGGGACCACCCCGGCCACCCCGCTTCCTCCGGCGCCATCAGAGGGCTGGGAGCCCGGTGCCGCTTCTTCTCCCCGGAGGGCGANGCAGGGCGGGCCTTGCCGGGGGCGGGCCGTCGGGCTTGAGGCTGTGCCGCGGCGTGGGAAAGCGCCTCAGAGAGGGTTTGCTCTGCTGGCGGTGCGGAGCCGTGCTGTGCCGAGCCGTGCCGTGCCCGGAGCCCCCCGGATTTATTTATCTCTGCCCCCGCGCCGTGCACACGATGAAGCGACCTTGCGAGGAAACTACCTCAGACAGCGATATGGACGAGACGATAGACGTGGGGAGCGAGAACAACTACTCGGGGTAAGTGGGGCACCCCCGGGGCCGCCGTCTTTGTCGGTGTCGCGGGCCGGGGTGCGCCCCGAGCTGGGGTGGGGCGACGGGGAGACCCAGACACCCCGTCGGGATGGGGGGGGCGGCGGCCCCCCGAGGGCAGAGCTGTTACGTCGCCCTCCAGGTCAGCTGGCAGCTCGCTCATAGCCCACCAAAAATCAGCCCCGCGCTTGGACTGCCCGAGCCTCGAAATTACGCGGGGCACTCCAGTAGCTTTGTGAGCCACCGGGCTGCGGTTCATTAGCTACGCTTAATTTGCCATTTGCAATCAGACCTTTTCCAAAATCGCTCCTGATCAGGCCGAACAACATAAGGGAACCGGCGCTACTGGGAAATGAGCCGTGGAAAGTAGGCAGAGATCCGCAGCAGTTGAACTTCAGCAAACCCGGCCTGCGAGCTGGGGGCGAGCACTGGTGTTGGCCCAGGGAGGGCCGGGCTGGGCACGCTGCGGGGACACCGAGGGGCTTCAGAGCTGCTCCTGCCAATTTAGAGGCTCGTGCACCAGAGCCCCGTCTCGTCCTCATAAGTGGCTAAATGAGTATTAAAAGATACTGAATTTTTTTTGCTCACTGATGATGAAATAAAAGCCACTTTGTACTCGCGGGCAGTATAGTTTTAAAAGCAGATTTTGAGTGCTGCTCCTGACACTGGACAATGCAACAGAGCCGGGCTGGGCACCTGGCATTGTACTTGAGCATCTACTGACTGTGTAGCAACGGGCAGAAACGTCAAAACCCAGCAGGCTTGGCAGAGGTTGTGTCATCGGGTACGTGCACTTACCGCTGCTGTTGCCATATAGAGATGGTTCATGTGGATTTGGGCCTGGTTGTTCAGCCTGTGCTTGGTAGGCAGGGCTTTATATGCAAAGAAAATTAAATCGCTGTGCTGGACAGTGAACTGTCTCCAGAAAAGGACTTTATTTCCAACAGAGTGTTCTGTCAGTTCAAAATGCATGCTGGGGCAGTCAGAACTGAAATGTAACTCTGTCTTCAAAAACACTGTGAAACGCAAAGCACATCTTAAAAGCATTGAACGTGGCGTGAGAGGGACTATGCATATGTAATGTGGTGACCTAAAGTGTCTTCAAAGAGCGATGTCAAGTTGTGCAACACCTGACATACTTTTATTGTTTCGCAGGCAAAGTAATAGTTCTGTCATCCGATCAAATTCCCCAACAACAACATCTCAGATCATGGCCAGAAAGAAAAGAAGAGGGGTATGTTTCATTTAATTATTTTTGCGTTTGACAGTTTGCATATGTGCTGTGATTTTGCCCTTCATTTTTTATAAACTTAATGTGTTTTGTTTTTTTGGGAATAGATTATAGAGAAAAGGCGCCGTGATCGTATAAATAACAGTTTATCAGAGCTGAGGCGGCTTGTGCCAACTGCTTTTGAAAAACAAGTAAGCTTTTTTTTTTTATAAATTCTGTATCTCATCTGGCAATGCTGGCTCTCTTGTAAATCTCATTAAAGTAATACTGTTTGTGTCCTGATCTGGCACAAAGCAGGCACTTCAATAAAATGCTTTGTTGTGGCAAAACTATTAGAAACATAATTCATTATAAGGCTGAAAAACATTTCCATTCTTTGGCTTGTTTTTCCCTTAAGGGTAACTGTGTTCATGTTGCCTCTGTTCTTTCGATGAATTCCAGTAGTGGTTTTGTTAAAAATGTGCTTTACTCCGTATTAAATTTAAAAAAATACACAAACCCAACACAACTCCCCCAAACCTGTATGTAAATTAGCCTTCTGTGTAAATCTTTAAATATAATCTACTTTGCCGCTCCTTTAAGAGACCTTTATTTTCGAATCAGTACTTTCCATTGCAAACTAATCAACCCAGTTTCCTGAAAAGGGAGCAGGCACTCTGGATTATTCACATTTTAAAATGACTCTTTAGAACCAGTGCATTAGTAGGTGGAATAGGCCCATGTTGTGTGAGCTAGTGAAGTCAGTGATATATTCAGACTTTCAGTGAGAAAGTATTTAGTAGGAGGTCTGGAAGGATCCAGTTAACTTTGGCTCAGCTCCTTGGTCATGAAATTACAGACCAAAAGCTTAGAATCCAACGCTTTCTTTAAAAAAAAGGCCATTTTGGTTTTTCCATTCAAATTATTTTTTTCGGTATCTTGAATTTTATTTTTTGGGCTTTGATTCAATAGTTAATCTTGTTCCTGTTTTGCTGGAAGTGTCTGAAGATCCATGGATATGTGCAACTGATACTATGTTTCAATAAAAATGAACCATCTGAAAATAAATAACCTGACTTCCTTGTAACAGTAAAATAAAAAAAACGGAAAGTAAAATTTGAGAGCAGGATTGGGAGGTACTGAATGTAAGTGGTAACTATGTGGCAAACACTGCGCCGTATTAGGCCTGTTTCATCCCTGGCCTGAGCAAAAGCCGGCTAAAAAAAAAATTTAGAAGTATTGGTTGAGAGCACCACTTGTGTCACCTGCAAAAGGATTTTAGTAACTGGTAGTTGTCACTGTGCCCTTGCATTGGTTCTGCCAAAACAGTGACAGGGATATTTTCAGCTAGATAAACAGGGGCAAGAGACAACAGTTGTTTGTCCCATTTTATTGTTTATTTCTTGAAAACCACAAACATTATAAAACAAGTCCTACAGAGCCTTTGGAAATTACCCAGCACCATGCAGTTTTTAGCTATTAGTCACTCTCACTGAGGCAGCTTGTACTGTATCTATGGAAAAGATGAAGTCTGAGAAAACTACAGGATGTAGTTGCATGTGAAATGGGGAATTCTGACCAAAAATTCACACGCGCACCAACCTCTGTACGAGGAAAGCATTGAAAGCAATAAGCAGATTGAAAAAAATGCACTGCCGTAAAAATGAGCATGTGCTGTATTTGGATCAGAAAGTCCTACCTTTTTCCTGCAATATGCCAAGGACAAAGTCATCAGTCCTTTCCCAGCTCCTTGACATTCAGCTCACTGGAGTTCCCAAGTTGGAGGTTTAGTTTCGCTTCCGCCTCCCTCCCTGCCCAAACCACGGTGCTCCTCCTGAGTGTGGCAGAGATGAGCGCTCTGAAGCAGGGCTGCAGACCACGGTGTAAGCTTTGCCCAGCTCACACATGTGCAACCTGTGTGAATCCCACCGAGACAGTGAGGTGGCCCAGATGATAACTAAGAGAAAAAAATTGGCTTGCAGGATGCAATCCACTGCTGGCTGCAGCTTGCGCGGCCCTGATTTTAACTGATGCCAAGGGTTGATCTCTTGCACTGGAATAACATTTGTGTTGTCTGAATGTGCTCCAGATATCAAAGGGAATGCTACCAAGCAAAATAGTTTTATTTATACATTGATATACTAATGCTGTCTTTTGAGTTGTATTTTGTACTTTTCCAGTACCTATTGTAGCTCTGTGAGCTACTCTCAGTGTCAGAAAAGATTTTTACTGACAGAGGAGCTACATTCTTTCACAGTATTTAGTCCTTGCAAAGTAGGCCTCTCACCAACTTAAAATACTGTGGACTGTGTGGCAGTTTTTTCAGTCAAAAAATGAGAATGGAATATTCAACAGCCAAATGACACGTTGAAAATTAACAGGCCATTAAGAGAAGGACAGTGCCGGGTGCGTGTCCGCAGGGACACCTACCGGTAATAGCACAAAAAAATAACGTTGCAGCAGGGTCTTAATGGATGGCCACACAGACCCCTCCTGCCAGCTCTCCACTTGTGTTTGTTATTAAAAAGGTAGTCCAGAAAGTTAGGTATTTCTCTCATTTCATGAAGATGTCATCTCTACACTACCTTCAAGGCCAGAGCTGTGCTGAGCTATAGCCCTAATAAAGGGAAATTGTGCTGCTGCTTCTTGTGTCAGTAGATAGGAGATGGTATTACTCTTTAGACAAAGTCTGGGAAGCAGATGCTCACGAAAGAATTAAGCTGAGAATGTCCTAATGATAGGGGAAATTGAAACCATAAGGCTGAGCTCAGTGGAAAATATATCAAATTAAAGTTTCTAGTACTCGTAAGCCTTTATTTATATGTGTCTCTTATCTCAAAGGGATCTGCTAAATTAGAAAAAGCGGAAATACTGCAAATGACAGTGGATCATCTGAAGATGCTGCAGGCAACAGGAGGTAAAGGTAAGGAGCCAAAGATTTTTTTTTCCTAATATTTGGGGAAAATCTCAGCAAGAAAAAGTGCTTTGAGGAGCTATGATAGGCGTCTCCAGATTAAAGGAGTGGAAATCAATGCTAATGGCAGGATTGAACTCGTGGGAAAGAACTGCTGGGACAAAAGAAGCACTTGACCCTGGGCTTGTGTTTGCTTTCATAACACTGTGGGAGTAAAGGCTTCATTCACAGGCAGCCCAGTCAGAGATTTGTTTGGGGTTTCCAAAGAGCACTGAAATCTGCACAGGGAGACAAAACAAATACACAAACACCAAACATAAACAGGAGGTTTGTGGCAACAATTGTGTAGCAAAAAACCTGATGCTAAACCTCATTATTGAGCAGCTAAACCGAAGGAAGTGAACGGAGAAGAACTTTAGTTTCTGTTTAAATGTTTTCTTTGTTCTGGAAAGACTTTTCAGTTCCAGGTTAGACCATCTCATTCACCAGAACAAAACCCAGTCTTGCTCTATGCAGCTCCAGGTATCTGATAAAGCAGACGGGCAGGCAATGCTCTCTGCACTCATAATTCTATGCTATATTTGTGTGTCAGAGGCCAGCTTAGCTGCCTGTTAGTGGGTGCTGGCATGACGCAGTGACTGCACTGGCTGACCCACTAGATCAGCCGAGCGCCGGGAGTCGAGTGTACCTCGCTTGTGCAAGCTGACAGTCCCAAGGCTGGAGGCCAAATGGTTTCAGCCACCCACGAGGTGTTGTGTGTAGTCATGATTTTGGAACTTACTTGGAGCAAAAAACTTGCTGGGATTCTGTAAGCAAGGTCCCACGTCCCATGCCATCAACCGTGATCATGCTTCAAATTGCTGTTATGGAAACCAGCTGATAATTCTGTCACCCACTATGCCATACAGGTAAAGGCTAGAAAAGAAACTGCTGCTCTCTCTCTCTCTTACTTTTTTTTTGATCAAAGTTTTTAGCACATGACTGAATTATGCTCCTCTCCGTACCTTGCAGCAATTAGAAAACTCAGCTTAGACTCAGTGCATGCCTAAGAACAGATGGCTATAGGAAAGCAAGTTGAAGGCTGGTGTTCTGTTATTTGCGAAAATTAACACCAAGCTGACGTACCTTTTTTCTAGGCATTAAGGAGTTTTTTCTAGGAGTCCATTTAAACTTAAAATTTATGGGTAACTTGTTTGATAAGAGATGAAAGGAATTTTATTGCCCATTAGGTAACAGACATGCCTCTTGATTCCTCAGAAAATGTGTAAAATTTAAAAATAAAGTTAGTGTGTATATAAAAAAAAATCCTTGAGAAAGCACTCTAGTTGCTAAAGCTACGCTCTTGGAAGTTATGAAATGCCAGAATTGATCGTGCTTATGCAGTCTGGATTTGGGTGATTCGGATCCTCTGTGTGTCTGAGTGATGGTGCTGTCTCTAATTGTGTGGTTGTGTGCTGGTGTTCCACAAGCTCTGTCTCCCTCGGTGAATGGAGCACACAGCACTCGGCTCCTGAGGGAAGGAGTGGCTGTTTCGCTTCATCCTCCAAACGCGATGTGTGGCTCAGCTATCCCAGCCTGACCCCCACTTCACACTGCACACTGTTCCTCTGAGGAGCTGCAGTAGCTCCCACCCCTCCAATATCTGCACTGGCAGTGGGATGGCCAGTAGGTGAACCCAATCGGAGACCTAATTTATCAGGAAGCTTCCTTCCCCTGCTTCTCCGCCCCCCCAAAAAATGTGAAGGATTTCTTTATAAATGGGTCAGGTCAGGTGGCCTAGTGGGGCAGGGGACGAAGTGCCTGGGCTAGGAGCTGCGGGACAGAGAGAGGTGTTGGCGGAGCCCAGCCTCTGGCTGCAGCTGGACAAGCTGGGTGTTGTTAGCAGTCTCAGATCTTGCAGTCTGCTCTCTTCCTTGGTTGGTCTCTGCTGCCATGTCTCTCCATGTCCTGGCATGGCTGTGGCAGTGCGGGGAAGGATGAAGTTGTGTAATGCGGGGAGAGGCGATGCAAGCTTATTTCCACAGCTGCCTTTCACACCATGATCCTCAGTAGGTGGCCCATCAAAATAATACACGATCGCTTCACAAATACTACAACTTTATCTGCTCCTTTTGTCCTAGAGATAAGAGTAATCTCACTGCACAGATTAAGAAACTGTAAGAAAAAGAGGTTTGAGAATTAGTACCGGGCAAAGTTGAAGCCTGCATTTCCTGCTCACTTAATGTTTTACTTTGCAATCTAATGAACAGTTTTAAATATAATTTCTCAGAGTATTTTTAAAGTAGATGTTTGCTTTATTTGCAAGTGTAGTTATTCCCACTTTGTAATTCATCTTGTGAGCCAGAAGGGTTTTTTTGTACTAGCAAAAAATTTAGTGTCATCATTTTTCCCAGGGGCAAAAACTTATTATTGGAGGAAGGAGAAATAGGTCCTGATTACCCATATGCTCCCTTGCTTTGAGGACTGACTTCCTCCTCACACAGAAAGGAGGACATCCATGATGAGTAATGCACGGGGGTCGGCAAGTTGGGATGGGGCTGGCCGTTGCTCAGCACACTAATCCGGAGGTGGCCACAGCAGAAAAAGGTGGCTTCTGCCCCTTCTCTGCTTTTCAGAGCTGCCTAGGCAGGCAGGCAGGTGCCTCTGAGGTCCTGTGCAGACTCCGTGTTTCCGCCGCCCTGACACAGGTGTGGACAGTGGTCTTCTGTTCATGTTGAGTTATTATTTTGGCCTAAGGCCAGGGCTTTTTGCTGATGGTGCAAGCAAGCACAGGGGAGGAGTGATTTGTCAACGGTGAGTTGCTTGCTGAGAACTCAGTGTGGTTTTATTGCAGCTTCACTGCAAATTTATCTTGAGTGAGTGACACCTGGGTCAGTGCATGGGTTCATGTAGCTCAAGTGACCTGTGTGCAGCACAGGTGGGTTACCAGGACAGATGAAGTAAAACCAAGACTTCCCATTTGCTACAAAATTGCTGGCATGTGCATATGGTGGAGGATTTTCTTGGGTTGGGAAGGAAATGAGAAACAACATTTTTAAGTCTCTCTCAGAAGGGGGAAGCCAGCAAAGGGGAAACTGGGAAAAGATAACCATCAAAATACAATGGAGCCTGGGAGTCCCAGGTCTCATCTACCCTCTGTTTTCATGTCTCGACCGCCATAGGAGACTGAACGGGAACCAGGATCACCAGGGCTTTGGGATGGCTTGTCACAGAGCCAGCAGCCCAGATTCAGGGGAAGCTGGTGACAACCACATCCCTCAAATCTCCTCCGGTCCGGAGGGAGGAAGGCCGGGAAGCCCTGGCTTGAGCCGAGTGCTGTCAGGACTCCCAGGCTGGCTGACTCGTGGCCAGAGCTGGGAAGTGGTTTTGGCTGTGCATCAGCCCCTCTGAAGCTGCTGGAGGTCCCGGAGACTCTGGCGCAGAAGCAGTCCCCACGCCAGGCTGACTGGCACCCGAGAAGGTACCCTGCTATCCCACCACTGCTGGCACGCCTGGCCTTTGCTTCTCAGGAGCTCACTCAAACCGCTGGTCGCAGTGGACCTGGCAGGAAGAAACTCGTGAGGAGTCAGCGCTTGCTGACAGGAGTCCTCAACCCCGCATGCTGGCTGATCTCCTGCCGAGCCAGAGTTTCTCTCAGGTTCAGATGAGCAAGTAGGCTTGCAGCAAAAGTGCCATCGTGATTTGGCAAGATGGAGTGTATAACAGGCAGGGGATTTGGGGCAACATTGATTAATGTGCCTGGGTTAATTCTATAATGCAGGCATGCAGCAATGGAAGCACTTCTTTCTAGCTTGAAAACTGATTCAAGAGAAAAAAGCCATCTGAAGTTCTAGCATTTTTCAGAAAGGCAGAGATGTACTCATGACAGAGTACAAGGCATTGCTGCCACATTTCACCATAATAGGGGCACTTGATCTGTATATACTGACACACAGCACAGTCGTGCATACCTAAAATTTTTCATTGAAAGTGAGAGGAAAAACACCATGCCAGCTTGGGAATAGATGGGATATTATTCCCCCAAGGAGACAACATTTAAACTAAAATAGGAAAATTCCAAAAACTGGAATAGGTTTTTGTGGTCAAAGAGCTGTCACTTAAACACAAGATTTTATGCTCGACCCTTTTAGAAAGGGAGTATCTTTTCATGTGCATTTAATAAGACTTCTTTTTTCAAATGCTTTTTTGTCCCAAGCCTGTGGAGCTCCAGTTGCTGTTTGTTGAAATACCTCATGGGCCATATGACTGTCAGTCTTCCATCTCCAAATTAGCAATGGCATTACATAAAACGTTTTCTCAGTAAAGCTTTTTATTGTGTGTGTGCAGAGTCATCACAAGATGTTTTTCTTTTGTAGTTAAGCAACACCGTATGTCATATTGTCTTAACGACTCTGTGAAGTAGATGGGACCCCGGCAGCAGCTACAACAAGTATCTCTCAATGTCAAGAAATAGTTTGAAAGCGTTAGGATGAGTGCCAGTGTAGGGAAGAAAAGGCAGGGTAGTACATGCAAGCTCTCTGATCTCCAGCCTGTTTCTTTGTGTGGATAAGCATCTCATTCACACATACAGGATCAACCCTGCACTGCAGCAGCTTGCTGAGGAATTTCAGGAGAGGCATCATGTATCTTTTTAAGTGTCTTACGGACTTAATTCTTTTCGTTTGTATATTGTTTGCATAAACAACTGCAGCCTATTGCATTACAGGGATGGTCACAGAGATCATTTACAGAGAACAAACTTCTGTTGCACATCTTAACCCATGAATGGCAAACGGGAGATGTGGTGGCTGAGCCAGGACTGGGTTGGCCAGCTCCACACTCAACACACCTTTTGCCCTCCCTTTGCAGGTTATTTTGATGCTCATTCCCTGGCCATGGATTTCATGAGCATCGGCTTCCGGGAGTGCTTGACAGAAGTCGCGAGGTACCTGACTTCGGTGGAAGGTCTCGACACGTCCGACCCCCTGCGTGTTAGACTCGTGTCTCACCTGAGCACCTGTGCCTCTCAGAGGGAAGCTGCTGCCATGACGTCCTCCATGGCCCACCACCACCACCCCTTGCACCCTCACCACTGGGCAGCCGCCTTCCACCACCTCCCGGCCGCTCTGCTGCAGCCGAATGGACTCCACGCCTCCGAAGCTGCCCCGTGCAGACTCTCCTCAGACGTGCCCCCGCACGGCTCCGCCCTGCTCACGGCCACCTTCGCCCACGCCGATGCCGCCCTCCGAGTTCCCTCCGCTGGCAGCATCGCTCCCTGTGTCCCTCCTCTCTCTACCTCCCTCTTGTCCCTGTCGGCCACTGTTCACGCCGCGGCAGCAGCAGCCACAGCTGCTGCCCAGAGCTTCCCCCTCTCCTTCACCGGCACCTTCCCCATGCTTCCCCCCAGCGCGGCCGCCGCCGCCGTCGCTGCGGCGACCGCCATCACCCCTCCGCTGGCCGTGTCAGCCACTGCCAGCCCTCAGCAGGCTGGCACCGGGGGCGGCACGAAACCCTACCGACCCTGGGGGACTGAAGTTGGAGCCTTTTAAGTCCCCCACCCCACTTCTTCCCACTCGAGCTCCCTCCTCTCCCTCTCAGCACACGCGCATGTGCTCACACCCACGAGCCCACACATCCCCGCACCCACACCCAGCCTCCGGGACTCGGTGTGTCCTCCCCGCTCAGCCTTCACCCAAAGGGCCTGAGAGGTGCCGGCGAGCCCACCGAGGAATGGCACAATGATCCTCCTCACTGCAGGTGTCGGAGAGGACCCGGGGTGACACCTTCTTCTCAGTTTGTCTTACTGGAGGCACCTTAAGGGAGCAGCAATGGCTTTCGTAACAGTGTGACCATATCGGCATGTAGAGGTTTCCTGCAAAATACGAAGAAATACGTAGACATTAGAACTAATAGTTCTCCAGCTATGCATCCTTGTTTGGCAGAGAGGTGAGGGATTGCATCTACCAGGTCTCTCCAGGCTAGAAAAGGAGGTCCAGTTTCATAAGTGCCTCACACTGAAAAAATAATCAATAAATAGATATATATATGTGTGTGTGTTCTGCTAAAACAAATAACATTGCACAGGTATGGAAATGGTATGGGAGAGAGACGAAATTCTGCATTCAACTTCAGAACTAGGATACTTTTCCAGGGCAGAATGTGCTCTTGAAGGGGAGAGGGTTTTTTTAGCCAAAAGATTGCCGAGGAAGAATGTTTAGTTTGACAGGCCTAGTTCTCGCTTCCTTAGTTCACTTTCTTTGTACAGACTTGCCAAATTGTGACGTCTAGCATAGCATTGGCAAAAGCAATTATCTTATCAGTGCTGGGATTAATGAACGTTTCAGAGCTGCCTGTGAGCCCTGAGGCACCCATTTTTATGGCTTAAACATGGTGCTAGCTCCTATCTGCACAAACAGTGAATTTGTCATGCACCCAGAAGTAACCACCTATTTAAAGCGTGCACACTTGGATACAGTTGATTCATGCCAATACAAGAGACTCAGTGTTGTAGGAGTTCAACTTAACTTATTTAGCTGTATTTGGACATTTACTTTTAGCCAATTCAGTGCAAGATCCCTCTTCTTTTCACTATAAACTTCTGGGAGAATGATGAGTCTGGGTATGAATGAAGTTATGGTAGGGAGAATTTTTAAATTGGCTATTAACATGCCAACATTATAATGTGGGTTTGATTCCAAACCAAAATGAATGTATTAATGGGATGTGAGTAAATTATTTTGTCAATACCCAGATTACTAGTGCTGCATAAAATGGTTTGCTTTCATTTTTTATTACAGTGACTTAAAATAACCTAAGTATTTTAATACAACCAGTCAAGAACTAGAGATTTTATGTAAAAAAAAAAAAAAGAAAGAAAATAAAAATAAAACACAGCATGTATTATTATGCACTTGATTTCTCTGCTGTGTGGAGAAAGCAATAAGCATTGAGAATGTTAAACATTATGCAAAATATACTTTAAAATATTTGTTTTAAAAATACTGTACCTAGTCGGTCTTTTATGCATTACTTTGTTAACCTTTTTTCTATGCAAAAGTCTTTACATATCACTAATTAAATGAAGTCCTTTTTGACTGCGTTTTATGGATGATTTGTTGCAGTTTTTATTTGCTTTTGAGAATACTTGTGGACTCACAGTCACTTTGTGCCACTGGTAACAAGCCTGTTGGCTTCTCTGTACTCTTCTACTCCCCTTGCTTAGCCAGGAAGCCCATCTTGTCCAGCGTGCTTTGGAATAGGCAGGGAAAATCAGCAAATCAGCACTGGTTTCCAGGCTTGTAAACTGGCTCTGCATTGACAGTACGCTTAAAGATACAAACCTATCTGTCCACGCTGAAGAGCCCCAAAAATATTGGGGTTTCTAGGTTCAGCTTTCCAAAGGGTTTTGAAGGTGAAAATTTTAACCCAATGACATCATTAAATATATGGAATGAGAGGAGGTAGTTTTTACTTCAAGTTCTGGTCTTCTAATTTGGCAGTTCTCACTGAGGCAAGGGTTTGTTATTGTTTCATCTGAGACCTGCAAAGCCCCTCTCTGGAAAGTGTGGAAAGCTCTGTTTATAGGAACGAGGACAAAGTTTTACACGTCTGAATGCTGAAATAACAGCTGGCAAGACTGAGGCACAGAAAATGGGGGATCACACTACAGCCAGACAGACACTTCACCTGTCATCAAAAGCCTCAGCAGCCTCAGCTCAGGCTCACTATCATCCTTTCTCCCAAATATTAAAACTGGAACCCATCCCTGCCTCAATCAGCTGGTCTTCAGCACATCAGTGAGGAGGGGTTGTGATTCATCCTAAAAGATGGACAAAAGAGGGAGAAGAAGTCTTGCAACCCCTACACTGTTAATCAACCTTGATATTCTTTGAAGTAGTGTTGTTTGGGGGGAATATGACTTTTTTTATTAAGGGCAGAAATACTGGATTGCTATACTGGCATATTTAGCAGCATACACATGAGGCATCATTCACTTTCTAAATGTGTATTTTCAGGAAAAAAGAGGACATTAATGGCCGGTAGATAAAAAGTGGGGTTTATTTGCATGAAAAAGCAGGCTGCAGCCCTACTTCACTTTAAGCTGTTAACTATTAACCTGCCCTCTAAGAGCCTGGTAGGAGGTCTCCCAGGCATGTATCACGTTAAAAATAGGCACCCGGTGACTTGGTTCGCCTAAGGTCTTCAATCTAATTGATGTGCCCTAAACATCATTTGTTTCCCCGTGCGTCATTTATTTCTTCATGCAATATTCTGCCTTATTGTAAAAAAAGGGCAGTTTGAAAAGACACTAATTAGACACACACCAGGAATAGAATTGTGCAGCCTGTTTGCGCTTATCCCATTTTCACTTTCAAAAAACAGGCCAGATCCATGAGTTGCTGATGTGTCCTCTATTCCTTGTCGTGCTGCCTTTTGGTCTCCACTACTGCTTGTGGGGCTGTCTTTTGGGCTGGCTTGGTTTAGTTTGAATCAAATCACCGAGAGGACATGAAGAGCTCATCCTTCAAGCCTGCTGATTCCTAAGCTGCTGGGAATGCTACCTCTCTGGGAGCGGATGAAGATTTTCCAAGTGAGAAATTAATGGAGAAGACATGTATTTCACATGTGCTGTTGGAAGGACCTCAGAGGGTAATAGCTTCTGATGGCTTCAGTTGTAGCTGTGCTAACAGGTCAGAGCTGAAGGTGTCTATGCAGTTTTTAAAACAGAGCAAGGGAAAGCTGTTTCCTTGGCATAACCAAGATGCAAAAGTTAGGACTCATGGCTGTGCACGTGCAACCTTACTTCAGCCCTTTTCTATCTTTATTGTGGATTCAATGATGAATGGACCTGGATGAAGAATAAAGTTAGTAATTTATATAATTTAGGAGTAGATCAAGGCACATACCACAAAAACACAAGCAGGCTGCTTGTTCAACGGTAAGCAGTTGGCTTTGACTAACTTTTCGATGGGTGGGTTTGCAACCTTAAATTCCAGTTATCAAGAGGATCAAAGCAGGTTATGCAATTTCCTAGAATGTTTTTCTTAAAAGGAAAAACCTAAAAACCAATTCTGTCACTCAGCATTAGCAGGCTCGAAACCTTAGCCCTCAGCAACGCAAATAAAAAGCACTTAGGCTGCTGATAGAAGATTATTACCCTAGAGAGGAGACAGGCAATTGAGAGGCGGTGCTGCCTGTCCTCCCTTTGCTCTGATTGCAAGTGGAGGAAATCCGGCATTAGGTATTGCCCAGAAGAAAAACCGGCTACTGTGGCCGAGGGCTGAATGCATATATTCAAAGCAGAACAATCGTCTCCTGCTTGTGACTACCTCTGCCTGAACAACTGCCAGGAGGTGCCAGCTTGTGCTGCTGCCTCCTTACTGTGAACCTTCAAAATGTTTGCGGCTATTTTGAAAGATGATACTTCAATCAGGATGTCATGAGATAAGCCTGGGACGTGGATTTTGGCAAATTCTTAGGGCTACTGGAAATGAGGAATTTCTTCTTTACAACAGGAAAAGGTCACAAGCATCTTTGAGTCAGAAGATACAACATCAGAAAATACTGACATATGGACTTTTACCAGCTCCATAGTCACCAGCCTCATTAGTCATCTGCTTCTACAGGCACGGATAGCCTGAGATCACACAACTGAGGACGTGAGTGACTGAACTGGTAGTTTTGTTCAACTTCAAGAAAAGATGAAGGAATTGGTATAGATTTGTTTGCAAGCTTCATGTATCCAAGCCTCATTTGTGTGAGGCCACTGCATGAACCCAAATTAATTTTACTCAACACAGAACTTTTTACTCCTGCTCTGTTTCTCTGCTTCATCATTTTACACAGCAAATACTTGGAAATTAATGCGTAAAAGTCTCAAAGGAATGAGTGCAGCAACACATCTGACCATAACAAGAAATGATAAGCAGAGGTAGATAAGCACCAGGTAGGCACTAGAAATGCTGAGATCTCCACTCGAGGCTAAACAAAACTCTTCCTGATTTATAAGTGAAATAACATTTTGACAGATAATTGACAGATAATTTCCATAAAATATGCGGGATTTTTTGGGGGGAGAAGGCATGGGGATGTGGTTGGTTTTGGTTTCGATTTGGTTTTTTATCCTAGTAATTGCTACTACTGGAAGTTGTAAAGTGCTATGAATGTGTAAACACAATCACTTAGTCATCATTCAGTTGTCTAAATATTTGCTATGTCCTAAACTGGGCTCCAGCTATCACTTTGGAGGGGGTAGGTCTCCCTTGTGTTCCTGTGTCACCTCTGCCAGTCCTGTGCAGATGCCTGGGAAATCCGAGTTGCTTAAGAGGCATGAAATATGTGTGGCCAGGCAACTGAATTTCTCCCTATCTTGCATCATCTTTGGAGATATACGATTTGAAACTTAATAACATTTTCACATGTGATCTAATTTTTTCAAAGAATCAGACTCCTCACCAGAAGAAACAATAGAACAGTATCAAAATCACTTGGTGATAATGTGTTATCATCTATTACTCCCATAAAACTAAGACCAGTCAACACCTCAATCAACACTAATTTAAGAAGTTTTCTTAATGCTCTGTCTTGAGCAGTGGAGGTGATTATAAGATGATGTCAATAGAATTTATTTTTGAAAGGATATTTTTCTGCATTTATGGTGGCAGTGTAAAGCTGGGACACATGAATTAGTGTTGTACCCTAGATACACAAATACCAGAAGCAAAAGGAAGCGATTATGAGAAATAAAATGAAATATGTCTGGTTGAATTACTTTCAAGGTCTGAAGAGGCAGACTCCTTGTTTACAGATATACAATTGCCAATATTTAATTCAAGAAAAGCCAAATGTCTTAGACAATGTTTATGTGAATAGTGCTATTACTTATTCTACAGGAATGTCCTTCTGAGTTATTGACTTAGTTTTGCTTTTCACTCAGTTAATTTTCGGGATTCTTCTCTTCTACAAAAAAAAGTCTTCAGGATGAAAAAATGCCTTGACGCAACACTGAAATTGTGGTTGCTGGGAAATTTCAAACGCTACCTATGTGAACTGCAAGACCTCTGCACACACTCCAGGAAACAGTATCTCAATAGAAGATGTAAAGAAAACTGTTTTATCTGTAAAGAATACCCATAGATATTACTGTGTGGTAAGTGAAAATCTAACAAATGACTACAAGCCAATACATAAGCCTAAGGAGACAAAATTATAGTTATGTAAAGGCCTACACTTTTTCCCCCCTTACTTTTGATTTAACTGAGAATGCAGTATTTTTTTTCATATCTCAGAGAGACAAGTAACTCTAATTTTCTTTTGAAAAAGCACTCTCTCCCTCGACAAGTTTAAAACAAAAGTTATACATTTAAGGTACACTTTCACAACTTGATTAACAAGATGAAGCCTGTTTTGTGTGGATTGTTCACATAGCTCTTAATGTCCCTTGCCAGCTTTAATATACAAGCCCTAAAATAAAGTAACATTGTTTTTCTCCCCACCTCCTCTCCCTCTGTTGCTTTCTAAATGTATTTTGGTGGAGGAGAAGGAAGTTTATTTTCCTTGGCTTTTCTGGGGTTTGTTTTTCTGAAGAGGCACCAGGGTGGCAAGGGGGAGTGGCGGTGGGGATGCTGGCTACTTGTACACCAAGAGCATCTCCTTCCCTCTGGGTAGGGAAAGCTGCTTCCTCTCCTTTTCCCTCCCCTGCCCTCTTTTTGGGCAGCTGTCCCACTGCTTGTCCCCCTCTCTCCTCTCCCAACAGAAAGGGGATGCAACATCAGTGAAAGGTCCTTGCCAGGCAGCCACCTCAGCAGGGGCTGGTGGCGAGGACCAGCTGCCAGCCTGCGGTTTCATGAGGCTGTTTCAGTCCCTCTTACCACACGTTTTCATTTTGTCAGTCATAAAAGCCGACATGAATGTTTTCTGATAATTATCTCAGACCTTCAGCCGCCATCTACTCTGACCAATGTCTGTTTCCTTCCCTCCTCGTGTTATCAAGAATCCGATACCTGCCCAGCTACAATGACTTTGACCCTTCAATTTATTATTGCAGTTAGTGAATAAAAATGCTCCAAACAGGAATCTCAAAACAAAACAAATAAAACCATTTCTTGATACTGCTGAAAATTGACCTTCATGTGCCACTCTGTCCTCCTTCAAGGCATGCTAAACTGACAAGAAAGATTCCCATTAGTAAATCACTGTTGGATCATTAAACCTTTTTAAGGCAGTATGTGCCTTACCAAGAGAATGAGGATTACGACACAGCAGTGGCTGCTGCCCACCGACAATCATGGGAACCGACCTCAGTAATAAATCCATTAATTATCTGGCTCACTTTGACCGGTTCTCACGCCAGAGCTGCTCCTTTGATGTGACCGTCAAAACCCAAGGATGCCCAATAGCAGTAGCCACCAACAAAACAAAAGAGAAGTAATAATTCAATATAAATATATAAAACCTGCTTGTCTGTATGCACAACTTTTGCAGTGGGATGTTTTTGTGCCCGTGGCAAAAAACCAGAGGCCAAAAGAAAGGGAAATAAAACTCTTTTTCTCCTGTATATAATCTTTAAAGTGAAGAAGAGCCAGGCATGTTAGAGATATTTTTTAGCTATTGTTGGCATGAATGACTTTTTCAGCTATGGAGAGGGGCTTCCCTGTTTCTTTTCAAAATCAGTGTTACAGTTCATCACCAATATGACTTAAGACTTGTCCGAAGAAGGAACTAAGGATGTACTTCTGAGGGAAACAGGAACTATTCCTCTTCAGTGGGATTATTTGTATAAGCAAAATTGTTTATGCTATTAAGCCCTCTGCAGGACCAAAACTTTAGAGGATGTATTTTTGTCTGATTTTTAAAAGTTTTACGTGTCAAGCTACTTTTGAGAGTTTAAATACATCAGAAATACAACTTGTTTGTTAGTTCACTCCTTGGCTACTCACCTGTAAGGTGGGAATAGTGTTAATTAATTCTTGTCCTTGATCTTATCTAATTAGACCTCAGATCCCAGGGGAAAGATTAGCTCCTAACTCATCATCATCTTGGGAGCACTTTTAACTCAAGTTTCTAGCCCTTACCATAAGCTTCTGGTTAATAGAAGATAGTAGCTCTCCTGGAGCCCAGATGATGATGAGGGAGGTAAATATCTGCTGGCAAAATGGATGACACGGAAGGAAAAATCCCCTTTGAATGTATGACCAGAAGAGAATCAGGATTTATTAAATTACATTTAATCATTTGGCTTTTTACTCTGAAAGGAGGATCAGCAAACTGCAATAAACAGTTGGTACAAGAGATTTTAAGATATCTGGTTTTAGTATCTTTAAAATATGTGGATTTTGCCCACATCTGCAGTAGAATCCCCAGCCATCTGCCACCCCTTTCTCACCAAAGACACACTTGGTTGAATCTTGATGGTAAACCTAGGAGTGAGCACTTCAGAACTGGGTTTTGTCTGTACACAGAGGCTCCCTGTAAGCCTTGCAGCAGGCAGGGGAGTCATGGTGGTAGGAACTTAGGAGCTCATGTTTGTCTTCTCATGTGCATCACACTCAGCTTCAGCCTGGTTGCGTAAGGGAGATGAGCGCAGTGGTGTAGAAGGGATGAAAGACCTTGCAGGCTACAGCAAGAAACTCCATTTTGATTGACCCAAGGCCGCAGTCCAAACAAATCTGAAACTGAGACTTACTACTTGCCTTGGGGTAGAGAACGAACAAACTGCAAAACTTCATCCTGATAGAATTAGGCAGGTAGTGTCTTATCTGAGCAGACGGGAAGATTGTTCCTGGTTTTTTCATTTATTTTCCTGGATCTCTTATGTACAACTGCAGCTTACACAACACCAGTTATGCCAGTTATGGAATACAGAGCTGTCATTTCTGTAAAAAAAATCCCTTGCAAAGGATGCAGGGGCAGTTTGGGTGCACAAACACCAAGGCACCCTGCTGTGGCCACTCTCCATCAGCCCAGCTGCCTTGTCCTTGTCTGGGCTGCTGCTATTCCCTCCTACATGCAGCAGACAGCACCACCAGCCAGAGCATGTGTTGTAATCCCAATTTATAGTCTGTTACTATTTTTCCTGCTTTTAGGGAAAACTGGCACCTCCCAGCTCTGTTTTTCTGCTAGCAAGACAAAAATTAGGCACAGCATAATAATGTTGTCAATATAGTTTACTAAAATGTGATTATCAAAAGAGCATATGGGAAACAAAGTATGGAAAGGCAGAAGGTAATGATTGACTGTAGCCACAAGGCAGTGTAAAAAGGATCTAGAAAGCAGATTTGCAGCATTTTAGACTTTTAAAAGGATCAGAGCTTTCATAATTTCATGATCAGAGTACTTCTTAATAGGACATGGCAACTGCTCCTGGACTTGCTGGAAAATGGTTCTTGGATAGTATTATCTAGATCTGTGAGTGGTAATTAAATCTACATTGGACTTTCATTAACATTACCTTAAATAAACTGTCTTGGTTTGCATAAAATAATTTCTCTTAAAACACAATTCAGAGTAAATTTTCCAACTGTAGTTCCCAAGGGACAGTCCTAGGAGGCTGTGAAGTAAGGTTGTCATGTTTTTTTAATCTTACTGCCCAGAAGGTGTTTCACAGTGAATCTGTAGCTAGGGAAGAGATTTATAGTTATGCTTTAAGACAGCAACATTTTATAGAAAGAATATTGGAATAGATAATAGGACAGGGGAAAAAGCCTAGAAAAAGGATTGTGTGCCTGAAAGCATCTTTTGGGTTTGTTTTTCCTTCCACCCCATCAGTTTAATAAACACTTTGCCTTGTTTGTGTCCTCTGACTGCCATGGTGACAGCACTAATGTCATAGCACAGACTGCTCCCATGGCTCACCAGCCTTGTGAATCCATGCAGAAGGGAATGAACCCAGACCTTATCTTGTGTCCTTGGGCAGCTGATGCCCCGGGATCCTGACCTGGGATGCAGAAACTGGTTCCCTTCTTCACCTTGGCACAAACTTTTCTGCATGACCTTCAGTTCAAAACCTACAGGTGAAAAGCAGAGGTGCTGCTGACCCCTAACAGAGTGGCTGTGGGGGTGAACACATTCAGGGACACGAGGGTTCTTCGTCACTCTGGTAATGGTACGTGTCATCACTGTATTAATACCACAGATAGGATGAGGTGATAGAGTCTGAGTCACACTACTGATAATACTTCGTGACTTTTTAAATTTTTTAATTTTTTTTAATGTTATATTAAGACTGCTTAAAGACAGCTTGTAAAGTTTCCATGTACAGCATTTAACTCAGAAACTAGGCAATGATTTGCCTTAATAAAAGCTTCATTTGTACATGAAATTTGCTTTATCAGCAAATACAAATCCTTTATTACTCTGTAGCTCATTGGAATGAAACGGGCACAACGTTAACCTATGGAATTGAATCTGAAACCTCCAGAGGAGGGGCCGCTCTGGGAACCGCGGGCGGGTGGTGGCAGACACAGGACCGGGATGCCACCTCGTGGCGTGTTCCAACAATATTTATATCAATAGGCCAAGGCTCGTTGCCTTGTAGACGATACCACGGAGTTGCACTTGTTTACGTTCACAATAAAACAAACAAACAAAAAAAGGAGATAAGTGGCCAAGAGAATGTCCTGGGAACAGAATAAATCTAACGACTGCATGACTCTATGCCCCTCAGATAGAAGTGAAATATGAGGGTAAGAAGAAAATATGCCTATTAAAAAAGGTGGGAACTTTCATTTTCCAAAGAATTGCTAGTTGTAAAAGTCATGCAAAATTTTATGTTCACTCACAGCCAAGATACTTCATATAAGACTGGAAAAAACGTAGAAAGTGGAACTAAAGTAGGCCATAACGTAAAGGAGGTAGCAAGAAAGAGAAGCTGACTCAGCAGCTGGTTTAAGTTGATCTACAGTTGAGGTATTGTCTTCCATATGATTCTTATTTCTTCTACAGTTCATTCCCATAAACCTTTGCTGTGAGATGGAAACAGTGAGTGCTGTGAGATTGGTCACAGTTTTGAGAAAGAAGAGAAATGAAAGTAAAAATACTTGTGAGCTAGTATCTCAAAATCTACAATGAGAAGCGAATTCAGCTATACTTTGAAAATGTACTATTAATAATCTTATAATTTTTTGAAATACCTCTGCTCCAGCCACATCACTTTTCTGACGTGCATTTGATTGCACTGCCAGTCCTCTGTAAAACAGCCCACCTGTTCTGGGGCCTCAGCATACCAGCATCATGAGTTACTTTTTGTGTAAAACAGAAATACCAACAAAAGCTCTAGGAAGGGTAGTTCTTTTACCTGTTTAAAACAAGTACCCAGTTCCTTCTCTCCATCACATCCTTCCTTCCATCACTAAGGTCCAGGAACAAGGAATCAGAAACTGCTATAATACTCTTCAACACATGCTCAAGGTGAACACTGATCTGGGCTCTTTTCATCCCAGACCAGGACACCTTTAATCACAGCGGGGCCTGAAGTGGAAGGACACCAGCCAAGAGGACTGGTGCCTACTCCTTGCTGGGTGGGTATTTGCTGTCTGTGCAAGGGCAAGTTTCAAGTTTGGCATTGGACTGAAAAGGGATTTGGAAGGCCATTAGATAGCTTCTTCAGAGATTATGCAGCATTCCTAACAAAATATTGGAAATTACTCTTTCTTCGTGTGCAAGAGCTATTCTGGGGGTTTTTCCATGTTTCTAAAATCTTACATATGATTGTCCTTTCTCAGATGACTCTAAAGCTGGACTTACAGTGCTAAGAGTGTGCAAATGTCCTACTACAAGATGAGTTAAAGCAAAGGAGATGCTTCTTTTGTTCCTATTCTAAAAACCATATATATACCTTTCCTGGGAAGGTAGTCAACACCTGCAATTCATTTTAGCTGCTTCTAAAATTGCCCATCATTTTCTGACATAGAAAGCAGGAACTTCATTCACCAACTTGGTAAGGCATTTAGCTGAGATCAAAGAGGGAGAGAAGAATCTCAGAGCCCTACACAGCTCTAATTAACAGGTAAACTTAATTATAGGGGAAAGTGCAGGATGAAATCATATAATTGTGACTTTCAGGATCTTAGGAGATCCACTGAGCCATCCCCCTTGCCCAGTCTGAGACTTGATGAGATAACTTGCCCAGCCCACTCTTAAGAACCTGCAGCCATAGGAATGCAGTAATTCCTTGGGTGGCAACCTGTGGACCTGATGTTTGACTATAATTTGACAGCACATTTTCTTAATATATAAAGGGTGACAACAGCCCTTTTGACTGTTTGCTTTCTGCCTTAGAGCAAAGGTGATCCTATCCCTTTGCACCTCCTTGAAGCTTTGATATGATCATTGTGCTCAGCAATAAAACAGAAGAGAAGAGTAGGGGAAGGGATTAATTTTTAAGATATTTGTCTTCCAAGCAACTGCTACAGGTACTGGGCCTTTGCTTTCTTTCATGAAACTCCCTTTCTTTCCTTAAAACCACAAGTTTTTTAATCTTATTTTCTTCTCCCATCCTGCTGAGGAGGGGGGTGAGAGAATGGCTGGGTGGGCATCCGGTAACAAAACAACATGAGCCCACCACAGGCAGGTACTATTACAATGTGAGAGAAAAGGTGCTCCTACTGACCTCTCACCCTACAAATCATGGGCAGGTGTGGAAATGGGGTGCTACAGGTGGAGAAGAGCAGCTCTTGCTGGAGCCCTGGATTTGGATTTGGATGCTTGGACGCGCAGGTGATGTGCATAGCTGTGAGCTCTGGGAGGAGGGGGGAAGGCACCTCACTGTTGCAGGACTGGAACAGGCTTTACCCTGTTCTCAACACCTTTTCCCTTCCCACCTGCTGGAGCACCCACACTGTTTTTAGGAGCTGAGAAAAAAATGGTCTCAAGTTGCACCAGAGTAGGTTTAGATTATATATTAGGATTTTTTTTCATTAAAAGGTTTGTAAAGCATTGGAACAGACTGCTTTTGATTCAGTGGATTCACCATTCCCAGAAGTGTTCAAAAAAGTGTGGCTTTGGCACTTGAGGTCATAGTTCTGTGGTGAGCAAGGCAGTGGTTAGCTTGATGGTTGGACATGATGATCTTAAAAAGGTCTTTTCCAGCCTTAACAATTCTAAGGTGTGGTGAGGGCTTCACTGCAGGACAGAGGGAGATGAGTGCTAATTGCAGGGAGGTATTAAAAATCCCTTTGTCCTCTTTGTTTACTTCTTTCCACTTCCAGAAGAATATCTGGTATCTCTCCTGCACCCCCCCTAACGATATGCCCTGCATGGTGGGGGCTGTACAAATACACTGCACGGAGACAGTCTGCTGCTCAGCTGAGGAAGCACCACAGAGGACTGCAGTCTCCCTTCTGCCCGGCCAGGGGAACAGGGACAAACCCTTCCCACCTTCTCTGTGTGGAAACAGCACTCGGTCAGAGAGGCACACGCACACCAATGACAGCTGAGTGGGTCACAGAATCACAGAATGGGTGAGGTTGGAAGGGACCACACTGGGTCATTTGTTTCAACCTTCCAGCTCAAGCAGGGTCATCCTAGAGCATATGGCACAGGATTGCACCCAAGCAATTCTTGAATATCTCTGGTGACGGAGACTCCACAATCTCTCTGGGGAATCCATTCCAGTGTGTGATCCCCGTGTGATACAATAAAGAAATTCTTCCTTATATTCAGGTGGAACTTCCTGTGCATGAGTTTCTGCCCATTTCCTTTCATCCAATTGCTTGGCACCACCAAGGAGGGCCTGGCTCTATCTGCTTGGCACCCGACTTCAGATACCTGTAGACACTGATGAGGTCCCCTCTCAGCTGTGTTGTTCAAGGCTGAACAGGCCCAGTTTTCTCATCCTTTCCTCATAAGAGAGATGCTCCAGTCCCGACTGGGTCCCTGCTGCCGCAGTTCAAAGATGCGTGATAGCACTAAATGACCATTCACTGTAGGGGGGAAGGTGTGGTAACACCCTGAACTGTTAGAGCAGACAAAAAAAAAAAAGGGAATTATGTTATTTCTAACTGCTGACCAGCAGCCCTGCTTGTGGCCCTCTGCGCAGGCCTCTGCTGACTTCTAGAATCCATGTGGGTGGGCTTGGGGTGTCTGTAGGCAGCTTTGTCAACGGAAGTTTCCAGGCAGATGCTACACCTGGCCAGGCTTCCCCTGCCCATCAGCACATGGCACTGTGACATTTCACACTTTGTTTACGATTCCTCCAAGCTGTCAAACGCTTCTTAAAACTCCGGCGCTTCGGGCTCGCACAGCAGCCGGCCGACGGTCCCAGAACTGCAAAATCAGAAGGAGAGGTCCAGAGAGAAACGCAAACCAAAACAGAGATGGAGAGGAAAATTAAATTTCCCTGACCGGGAATCGAACCCGGGCCGCGGCGGTGAGAGCGCCGAATCCTAACCACTAGACCACCAGGGATCCTTGAGAAGCTGCTCCCAGTCCTTCGTAAAGAAACAATGACAAAACAACGGCCCTCCTGCCACGTTTTGCTGCTGCTTTCTCCTTGTACTCCCACTTTCCAAGCAATACCAAGTCCTGGAAGCAGCTACGTCTAGAGAGGGACGTTCTATTCCACCCTACGGAAGAGAATAGCGGCGGCGGGGTGGCGAAGAGAGGGGGCGGCCCAGGCGAGGCTGGTGAAGGGCTCCCGCCGTGGGCGAGGCGGGATGGTTGTTGGGGACCGGGCGGGACGGAGCCCTGGGCGGGAAGGAGCGGCCAGCGCGGCGGTGCCGCNCAGGAGTGCGCCGCCGGGCGGCGCGGGCTCTCCCGTCTTCTTCCGCCAGCGCTCCTCCCGCTGCCCACAGCAGGCGCGGGGTCCGCGCGGTTGTGTTCCCTCATCTCGTGCTGCCTTTACACACTGTTCGTGACACCATCGTCTCTTTTCGGGGTGTCGCTGTCACGGCTGCAGGCGGCGCCTCGTCAGCCGAGCGCTCTGCACTGCACATCCCGGCCGGCGGCTGCCGGCAGGGGAGGGACGTGGCGCTTCCCTCCCCACCGGCTTGGTCGCTCCCCGAGCAGGCTGTGGAAACACCTCCGCTTGTCCGGGTTCCGGTGCTAGGCCTGCAGGGAGAGCGGGTCCAAAGGCCTGTCTCAGGTGGGAGCCCGTGGCTCCACGGAGATTGTCGAGGTCGGGGTTCGCTTGCCTTGTGCTGCCGCGGCCTCCTCACACGATAGATAGTAATCTGTGACCTTGTTTTCTTTCTTTGTAAGGTTTGTGTGAACGGAGTGCAAACGGCCTGTGCTGTGGATGACCCCTGTGTACAGGCTGTTTCCTCTGGCATGTTGTTTTCATGAGCATAGTAGATCTGGGAGCTTTACTCGCAAAAATATTCCCAATTTAGGCAGTGTCCAATGGTACAGGAGGGTTGGCTCTGCAAAAGCAAATTTCTTTAGTTCTCAATCCCTCTGCCTCTAAAAGGCAAAAACTGTTTTGTGTTAAGATAGATAAGCTTCAGACTGTGTGCTTGTGGACTGTGCAAATATGCATTAGCTGATCTTTAAAAGCTTTAGAGTCTGAAATCAAACTTAAGGGGATCACTTTCTTCTGGGAGGAATGAAGGAGGTTGGAGTTGTTTGGTTTCCATCTCATCAGCATCCCTGTTCAGCCAATGGTTCATTTCATCACATACCGTTCACTGTAACAGTCTTGAACAAAAGTGTGTATCTTGATTGCGATGGAGCTTTCTTTGGTCCGAATTCAGCAATTTTACTGTGCAATGAGAGAGATAACAAAATATGAGGTTAAAATCAGGCCCTCTTAGATACAATCTAATGTCTTGTGTATGCAAGAACAGCTTTTCACATGTGTAGGATCCACAGCATCTCCTTTGGTAAGACCAAGGCATTTCAGGCCTTGAGGAGCCAAAACTCTGGAGGGCTGGAAGCTGAGGTATCATTGTGGCCTGAGGCCACTGCAGAGTTGGATGTGCTTAGGTGAGAGAGGTCAGCTGGTCCCAGCAGGTAATCTGTGCCCATTGTTGAGGAGAAAGGCAAAGTGGGACCTAGTTTCCTACAGAGTGGAACCTGCAAGGAACACCAGCCAAATACTGAGGTGGTTATACTGTAAAAACTCAGCTAGCCTTAAGAGTTTGTATACTCCACTACATCCACAGTGTTGTGTTTAAAAGCATAGGCTTCTCCGGCCTGGGTGCTTCTCAGGTGGGTTTTGGAGGGGTACTGACTTCTATGGCTGTGATGTTAGCAGCACTGGAGACAGCTGGGTTAGAACTAGGCTAGGTCCACAGCAGCTGCATTTGCAGGATTGAAGATGTATGTTACAGAGTGGTCACTGTCCCCCTTAAGAGCATCTCTGTTATGTGACACCACAGAGGAAGGCAGGGGTGAGCCCCTTGATTCTTAAGCTGCCTCAGTGACGGAGGCAAAATATTCCCCCTGACAATTTCAGAGAAGTAGCTGAGCCTATGAAAAATGTGATCTTATGCTGATGGCAGGGTGGGCAAATGTGTTTTGTCCATGTCCTAGGAAACTGTTAGATGTAGAACCAAATCAATCCTGCTCTGTTGTGCTTGACAGTTAGCAAATCACTTTCCAAATGAGTAATATATCTTACTAAATTTCTCTTGAGCAGTGAAGGGGTTGTTGATTACAGCCACTGGAGCAGTGAAAACTAAGGTATGTACTAGAGAAATTTACTGAAATAATTTTCTTTTATGTGAACCTCAGGGGTGAGGGCTGACCACTAGGCCACCAGAAAAATAGAATTGAGAGTCATATGCTACCTAGTTATTTTTAGAAATGGCTTTCTTTTCTGTACAAGTCATGTGCACTGACAAAAGATTGTGCCTCTTCTCTGGCTTCCTGTATCCGATAGAGAAGTGCATCAGTGAAACTGTCAGCGATTCAGCCTCCTGCCGGCACAGAAGCAGCTAGTGCCTGTGCCTGCATCCCTGAGATGGTAGCTGGAGAAGAATGATCTTCCCAAAAGCATCCGGAAAGGGATGTCAGAGGCTGATGTTTCCTTTCACTTAACACTGGTGTGCCTATAAAACCGAATCAGTAGCATTCAGTGTTAGAGGTACTGTACAACAGCTGTCACAGTTTGGTAGGTAAGGCTGAATTTTGGAACGTGGAAAATCAGAGCGATTCCTTTAAATGCAATCTGTACAGCAGCATGCAATTAACTTGTCTGTTCCATATGAATACATTACATATTATTATTACTTTAATTTGACACGCTGACTGATGTGTGACAGTAGGCTTACTATGTAAAAATGAGAAGAATAACATCAAAGTAATGTGCTAATTTATGGAAAGTATATAATTTGAGTATGTATCTACTATATAACGGTAAGTACAAATTGTCTTTCGTACCCGGGGTACATGCTTCAGCTCTAGTGAAAACCCTTGATCTGCACAGAAGCTGCATTTATCAGTCCTCTCGTTCCTCAACTGTGTGTTTCATGTGGAAAGTCTTGATAACAGATTTTCTTCTGTAAATCAGCCTGGCTTAAAATATACATCATCCCAGTTTCAAGGAAGTGGAAAGGAGAGGGAAGGAAGAAATGATGCACAGTCTTTTGCTATTTTATGTTCAATTTTCATGTATGGTCAGAATGGTGACCTAACTGTTGAATTATAATGACTCTCTGGGGGGAAAATACTATTGTGGTTTGTACTTATATGTGTTTTAACGGCAGTAATGTTTTGATGGGAATAGCGTGAGGAGAACGTGGAGAGGCGTTGTCCCAGCGCCGCAGCAGCTGTGTTACTCGCGGCTCCGGGAGCACAGTGCGGGCCGTGCGGGGACCGNGAGGGGGAGAAACCAGCAATATTTAATAAATACTTCCACCCGTTCTTGTATTCTTTTTCCTCAGCTTCCGTTCTTCCCCTGGCACTGCATTTGACTTAGAAAAACCTGGGTCAGCTATTTTTTCCTTTTAGCCCATGTTAAAATGCACGTGATTCTGGGGTTTGGGATAAAGCGTGGCAGTGAGGTGCTTCATCCAGTGCCCACTGAGCTACCTTAATTGAAACAAAGAGGACTTTTTTGTCATCTCCTCTTGTATTTCAGCAAATTCCATTTCTTTTTATAGTCTCTCTTCTGCTGAGCATTTTGGAAGCAACTTCAGGTTTGCTGGGTGCACAGAATCAGTTATTAGGGCAGAACTTCTTATAAAAGTTTCAAGCTATGGTCTCTTTCTCATTTTTGTAAAACTTGTGGAAAATTTCAATACCTCAGTCAAACTGAGTTATATCTAGACAATCAATTCAAAGTTAAAGGGTGAGTTGGGGACACTCTGGAAATTCATCATTACATAAACTGATGAAACCAGGCTAAGAATAGACCTCAGTGCAGTAGGATCAAGCAGAGCCTCAATTATGTATGCATAAAAGTCTGTCTGTATGAAACGTATTTTGTGACTACTTCATGGTGAATAATGGTAGGAGTAATTGGCAAAAACAGAAGGACTGATAATGGAAAAAAAAAGATTGGTGCCACCTTTATTTTTATATCTTTTCAAAACTGGACGTTATAGTAGTCAAGGTTGTCAGTGTAATTCTTCATGGCAGGTTGTCTTTCTTAAATAAATGAGCTATAAGCTAACGATTACAGATGTAAAAAAAAAGAAACAAAAACTACATGAACCACACATGAGTAATACAGTATTTTTTTCTGCTATTAGTGTAAGCTGATCTGAATGCAGGCCATAAACATACTGTACTTCAAGCAATTTTTTCTCTTGAATGTATGCAATTCTGTTAACGTACACTGAAATAGAAGATCAAAACCCATTCAAATGTGGTATTTTAGTATCCCAAATAGATTCTGTCTTCCGTGTGTGGTTATATATGTGAGTTTGTGTGAGAAATCTTTTTCTAGGCTAAAAATTCACAATTTGGAAGTGATGAAAATAGCAAATTTACATTTTGTCTCCATCAAAATAATGCAATCGGTGATAAAACAAATTTGCCTGATCCTGAAATCCATGAGCAACATGAATTTAAGCTTTTCTCAGGTAAAGATATTCTAAGCACTGATACCACAAAGACAGTTAATCAAATTATGTTAGAACATTTGTATTCAAATGAATTGGCAATGAACATATTGCCATGGGAAAGAGCAAACCATTCAGACTGTCTGCTATCCTCTATACTGTAGAGAGACTAAAACTAAATTTTATTTTAAAGTTGATGTGCTTGTGTATCTAATCTACCTATTATCTGCCTAGCTCATGTGCATCGTTGCAACAGAAAGGCAGACATTACTTAGTTCTTCCTGACCCAGTAAAATAAAACAGTGTATTACATCCCACTCACGCAGGTTCTTCCAATGACAGGAAGTCTCTGGGTTGAGGCACAGGCAGTAGCCCACAGTGCCCTAACCAGAACTTGTATGATGCTTCCGTCCCAGTCCTAGCTTGCTTATTCTGCTGCTCTGACAGGAATTTGAGTGATTTATCCAGCATGCCAGCAGTCCAGAATATGTATTTGTTATGCTTGGGGCAACATAAATACTATAGAAATGTGTTGTTTCTTTGCTCTGTGGCGTTTATGCATTGTTTTCATAGAGCTTTCTACACTGTATAATAGAGGTGACCGTGCTTGGAATGATGATGGACAGCAAACTGGTACATTAGGACAGGGATAGCTTTTTCTGGAGCTAAAATAAGGTGTTAGTCACTATCCCTGTTGTGCAAGCGCAGCTAAGAGATAAATAGGGTTTCCACCACTTTGGTGGAATGGATAGAGCTTCGCAGCTTCTGCAGTTTGGCAAGGGAGGTTAGGTAAACAGTACTGGTATTCTTCCTCTTCTTCCCTGCAATTTTGTTATCTAAGCACTGCTGGAAGAGTAACTGAGAGCAGGGCCCCTTTCTTCTGTGTGGTGGTAGAGAACCATTGTGCCAGTGAAGTCTTTGAGATTTTAACCAATGTAACTTTGGGGTTGTCCATCTTTTGCTGGATAATAATAAGATGTAGTAACTGCAGTGTGCTATCAGAATGTATCCTTTAAGCAGCAGACTACATCTTAAAGAAAATCTATTGCTAACAGTAAAAGAAACTGGTAAAAAAAATAAAAAAGCAGATGGAAACTTCAATTTTAGCTGAAAGTGCAGCAGCAAATTTAGTGGAGGAGTTGATTGTTCCAGTAGTGGCACTGAGTGGTAGCAAGCATATGCTACAAGTAGGATAATGGCAATGGTAGGAGATGGCTGTGTCTGTATTGGAGATGCATTTAGTCCGGAAAATGACACGTTTTTGAAATTGATCTTTTAAGCAGCTGTTAAATTAAAAAAATACGCCTCTGACAAATCTCTTACTTAAAATTAAAACTTGTTGGATTTGTAGCATTATAACTAGTAAAAAAATTATTCTTGAGATACCTGTGTGCCATTTGTTATTTTGACACTGTTTTAGCATCTCTACATATATGTGTACAGTTTGTGTCACCTTTTCATTTATGCAGGTATTTGCCTATCTTTAGGCTTAAATTTTGTCTTGCAGAATTTGGAATTTAATGGTGTTACAATACCTTTGTAGGTCTCCCCCTAAGCTTTCAGTGTTTCAGAGCTGATTACTAAGCGAAGTAAGAAATAAGAAGCTAGATCTTGTTTAGGCTAGCCACAAGTGCCTGTAAGGGTTGCCCGCAGTTACCTCGGCTAAGGGAGTGGAGTTTCTGGTAAATATAGCGGGTGTTCTTTTCTGGAGGCTGAAGAAGCCTACTGGCGGACAGTGTAGAAACAGCAGATGAGGTTTCTAGGCTTTTCAGTTTCCCACAGATCTAAAGGCTTTGGTTAACCTCAATTTCTAAAACTGGTTGTTTTGTTTTTAGTACCGCCCTTGACAAAACTCCCCTCCAGAGGCAGACCCCGGCGCTTGGGCTTTATGACTCGTAGGACTTCTGGCCCCGCAGACCAACTCCTTTCCCCAGGACACGGCCGTGAAGCGGCCCAGGAGGGCGGGCACCGCCTCCGGTCCCGGGGCTACCGCGATGCGGCGGGGCCAGGGCGGCCGGGCGGG